>CM040406.1:53245542-53268042 GCA_022702515.1 Ilyophis sp. 1 JC-2022
ATCCTATATATTTCACTTTGGTTTCTTTCTTTCACTCCTCGGTTTGGTTTACCTTTTTAAGAGAAAGCCCAGCATACGCCGTGTGGCAGGTCCACTCGACCCTAATGAGAGTTTAATGATCTGTCTGGGCTGTCCAGAGCCCTCTTTGCTTAATGATTAATGGGCTCTGCAGAATCTCTGCCTGCACCCCTGTCACCGCTCCTACCCTCGTCTGACCCCCTCTGTCCGTTTGGGCTCAAACATGGAGGTCAGGTTCTGTACAGGAACAATGTAGGAGCCGCGCTAGTCTGATCATATGTCCTGTTGCTGTCTATCATTAGAGAATTAGAGCTTTCATGTACAGCTGAGAACAGGGCTATGAAGCAGGATTACTGAGTTAGCTGGATAACTGCACTGAGTTAGCTGGATAACTGCACTGAGTAAAACCCGGAACCCTCCCAAATCTGGAACATGGACTGAAGTAAGGTGGTGATATTTGGATGAAAACCTGTGCCTGACCCAGGAGAGAAACACATGCTTCACAGTCAAATCTGAAATAAAGAGCTGCTTTGAAATGCAGAATTGATGAAGAATTAAGCGCAGAATGTTGCGGGAAAACGGGAGTCAAACATGATTCATTAGCGCAACGTTTACACCCTCACATCACCTTGACAACATGCACACCCACACATTGATTTAAAGAAAATGATATATAGCTTCATTACAATTTCAGTGTAATATTGCATTTGTAGTCTTATTCCTTATGTAAGGAATATCATGCATAGCTATTAATACCATCTACACAATACTGTTGCCTGAACTTATACCAGTTTTTACATTAGGCTGCAATTAGTGGAAACTGTATCTGAGACATTTTATGATATTACCTCAATTCGCTTGGAAACGTAATATTAATAAGCTCCTGAGGTTGCCAGAGAATATTACTGAAATCTGCTTAAGCGGAAACCGTTATAAAGGAACCGCAATTTCTCTGAAACACAATAGCTTTTGTCTGCCTCTTGTCAAGCGTGAACGTTTTACCTGCTCATACCTGTTGAAACGTGATTCAAACAGACCTGGGTCAAATACTTCATCTGAAATACTTTAACCCTTTTCTAGTAGATTGCGGAACATTTTAAACAAAACACTTTTACCCACAGGTATTCAGACGTACACCTGACATTCAAACGTTCCTATTTGTATATTTAGGTCGGCAACAGGTCTTGTTGAAAATTCTCTGGGATCTGTGCAGATTTCCCAGGCACCTAGAGAGAGTGTATTTCAAACACACATTTTAACCAGTTGTGGATTAATAAACTATTATTAAAACTCTGAACCATGTTGGGATGGGCAACTTGTCATATTCATATTTGGTTACTTATGTTCACAGTTTTTCTATCATCTAATTTTGAGAAGCTAGGCCTTCTATTTGAACTAGCTTGCTAGCTAAGATATCTATATCTACAGCAGTGTTGCCAAAGCAACCACGGCACGCTTAGCAACACTTCTCACACCAATTTCACAGAAGCCAAAAATATATATTTCCACAGGATGTGTTTTATTCCCAAAACAAAAAAATCTATATCAACAGGCAGTCGTCCATCTGCTGATTGCACTGTTTGACAAGAAAACCTTGGAAATGTATTTCTCTGCTTGCGGACCTGATCTCTGACTTTGATCTCTCAAACAAATGAAATAATCTCAGTCCTTGTTAGCAAGCCGGGGAGGATTGATAGTGAGTGATGCTTACATTTTCTTGGAAGCAAGGCGTGGTTTTAGAGCTTCTCCTCGCATAAGGCAAACCAGTATGAAAAAGGATGGTCATGACAGGGTCTATTGCTCACAAACGGAGCTCTCGCTAGCTAGCCTATGCTAAGTGTTTACTGCTGTTACAGGAGAGGGATCTTAATGGTTCTGGGTCACGTGGAGGTGTTGGGTTTTTGGATTACAGGTAACGTTGCAGTAACGTTGCAGTCATGTTGACTATCCAGAAAAGCCAACATTCTGAATAGGCTGCCCTCCTTTCAGGGGTTTAATTTGTATAATCAATTTGGCATTTTTTGAACGAGATTCATTTTACATTTTAAAAAAATGAACAGCACACCGGACCTCACCTGCCAACGCACCAGTGTGCCCTGTCTAAGTGAATCGCTAAAGGCCAGCGATGGATATCCATGGATATCGCTATCCGATGAATATCACTACATTTTCACCAGCATCCCATCATCGCTCCTCTATGATGTTGAATACTGTCACTCATAAAAAGAATAAACACACAAATAGAACGCATCACCGAAGGGGAACCGTTTCCACTTAATGATAAAGATCATTTGTTTACGGGAGATGAGAATGTTCTATAATGTTGTCATGACAACTGAGCTAGTGACGGGGTCAAAGTTCAATGTAATTTAAGTATCAGGGACGGGCACAACTATGATCACATCTATGACTAATCGTCCGTCGCTAATATAAACCAAAAGTTATTGCGACCGACTTTTGTTTTGTATTATCAAATGTGATCATGGCCAGTGTCAGTGATCATACATCATAACAGATCATAACCTGCCCATGACAGTCATAAGCAGTTAACCGATCATAACCTGCCCATGACAGTCACAAGCAGTTAACCGATCATAACCTGCCCATGACAGTCACAAGCAGTTAACCGATCATAACCCGCCCATGACAGTCACAAGCAGTTAACCGATCATAACCCGCCCATGACAGTCACAAGCAGTTAACCGATCATAACCTGCCCATGACAGTCACAAGCAGTTAACTGATCATAACCCGCCCATGACAGTCACAAGCAGTTAACCGATCATAACCCGCCCATGACAGTCACAAGCAGTTAACCAATCATAACCTGCCCATGACAGTCACAAGCAGTTAACCGATCATAACCCGCCCATGACAGTCACAAGCAGTTAACCGATCATAACCTGCCCATGACAGTCACAAGCAGTTAACCAATCATAACCCGCCCATGACAGTCACAAGCAGTTAACCGATCATAACCTGCCCATGACAGTCACAAGCAGTTAACCGATCATAACCTGCCCATGACAGTCACAAGCAGTTAACCGATCATAATCCGCCCATGACAGTCACAAGCAGTTAACCGATCATAACCCGCCCATGACAGTCACAAGCAGTTAACCGATCATAACCTGCCCATGACAGTCACAAGCAATTAACCGATCATAACCCGCCCATGACAGTCACAAGCAGTTAACCGATCATAACCTGCCCATGACAGTCACAAGCAGTTAACCGATCATAACCCGCCCATGACAGTCACAAGCAGTTAACCGATCATAACCCGCCCATGACAGTCACAAGCAGTTAACCGATCATAACCTGCCCATGACAGTCACAAGCAGTTAACCGATCATAACCCGCCCATGACAGTCACAAGCAGTTAACCGATCATAACCCGCCCATGACAGTCACAAGCAGTTAACCGATCATAACCCGCCCATGACAGTCACAAGCAGTTAAAAATAATTATTTGCAAGCTAAGATTTAGTTGCGGTCACTCTTTATTTTCCTGTATTTGATACATTTACATGGACGTGCTGTTGCTATGTTGAGAAGTGTTATAGGGTTGCTGCTGTCGTGCAAAGCAGCCACCCGGATCCAGATTAAAGCTCATTTGACAATAATTTGAGGCTCATTTCAGCCCTTTGTTCTTTTAAAATATATATACAGTATATAATATATAAATATTTAAATTATCCCCTCATTTGAACACACAAAGTTTCCATAGAGAAAAGTAGAAGAATGCACTCTCACGATGGTCAAAAAGAAACAAAATACAAGCTTTAAAACAATACAAAAAAAGAGTATTTTTGAATGCAGCGGGGGCTACGTTCATTCGTGAGCTTAACCAGGGCTAATTTACATTTTCCACTGTGTGTGAGCAAGTGCTGTGCTAGTCTGTGTGTGACTGTGTGCTCTGCGTTTGACTGTGCAGAGCTGTGTGTGACTGTGCAGAGCTGCGTGTGACTGTGCAGAGCCGTGTGTGACTGTGCAGAGCTGTGTGTGATTGTGGAGAGCTGTGTGTGACTGTGCAGAGCTGTGTGTGACTGTGGAGAGCTGTGTGTGACTGTGCAGAGCTGTGTGTGACTGTGCAGAGCTGTGTGTGACTGTGCAGAGCTGCGTGTGACTGTGCAGAGCTGTGTGTAACTGTGCAGAGCCGTGTGTGACTGTGCAGAGCTGTGTGTGATTGTGGAGAGCTGTGTGTGACTGTGCAGAGCTGTGTGTGACTGTGGAGAGCTGTGTGTGACTGTGCAGAGCTGTGTGTGACTGTGCAGAGCTGTGTGTGACTGTGGAGAGCTGTGTGTGACTGTGCAGAGCTGTGTGTGACTGTGCAGAGCTGTGTGTAACTGTGCAGAGCTGTGTCTGACTGTGCAGAGCTGTGTGTGACTGTGGAGAGCTGTGTGTGACTGTGCAGAGCTGTGTGTGATTGTGGAGAGCTGTGTGTGACTGTGCAGAGCTGTGTGTGACTGTGCAGAGCTGTGTGTGACTGTGGAGAGCTGTGTGTGACTGTGCAGAGCTGTGTGTGACTGTGCAGAGCTGTGTGTGACTGTGCAGAGCTGTGTGTGACTGTGCAGAGCTGTGTGTGATTGTGGAGAGCTGTGTGTGACTGTGCAGAGCTGTGTGTGGTGACTGTGCAGAGCTGTGTGTGACTGTGCAGAGCTGTGTGTGACTGTGCAGAGCTGTGTGTGACTGTGCAGAGCTGTGTGTGACTGTGCAGAGCTGTGTGTGACTGTGGAGAGCTGTGTGTGACTGTGCAGAGCTGTGTGTGACTGTGCAGAGCTGTGTGTGACTGTGCAGAGCTGTGTGTGACTGTGGAGAGCTGCGTGTTACTGTGCAGAGCTGTGTGTGACTGTGCAGAGCTGTGTGTCACTGTGCAGAGCTGTGTGTGACTGTGGAGAGCTGCGTGTAACTGTGCAGAGCTGTGTGTGACTGTGCAGAGCTGTGTGTGACTGTGGAGAGCTGTGTGTGACTGTGCAGAGCTGTGTGTGACTGTGCAGAGCTGTGTGTGACTGTGCAGAGCTGTGTGTGACTGTGGAGAGCTGTGTGTGACTGTGCAGAGCTGTGTGTGACTGTGCAGAGCTGTGTGTGACTGTGCAGAGCTGTGTGTGACTGTGGAGAGCTGTGTGTGACTGTGGAGAGCTGTGTGTGACTGTGCAGAGCTGTGTGTGACTGTGCAGAGCTGTGTGTGACTGTGCAGAGCTGTGTGTGACTGTACAGAGCTGTGTGTGACTGTGCAGAGCTGTGTGTGACTGTGCAGAGCCGTGTGTGACTGTGCAGCTCCACTTGTGAGTCGTTGGCTGCACTAAAGAATGAAACAGCTTCTTAGTGGATCTCAGTCAAAGTACTGCGCTGGGAGCCAGGCAAATTTTTTATTAAGATTAAGAGCAGAGCATCTCTCCTCCCCTCCCCTCCCCTCCCCCCTTTCCAACACTCTCTCTCTGCCTACAGCTCTCTGGGCTTCCTGTCGGAGAAAGAAAACACGGTCCCTCGCAAAAAAGAGGGTGGAGCTGGGGAGAGGGTGGGGCCAGGGAGAGGGCGGGGCCAGGGAGACCTGTCCGAGGGGCACTAGGGTTCACCAGGAAACGCACAAGGAAACCGCCGCTCAGTAACAGACCCCTCAAGCTTAACACAAACTGACAGAGCAAGATCATCTAGATGTTTCTCAGCCCTGGTTCTGGAGGGCCACAGGGTGTGCTGGTTTTCGTTTTTGCTTTAATATCAGCAACAAATTCAGACCCAAGAAACCAGGTGTGGTGAATTAACTGTGTCATCGGCTACTTTAATTGATAAATTAAGTACCGAGTGACAACGCAAACCAGCATACCCTGCGGCCCTCCAGGACCAGGGTTGAGAAACACTGATCTAGACATGTCAGACCCTCCTCCTCTCTCTCTCTTTCTCTCCCTCCTCCCTCTATCTAACCCTATCTGTCCCCCGCCCTATCCCCCCTCTCTCTCTCTCTTCCCCTCTCTCTCTCCCTCTAACCAGGGCTGGACTGGGACAAAAAATTGGCCCTAGCATTTTTGGCCCAGACCGGCCCACCACAATCGGCCGGACACCACCCACCAATACACCATCCTTGCGGTCCCCTTAAATATGCATACCTACTGTACTATTCCCCAACATGATTATACATTCAGGTCCAGAATTGTTGGAATTCCCTGACAAAGATGTGCAAGCTATACAATTTAAACAAGACCATACTGGTAATGAGCAAATAGTTGTTTATTCAATTAATGCATGGAGCTGTTCCATCTTATTTCATTTGATACTACCTATTCAGTTCATACTAGGGATGTAAACGATTACTCGTTCGAAATTTTAAACTCGATTAATGCAAACGAAGAATGAATAATTACGTTACACCTCCTGACCGCACAGTCATTTCAATTTTTTTAAAATTACAAATTATATCGGCCCCAATGTGCGTCGGCCCACCGGGAAAATGCCTGGTATGCCAGATCAGTCCAGCGCTGCCTGTAACCCTCTCTGTCCCCCTCCCTCTCTCATTTTATTATTATTTTTTTTTTTTTTTACTATACAAAAGTGTGTGCCCTAACTTATCCTTCCAAGAAGAGGTTTCACAACATTATCTTACCAAGCCCCCTGCAGCCGTGCAGGACAGGCGCATGTAAGGCCATCTTTTACCCTCACATTTATTTACTTAAGCTCACTCTCTTATCCACACTGATTTACACAGCAAAATATTCTCCATTAATACACCTGATGTTATTGAAGGTATGTACATTTGGTCAAGTGTACAATGGCAGTACCCCACCTGGTTTGAACCTCTGAGCGACAGCAGCTCCTTATCCTAGCACAGGTCAGATATGTTTATGCCCAGCCAATCAGTGTGCATCGCAGGGGTCATCATTACAGCAAACATTCCACCAGATTGGGCCCTTTGATATTTGTCTGATACACTTATGATTCTTGAAAAAGTTGTGTGATGTTATTTTTTCATTTTACAGGCATTTTGAAAATCCACGACTTATCCAGGATACTTTAATAATTTTTTTTTTTTAACATAGTTTCCTTTTATACAACCGGATAGATTCTAAAGCAATTTAAGTGTCTTGTCAAGGATACAATGGCAGTGTCCTACCTGGGAATCGAACCTGCAACCATCCTAGTTCCTTTAGTATTATACGACACTGCCCACCCTCCCAGAGAAAAAAAAACTACATAGACTGTCCATGTGTGACCCTTGCCAAAATCCTCCATAAAAACGAAGTGGCAACAGCATAATTAACTGGATTACAATTCCTATGGGTAGCAAGCAGTTTCACCCAATCAACTTTTCCCGGTCACAACTATGACATCACTTCCTGATGCACTCATCAGTATGTATTGCCGCATTGCAGCCAGCTATCAGTGCACGCAATATTGCATCTAACGGTCGCGTTTGGTTAAAAGAATCTGTGCGGCACAGAAAGCATCCGTGTGCTGCTGACGCTTCACTGGCGGACACTAGCGCCGGCGGACACTAGCGCCGGCGGACACTAGCGCTCTCGGGAACACTTTGTGAAGAATGAAAAGCTCACCTTAGAGGGAGAGGGAGACAGATCTGGGGGGGATTTCGGTTGAGCACACATAACAAGCGAATATCCATCAGCCTCGCGTGAACGAAAGAGGCGTTTCGCCGATGCACTCGCCACAAACAACGCTCAAATTACACCCCCTCTCTGGCCTGGCCTGGCCTTGGTGTCAGCACTTTGAAGCAGCATCAAAAAACAAAGTAACAGCACCAATCACGCAACAGAGGCCAAAAACCAGACAAAAAAATAACTGTGTGAGGAAGATTATTCCTGAGTCCACTTTTCTGCCGAATGAGACGACTAAACACCCAACAGACACCGGGGGAGGGAGGGAGTGAGAGGAAGGGATAGAGAGAGAGAGGAAGGGAGAGAAAGAAAGAGGGAGAGAGAGGGAGAGAGAGATGGGGAAAAGAAGAAGGACGATGACAGGATGTATTTAAATTCTCTCAAAGCTAGATGGAGCAGTTGGCACAGGCTGGCCGAGAGTCTAGGCCCCTACTTTGCCCATCTTGTGCCGTTTTTCAGTCGGAGTAACAGAAGGTATATAGATATACGCACGTTGTGTTCTTGTTGGGCTCCATTTTGGCTCAGCTGTTTTAACCATCTCTTTCCTGTCGCTCTCCAAGTGGGTTAGAACGTAAGAACAGAAAACTCATCTCCGAGCATCGTCACCTCTGCGAAACGCCTTCTGTACGCATCGTGACATGGCCTGCAAAAAAGCCTGCAAGTCACAAACTCTGATGCCGCTATTTTAACAAGCGGAACGGAAAAGAGGGGAACGTCTCTGTGTGCTCTTTTCTTCCACACGCTCTGCGTGCGTGCCAGTATTCTTCACTCCTCACCTCCTTTCCTCTACTCGTCTCCTCCACTCATCTCCTACCCGGAAGTATGCTAAATGTTTCAAGTACAAGTAGTTGCATGTGCATTATACAATGTACCTCACATTATGGTTTGCGTCAAGACCTTAATTAATATATAACAATTCATATGCAATTAACATGTAATCAGCAACATTAGATTAGGACACACATATTGGTTTCCGGGGCACGGAGGAGAGGAGGTGGTAGTGGAGGAAAGAAGGGTGCATATTTTGTGTATTGGGACACACCCCTGGGGTTCTGTGCTGTCATCCTCCTTTCCTCCTGACACGTACAGATTTGCCCGCTCCGCTCTGTCGCTCTGTCTCCCTGCCGCTCTATCGCCCAGGCCTTCCGAGCGTGCCCCGTCCTCGCTCAGCTCTATCGCCCAGGCCTTCCGAGCGTGCCCCGTCCTCGCTCAGCGACTACTGCCATTTAGGTCGACTCACACTTTATTATCATTATTCCCCCTTCCCAACCTTCGTTGTTTGTCCCTGTGGTGCAGCTAGCAGGAGGGAATGGCGGCTGTGTCTCGGCTAAGATTGGAACCCGTGAACCTTTTGTCCCACAGACCCAGCGCTGGTCCCAGGTCAGGGAGGTGTGCAGCCTGCATGGTGCTGATAACGCGGCCAGGATAAGCACCACTGATCTCAGACTACAGGAGGACACAACCCTCTCTGTGAACTTTCCGCAGACAACATGGTGCTGGTAACAAATATGAAGAGTGCACAAAGTATGCTTCGTCTTCCTCTCTTCGTCTTCTTTTTGTACTGTTGTTATTGTTATTAATTAATTATTATTATTATTATTATTATTATTATTATTTATGCATAAAAAGCACAGAAAGCCCTGAATTATGGACATTATGGCAAAATATGTATGAGAGAGTATGCATCTATGCATGTACTAAATAAGTGTATGTGATATGTATGTATGTATGTATGTATGGGTTATGAAGTGCTACACTGCTAAAAATTTGCCCCAAAAAAGAAAGATATACAAAAAGAGGGAGCTAAAGATAGAGTGAGAGAGAGAGAGATGAGATAGATAAAGAGCGAGAGAGAGAGAGATGAGAGAAATAGAGAGAGTGAGAGAGAGAGTGAGAGAGATAGAGAGATGAAAAAGATAGAAAGTGAGAGAGATAGAGAGAGTGAGAGATAGAGAGATGAGAGAGAGTGAAAGATAGATAGATGAGATATAGAGAGAGAGATAGAGTGAGAGAGATAGAGATGAGAGAAATATATATAGAGAGAGATAGAGAGTGAGAGATAGAGAGATGAAAAAGATAGAGAGAGAGATAGAGAGATGAGAGATATATATAGAGAGTGAGATAGAGAGATGAGAGAGATAGAGAGTGAGATAGAGAGTGAGATATATATATAGAGAGAGATAGAGAGATGAGATATATATATAGAGAGAGAGATGAGAGAGATATAGAGTGAGATAGAGAGTGAGAGAGATATATATAGAGAGAGAGAGATAGAGAGAGTGAGAGAGATACATATAGAGAGAGAGAGATAGAGAGTGAGAGAGATATATAGAGAGAGAGTGAGATAGAGAGTGAGAGAGATATATATAGAGAGAGAGAGAGATAGAGAGTGAGAGAGATATATATACACTCAAAAAAGCCAAATTGGGTGTCTGCTACATTAATCTATGTGTAACATGTAGCTTCTACCATATATAGTCATGTTTTGTGGTTGAACATCATTAAGTAATGTTATATTAGCATGATGTGCAATAACTTAACATTTTCTAAATTCATTTATGTTGACAGAACCTAATGCTTTTTGGGTAAGATAGCAAATCGCGAACTCCAGAGCAGAAGGTGGCAGTAGTGCGCGAGCAGAGAGTGCATTAAAATCTTTACTTCCGGAAGTTCCAGCACCTGAGAGCGCCTGGAAGATAGGAGAGAGGGCAGAGCAGCCACGCTGTGGAAGAAGGTAAGCTAAATCCTGTACTACCCATCGACTAAAAAGTAAACCACTGCACAGAAATGTCACATAACGTGTTATTGTCCGCTCTATGATTTCGAACGATTAATTTCGTCACCGAATGTTTTTGTAGTGTGCTCGTATGTGTGCTCGCTAACCATAGCAGCATTAGCATCGTTTGTAACGCCGTGTGCACATCTTTGTCCGTTGTTTTTTCGAACCGTTTTACTCAACGCAAATCCCCGCCTCCGGCACACGCAGCGACTTTCCGTCCCTGACGGACGGATTCATGATGAATGAAATATTACGACAGAGACCGTAGCCTACATTATATATGTTACTTTAACCGGGAAAATAGCTACCCATTTAATTTGCGAGGGAAAGTGCCCAAAAATATACCAACACCACCAGAATCAACCAACAATAAATGTTTATTGAGAAAAAAATAACTTATTTTATTTTGCTGAAATAAAGAAAAGATTGATTATTTTCTTTAGCTATCGTAGCTATAGAATGCTAAATGTATGTAGCTATCGCCATCTACATTCTACTTCCGGTTACCGTGACGGTCCGTTATCAACGCAGAGTGGAAAATTTGAAAAAAAAAAATGAAAATTTGAAAAAAAAAGGATTTGCGTTGAGTAAAACGGTTCGAAAAAACAACGGACAAAGATGTGCACACGGCGTAAGGTTACCGAGTCCCGCGGGTTAAACACACACACACACAAACGCCAAAAAAAAGCGAGCAGTTCTGGTGCACAGTAGCCTATGCGTCGTTACTCAGATACCGACGGATACGGATACTGTTGGATACGTTACTGTTAGCCCCTGATGTTCTAAACTTAGCCCCGGATGTTTCAGACACCAAGAACCCCCCTGGCTCTGTCCACTGTCACAATGCTGTGTGCATGCTAGCTAAGCAACTATGGTAATATATGTCACAAAAAAGCTAATGTACATTTCACGTCCATGGTGTGTTCATCAAATTTGAGAAAAGTTTTAAATATCAATTTTGAATAATTACCATTCTGTATTCGGTATCATATGCCTTTCATTTAATACATCCAACTTTTTGTTGGTAACACAGTTGACAAAATGATGAAGCAGATGTATATTTTAATTTAAATATCTAAAAAAAGTTAGAGCTTAAGCATGCTAAATAATGAATTTAGCACAGTCCATGGGTATACTATAGAAACAAATAGAATTTCAAGTGAAACGGCAATGTGTTTTTTTCCCTTTATTATTTGAAATGTACCCTAAATTATAGAATCACTCTAATATGTTGTCATCTAACAATTTAACTTTCTTTGCCATGAATCAAAAATCTTACAAACTCTGAAACAGCACGTCCCTCTGCTGTTGCAGATTGGGAACAGAGGGAGAGAACAGAAGAGTATTTTGTCTAAACCTCACTCTGTATTTTAATGTCAGGAATATGATTTACTTTATTGACATCTTTTTGTTGTTTCCAATGAGATATTATTGGGTTTATTTAAAGACATTTTGAATGGTAGTCATAATTTTCCATCCACTGTCTGTGTAGCTTAATCTATAATTTAACTCAATCTATGAAAATAGGAAATAAAAAAGAGCATGTGTCCACATTCAAATTAATTAGTGTTATTTATTTGGAAAAATTCTACTTTAAGGTATGTTTGGAGCAGATAAAAATGTGTGATTAATAATGATTAACCATAGTTAGTACAGTGTTTGTATGTGTATTTAGTAGGGCTGTCGAACTATTAGATTTTTGTAATTTATTAATAGAAATATTACTCTGTGATTAATCATGAATAGTCATGATAAAAATAATAAAATTACTAGTATTTAGATGGAGAGATTTGAAGCTTTAAACCCTGCGTCAAACCCTAAAAAGGTCTTAAATTTCATCCATCGTGGTCTTAAAAAGTCTTAATTTGACTTGGTGAAACCTGCATACTGAGCGAAGTGAGGCTGGGTGTCCTAGTGTTTGCAAGACTTAAGATTTGTGGCAGAGTTAGTTAAATGGCCAGACGACATACACACAGCTTTATTTTCTTTTGCATTTTTGTAATATGTGTGATTGTATACACAGTAGATGAAAGATCCAGTATTCTCCATGTTCTTGTTAACAGTTTGAAAATGGTACACCCTCATTGATTGCTCTCTTTCTTTCTGGTCATCACAGGAATTCAAGACCAAGTTTGTTGGGTCATCCACCTCAACTGCCATCCCTTCGCAAAAGTGTCCCAGAAAAGGGGATCATCTGCCAGTGACAGGCCTAAGTGAAGGTAGTGTAGATAAGTAAGGATGACATGAAAAGGGGAAGTTTGCAAACAGCTGTGATATAGCGCGTTAATATTTTGTAGGGTAACTGTTTGGGATACTTTCATTGTTGAAGACCCCTGAGTCGTGTTGGGGAGGGAGGAATCAGTATTAGTGTTTTAAAATGACAATCTGTTTTTATGTTACAATGCTCCCAATTGTTACAGAAATGTGGAGAAACCATTTGTTCTTTGTTAATCTATTTCTGTGTTAACAATGCTTCAAATTGTTGCCTTTCAAGGACATGTGTATTTCAGATTTTTTTTTCCATACAAAAGCAAAGATGACAAATGGGTAAATCTGTCATCTGATTTTGAATTTTAAATGACTGAATTTTTAGCATTGCATATTAATGCATTGAAATTGTGTATCTGAATTATTTTAATCTGAATTTAAAGCTTTATATATTTGATATGAATAATAATATTATAATGTATAACATGAACACACACACACACACAACTATAACATGAACGAACACACACACAACAATAACACACACACAATTACATTATAACATATTAACATATAACATGAACACACACACGACAATGACATAACAACATTTAATAGTGAATTTTCACCTTTATTTTTCAATATTTTCATATTCAAAATTTCATGCTTAAAAAAATAAATTGAAATAATTTAATTTGTAAAAATACAAAGTTTAGAATTTAATTGATAAAGTTTCAAGCTGCCAAATTCAACCAGCAAAATTAAGCATCAAAATACGCAGTATGAAATGCATTAAAACAGCTGAGATTCTAGATCAAGTCAAACAACATCCAGCCTGTTCATTGGGTCTTTAATGTAAAACAAAATGAAATTGTGTCAGCATTGCTGGAGTTGATAGCTGACTAACAGAAATAACAGCTGATTGATTTCAATGCATTAATATTCAATGGTAACAATTCTACTTCATTTTTACGTCTAAAGAATTTTATTATTTATTTTATTTCAAATGCATTTTGAATTTTTTTTACTTTTATTGTATTTAAATTTTTTGCAGAACCAGAGGTTTTTCTACGTTTTCCTCAATGACATTATAACATAACACGCACACACACACACACACCACAATGACATAACATAACATGAACACACACCACAATGGCATAACATAACATGAACACACACACATTATAACATATAACATGAACACACACACAACATTATAACATAACATGAACACACACAACATTATAACATATAACATGAACACACACACAACATTATAACATAACATGAACACACACACACCACAATGACATAACATATAACATGAACACACACACACCACAACAACATTATAACATATAACATGAACACACGACAATGACATTATAACATGTATAACATTTAACTTCATGGGCAATAAAGTTCAATCTCAAGAAATCCTGTTTGCTTTTGGGTGTTTTTTTCCCTAACGTGATATTAACTGTTGTAAACTAGGATGATGCATGTTTAAATTGTTTAAAGTAAATATTGATGTCAGAATTGACTTTTATTGAATTATTACTATTGATTTTCATATGACTGAAAGGACTGTAAACTAAAGTATTTGTGATTGTCAAACATACATTAGTTTTGTCTGATCAGCACAATTTATTAGTTGTGGTGTATCATTTTAAAATATAGTTGTACCTACCCCATTAAAGTGGGTCACCCACACTTAAATCAAACATGGGTAAATATGTTGAACTAACCTTTAAAAGTTATGTTGGATTTACCCCTTTTAATTAAGTTGAACTAACTTTTAAAAGTTAGGTTGAATTTACCTTTTGTTATTAAGTTGAACTAACCTTTAAAAGTTATGTTGGATTTACCCCTTGTAATTGAGTAATAGTAACGCCAACACCTTGCGTCGACCCAGCATGTTTACATTTATGTCACTCAACAAAACAATTTCTTGCTAAATTAGCGTATTGTAATTGGGTGGAAATACTTTCCAAAATTTGTGTATGTTCACCCAACAAATGATTATTATGTTGGATTTACCCCTTGTAATTGAGTAATAGTAACGCCAACACCTTGCGTCGACCCAGCATGTTTACATTTATGTCACTCAACAAAACAATTTCTTGCTAAATTAGCGTATTATAATTGGGTGGAAATACTTTCCATAATTTTTTTATGTTCACCCAACAAATGATTTTTTTGAGTGTAGAGAGAGAGAGATGGAGAGTGAGAGAGATATATATAGAGAGAGAGAGATAGAGAGTGAGAGAGATATATATAGAGAGAGAGAGATAGAGAGAGAGATAGAGAGATGAGAGAGATAGAGAGTGAGAGAGATATATAGAGAGAGAGAGAGATAGAGAGTGAGAGAGATATATATAGAGAGAGAGAGATAGAGAGAGTGAGAGAGATATATATAGAGAGAGAGGTATATATATATACCTGGCGGCACAATATATAGCTGCCTGCCATCGTCTTAGGGACAGTGAGTGACAGGAATCAATATCATCATCATTATTATCATTGCCACTCATAATTATTATTATTGTTAATTGTATCTTTAAATTGTATCTATATGTATGGTTACTGTTCATTCGTTACTAGTCTTTGCTGTTTTGTATTGTTCTGTGTTAGAAAGTATGTGTAGTTAGTATGTCTTGGACTGTTTCAATGCAGTATGCTTTGGCAATACGGGTATGTAATGTCTTGTCATGCCAATAAAGCGAATTGAATTGAATTGAATTGAAATTGAGAGATAGAGAGTGAGAGAGATATATAGAGAGAGAGAGAGATAGAGAGTGAGAGAGATATATATAGAGAGAGAGAGATAGAGAGAGAGATAGAGAGATGAGAGAGATAGAGAGTGAAAGAGATATATAGAGAGAGAGAGAGATAGAGAGTGAGAGAGATATATATAGAGAGAGAGAGATAGAGAGAGTGAGAGAGATATATATAGAGAGAGAGAGATAGAGAGTGAGAGAGATATATATAGAGAGAGAGAGATAGAGAGAGTGAGAGAGATATATATAGAGAGAGAGAGAGATAGAGAGTGAGAGAGATATATAGAGAGAGAGAGATAGAGAGTGAGAGAGATATATATAGAGAGAGAGAGATAGAGAGTGAGAGAGATATATATAGAGAGAGAGAGATAGAGAGTGAGAGAGATATATATAGAGAGAGATAGAGAGTGAGAGAGATATATATAGAGAGAGAGAGATAGAGAGAGAGATAGAGAGATGAGAGAGATAGAGAGTGAGAGAGATATATAGAGAGAGAGAGAGATAGAGAGTGAGAGAGATATATATAGAGAGAGAGAGATAGAGAGAGAGATAGAGAGATGAGAGAGATAGAGAGTGAAAAGGATATATATAGAGAGTGAGATAGAGAGATGAGAGAGATATATAGAGAGAGAGATAGAGAGTGAGATAGAGAGATGAGAGATATATATAGAGAGAGAGATAGAGAGTGAGAGAGATATATATAGAGAGAGAGACCCACAGCACCACTGGCTGCACAGTAAGTAACAGTGTGCCATGGCCTGAGGAACAGTGAAAAGGCACTACAGTGTCCCTAAAACAGGGATAATAGCCCTTACTTGTAAATACAGAGTACATTGTTATTTCATTTAATTATTAAATTGTTATTGCTGTTTATTACCATTACTTTTATTTGGTTAAGAGCCCACCATCTCCATTACTGAGGGTGGAAGCATCTTATTGTTTACACTATTACTGTTCACATAGTTTTTGATGCTATTGTTGTTTATGTTAGAAATTTTTTTGGCAACACTATGCTGATGTGTGGTCATGCCAATAAAGCTAATTTTAATTTAATTGAATTGAGAGTGAGAAATAGAGAAAGAATGAGATAGAGAGAGATGAGAAAAATATATAGAGAGAGTGAGAGATAGAAAGAGAGTGAGAGATAGAGAGATGAGAAAGTGTTTATGCGTAAAAGGAGCCGATTAGAAAGGCCAGATAAGACGCAGCAGCAGCAGCAGAGGCAGAGCTGTCCCAACCTTGATGAAGTGTGTGTGTGTGTGTGTGTGTGCCTGTGTGCCTGTGTGTGCCTGTGTGTGTAACAGAAAGGACGGGAAGCAGCGGACCTCGCGTGCGGGGCAAAGTGGCAGACAAATGCCTTCTAATCATTCAAAATAACCCCCCCCCACCCCCCCTCGCTGGGAGTAGCATTCAACATGATGTATTATTTAATGTATTTATAATTTTTGGGCTGGGGGAAGGTGTGTGTGTGTGGGGGGGGGGGGGGGCGTTTGGGCTTCTGTTTTTCTCATTTGCAGTTTGTTATGTCTGTTTTCTGTTTTGTCATTTAACCCTGAAAGTTTGATAAATAAAAAATAAAAACCTGGCTGAATAAACTACTGGGAATAATGAAAGAAGCGTTTGAAGGCGTCTTTGTGGAAAGAAGCGTTTGAAAGCATTTTTGTGGCGCACAAAGTTTGCTCGAGCGGAGATAAGTGACACAATCCTTCGAAGGGTGAAAAAGACCGGCGCCTTTCTTCTCCTCAGCTAATGTAGAGAACGCACTAGAGAGAAACCTACACCCTTCTCAACACCGCGCTAATGTAGAGAACGCACTAGAGAGAAACCTACACCCTTCTCAACACTGCGCTAATGTAGAGAACGCACTAGAGAGAAACCTACACCCTTCTCAACACCGCGCTAATGTAGAGAACGCACTAGAGAGAAACCTACACCCTTCTCAACACTGCGCTAATGTAGAGAACGCAGCAGAGAGAAACCTACACCCTTCTCAACACCGCGCTAATGTAGAGAACGCACTAGAGAGAAACCTACACCCTTCTCAACACCGCGCTAATGTAGAGAACACACTAGAGAGAAACCGGCAACCTTCTCAACACCGCCATGGTGAAAAAGAATTAAAATAGAGCCGTTTGGACGCCCGCTAAAGGTTAATGGTACGATTTCTCCACAGTGTTTGTTCATTATCCAAATGCCAAACAGAGCTGCTTTAATCAACATCTTGCCGGCGTGCACTTGGGTTATGTGCCACATTCGGAATATGTTCATTAGTTTCCTCATGTATTATTGAAATAATCACACTGCAATCTATTCCTATTCAAATAGGCGAGGGGTTGATCTACGCCACAAACAAGAGAGCAATTTGAAGTTTATAATGGCGGTGTCCCCGCAATAGAAACATTCTCCACAGAGATGATGAGCTGTACAACTTGAGGAGGGTAATTTGATGTGGATGAAAATACCAGACGTACTCCGTCTTGCTAAAGTGAGCAACGCAAAACTGCCCCGTTTTATTTACCTCCGTACGTCCACCGCAGACTATTTGTGTGTGTTGGTTTGGAGCTGAAATACTCGCCCGTTTCCCACAGTTATTAGGTCTCCCAATCACAGAGGCACGTGGGGACTGCAGGTCTAACGTGTACACAAACGCCTTCCCAAAATCTCACCTGGCTTTCTTCCACACCACACCACAATGTTATTACCCGGCCATAGCAATTAGCGCTGAGGGAGAGATAGGAGAACCATACACATACTACTTCTGAAGTATCCTATCAAACCAACTGTACATAGCGAAAATCGAATATCGCTAATAATCACGCGTATTAGTGGTAATCAACACTATCACGCGTATTCCCCAGACCAGACCACCATCACACCTTTTCCCCCTGAGAAACCACCACACCATCAGGCCACTCTACTCCCTCTAAAACTTTAAACAGGCCAGTCTACTCCCTATTGGCCTGAGAATCCCTAACTGAGCCATATAGGCCTCAATGTTGAATCCCTAACTGAGACATATAGGCCTCAATGTTGAATCCCTAACTGAGACATATAGGCCTCAATGTTGAATCCCTCACTGAGACATATAGGCCTCAATGTTGAATCCCTAACTGAGCCATATAGGCCTCAATGTTGAATCCCTAACTGAGCCATATAGGCCTCAATGTTGAATCCCTAACTGAGCCATATAGGCCTCAATGTTGAATCCCTAACAGAGCCATATAGGCCTCAATGTTGAATCCCTAACTGAGACATATAGGCCTCAATGTTGAATCCCTAACTGAGACATATAGGCCTCAATGTTGAATCCCTCACTGAGACATATAGGCCTCAATGTTGAATCCCTAACTGAGCCATAGAGGCCTCAATGTTGAATCCCTAACTGAGCCACATAGGCCTCAATGTTGAATCCCTAACTGAGCCATATAGGCCTCAATGTTGAATCCCTAACTGAGACATATATGCCTCAATGTTGAATCCCTAACTGAGCCATATAGGCCTCAATGTTGAATCCCTAACTGAGACATATAGGCCTCAATGTTGAATCCCTAACTGAGCCATATAGGCCTCAATGTTGAATCCCTAACTGAGCCATATAGGCCTCAATGTTGAATCCCTAACTGAGACATATAGGCCTCAATGTTGAATCCCTAACTGAGCCATATAGGCCTCAATGTTGAATCCCTAACTGAGCCATATAGGCCTCAATGTTGAATCCCTAACTGAGCCATATAGGCCTCAATGTTGAATCCATAACTGAGCCATATAGGCCTCAATGTTGAATCCCTCACTGAGACATATAGGCCTCAATGTTGAATCCCTCACTGAGACATATAGGCCTCAATGTTGAATCCCTCACTGAGACATATAGGCCTCAATGTTGAATCCCTAACTGAGCCATATAGGCCTCAATGTTGAATCCCTAACTGAGCCATATAGGCCTCAATGTTGAATCCCTAACTGAGACATATAGGCCTCAATGTTGAATCCCTAACTGAGACATATAGGCCTCAATGTTGAATCCCTCACTGAGACATATAGGCCTCAATGTTGAATCCCTAACTGAGCCATATAGGCCTCAATGTTGAATCCCTCACTGAGACATATAGGCCTCAATGTTGAATCCCTCACTGAGACATATAGGCCTCAATGTTGAATCCCTAACTGAGACATATAGGCCTCAATGTTGAATCCCTAACTGAGACATATAGGCCTCAATGTTGAATCCCTCACTGAGACATATAGGCCTCAATGTTGAATCCCTCACTGAGACATATAGGCCTCAATGTTGAATCCCTCACTGAGACATATAGGCCTCAATGTTGAATCCCTAACTGAGACATATAGGCCTCAATGTTGAATCCCTCACTGAGACATATAGGCCTCAATGTTGAATCCCTCACTGAGACATATAGGCCTCAATGTTGAATCCCTAACTGAGACATATAGGCCTCAATGTTGAATCCCTAACTGAGACATATAGGCCTCAATGTTGAATCCCTCACTGAGACATATAGGCCTCAATGTTGAATCCCTAACTGAGCCATATAGGCCTCAATGTTGAATCCCTAACTGAGCCATATAGGCCTCAATGTTGAATCCCTCACTGAGACATATAGGCCTCAATGTTGAATCCCTCACTGAGACATATAGGCCTCAATGTTGAATCCCTGAGCCATATAGGCCTCAATGTTGAATCCCTAACTGAGCCATATAGGCCTCAATGTTGAATCCCTAACTGAGCCATATAGGCCTCAATGTTGAATCCCTAACTGAGCCATATAGGCCTCAATGTTGAATCCCTAACTGAGACATATAGGCCTCAATGTTGAATCCCTAACTGAGACATATAGGCCTCAATGTTGAATCCCTAACTGAGACATATAGGCCTCAATGTTGAATCTCTAACTGAGACGTATAGGCCTTAATGTTGAATCCCTCACTGAGACATATAGGCCTCAATGTTGAATCCCTAACTGAGCCATATAGGCCTCAATGTTGAATCCCTCACTGAGACATATAGGCCTCAATGTTGAATCCCTAACTGAGACATATAGGCCTCAATGTTGAATCCCTAACTGAGACATATAGGCCTCAATGTTGAATCCCTCACTGAGACATATAGGCCTCAATGTTGAATCCCTAACTGAGACATATAGGCCTCAATGTTGAATCCCTCACTGAGACATATAGGCCTCAATGTTGAATCACTAACTGAGCCAAATGGGCCTCAATGTTGAATCCCTAACTGAGACATATAGGCCTCAATGTTGGGTCCAGAAATGACTAATTTGGCAGGATGCCAACAATCCTCTTCCTCATTAACAGAGCGGTCATTAAGCGGGAATTCCTTGTCAAATGGGTTTAATCTGCATAAATTCACAGTTTCCATGAATGAATGTCAACAATGCAAAGGAGTGAGAGACTAAACAAACAAGCAGAAACACACACACACACACACACACACACACACACACACACACATAAACACACACACACACACACACACACACACACACACACACACACACACATTATGCACACACACACAATACATAAACACACACACACACACACACACACACACACACACATAAACACACACACATTATGCACACACACACAATACATAAACACACACACACACACATACATAAACATACACACACACACACACACACACATACAGAAACACACACACATTATGCACACACACACACACACATACAGAAACACACACACACATTATGCACACACACACACACACACACATACATAAACACACACACATTATGCACACACACACACACACATACATAAACACACACAAACACACATAAACACACACACACATACATAAACACACACACATTATGCACACACACACACACACACATACATAAACACACACACATTATGCACACACACACACACACATACATAAACACACAAATACACACGCATATGTAAAAACACATACACACAAATACATAAACACACACAAACATTATGCACACACACACACATATACATAAACACATACAAATACACACACACACACACACACACACACACATACATAAAGACACACACTCATTATGCACACACACACACACACACACAGATTAATAACTGAATAAATACACCTCTATTTGCATGCAAATTCAAACAAAAGCAAAACAAGGCTTTGTTTTCAGACTGATGGGCTGAAGGACACCAACGGGAGGCAGGAGGCGGGAGGTGATGACGCTGACGGGCACGGAGCATGTCCACTTAATTGTGTTGTCAGAGCTCAATATCATTTACCCGGCGAGGGGCTGACAGCCTGAAATTAAACTGCTGCAAATCTCCACCGTCGCCGAGTGTGACATCCACCCATAACGCCGCCCGCATGCGGGAAACAGGGCCCAAAGTCTGCAGCTCATATCCACGGTCTTCATGGCTTACAGCGAGGCGTTTAACATAAACTATAATAGAGGACGGGACTCTCTGGGGAAGGAGGGCGGAGAATAGGACACACTTTGAGTCATGCTATGATCTGCAGTGTATCTGAATAACTCAACTCACTCATAACTGTAGCAGCATACAATCCTGTAATTCTCTGGTCTCCATATCACAAACAGCACTTAAAACAGCTGGTGCTAGCAGCTCTATCCATCGTTTTGGATGGAGACAATGTGTGATGTCATCCAGTGATGTCATTACATTACATGTCGTCCAGAGGTTCCTAAATCCAGGGGCTGGGATCCACTGGTGGGTCATAGGTCGCGAGACGGCGTGTCTAAACAAAATTACACACAGCACACGCTATTCACACTGCTGGCCCATTGCATTATGGGTAAGCAGGCACAAGTCTGTCCTGTGTGCAGGGAAGAGTCTCTTAGAGCAACAGGAAATGACACACACCGAACACTCATCGCTCACGAAACATTTGAAATATTACCTTGAGTATTACTTAGGCACACATGCCACATCTGTTCCCATTTAAATGCTAATAAGTCACCGCCTGAATAGAGAGACCAGGGGGAAGCTACTCTGATGCTTGGAATCAATTAAATTACATCTCTTTGACTGAACGAAAGCCCCCAAAACGCCACTGAAATAG
>CM040406.1:53275542-53390542 GCA_022702515.1 Ilyophis sp. 1 JC-2022
CTATACCACACTATCTATATCACACTATCTATACCACACTATCTATACCACACTATCTATATCACACTATCTATACCACACTATCTATACCACACTATCTATATCACACTATCTATACCACACTATCTATATCACACTATCTATATCACACTATCTATACCACACTATCTATACCACACTATCTATACCACACTATCTATATCACACTATCTATACCACACTATCTATATCACACTATCTATACCACACTATCTATACCACACTATCTATATCACACTATCTATATCACACTATCTATACCACACTATCTATACCACACTATCTATATCACACTATCTATACCACACTATCTATACCACACTATCTATATCACACTATCTATACCACACTATCTATACCACACTATCTATATCACACTATCTATACCACACTATCTATATCACACTATCTATATCACACTATCTATACCACACTATCTATACCACACTATCTATATCACACTATCTATACCACACTATCTATACCACACTATCTATATCACACTATCTATACCACACTATCTATACCACACTATCTATATCACACTATCTATACCACACTATCTATACCACACTATCTATATCACACTATCTATACCACACTATCTATACCACACTATCTATATCACACTATCTATACCACACTATCTATATCACACTATCTATATCACACTATCTATACCACACTATCTATACCACACTATCTATATCACACTATCTATACCACACTATCTATATCACACTATCTATACCACACTATCTATACCACACTATCTATATCACACTATCTATACCACACTATCTATACCACACTATCTATACCACACTATCTATATCACACTATCTATATCACACTATCTATACCACACTATCTATACCACACTATCTATATCACACTATCTATACCACACTATCTATACCACACTATCTATATCACACTATCTATACCACACTATCTATACCACACTATCTATATCACACTATCTATATCACACTATCTATACCACACTATCTATACCACACTATCTATATCACACTATCTATACCACACTATGACAGAAGTCCTTCAGATATTTTAAGCCCATTAAGCTGCCCTTCCGGCAGCTGCTTCAGAAATAATCAACACAGACAGAAAGTGCACATGAGAAGAGTTAGTAACACAAAGCAGCCAGGGCAGGAAAAGCCATTGAAGAGCCACATTTAAATAACAGCGATGTGATTATCTTTAAAAAAAACATGAAATAATTATGAAAAAGGAAAATATATATATATATATATATAAATAAAAAATATCCGCTGGAATGAAATGACAGATTGCAAAGATTTGAAAAATAAAACAGAGTCAAGCAGAAGATAAACACTTTTTATGAGCAGGCTTGAGTTTTTTTTCCCTGCATTTTTATCCTCATTTGAACCTCGTAGAACAAATAGAGAGCATCACAACACCAGTAGAGCTGGTTTACTGTCGTTTCCAATCATTCAGTGTGACTGATTCATTTAAAGGGTACCATGGCATGTACTCTTTACTGGGATTAATGCAGTCTAAAACTACACACATAGCTATCTCTTTACTGGGATTAGTGCAGTCTAAAACTACACACACAGCTATCTCTTTACTGGGATTAATGCAGTCTAAAACTACACACATAGCTATCTCTTTACTGGGATTAATGCAGTCTAAAACTACACACATAGCTATCTCTTTACTGGGATTAATGCAGTCTAAAACTACACACATAGCTATCTCTTTACTGGGATTAATGCAGTCTAAAACTACACACATAGCTATCTCTTTACTGGGATTAATGCAGTCTAAAACTACACACATAGCTATCTCTTTACTGGGATTAATGCAGTCTAAAACTACACACATAGCTATCTCTTTACTGGGATTAATGCAGTCTAAAACTACACACATAGCTATCTCTTTACTGGGATTAATGCAGTCTAAAACTACACACATAGCTATCTCTTTACTGGGATTAATGCAGTCTAAAACTACACACATAGCTATCTCTTTACTGGGATTAATGCAGTCTAAAACTACACACATAGCTATCTCTTTACTGGGATTAATGCAGTCTAAAACTACACACATAGCTATCTCTTTACTGGGATTAATGCAGTCTAAAACTACACACATAGCTATCTCTTTACTGGGATTAGTGCAGTCTAAAACTACACACATAGCTATCTCTTTACTGGGATTAATGCAGTCTAAAACTACACACATAGCTATCTCTTTACTGGGATTAATGCAGTCTAAAACTACACACATAGCTATCTCTTTACTGGGATTAATGCAGTCTAAAACTACACACATAGCTATCTCTTTACTGGGATTAATGCAGTCTAAAACTACACACATAGCTATCTCTTTACTGGGATTAATGCAGTCTAAAACTACACACATAGCTATCTCTTTACTGGGATTAATGCAGTCTAAAACTACACACATAGCTATCTCTTTACTGGGATTAATGCAGTCTAAAACTACACACATAGCTATCTCTTTACTGGGATTAATGCAGTCTAAAACTACACACATAGCTATCTCTTTACTGGGATTAATGCAGTCTAAAACTACACACATAGCTATCTCTTTACTGGGATTAGTGCAGTCTAAAACTACACACATAGCTATCTCTTTACTGGGATTAATGCAGTCTAAAACTACACACATAGCTATCTCTTTACTGGGATTAATGCAGTCTAAAACTACACACATAGCTATCTCTTTACTGGGATTAATGCAGTCTAAAACTACACACATAGCTATCTCTTTACTGGGATTAATGCAGTCTAAAACTACACACATAGCTATCTCTTTACTGGGATTAATGCAGTCTAAAACTACACACATAGCTATCTCTTTACTGGGATTAATGCAGTCTAAAACTACACACATAGCTATCTCTTTACTGGGATTAATGCAGTCTAAAACTACACACATAGCTATCTCTTTACTGGGATTAATGCAGTCTAAAACTACACACATAGCTATCTCTTTACTGGGATTAATGCAGTCTAAAACTACACACATAGCTATCTCTTTACTGGGATTAATGCAGTCTAAAACTACACACATAGCTATCTCTTTACTGGGATTAATGCAGTCTAAAACTACACACATAGCTATCTCTTTACTGGGATTAATGCAGTCTAAAACTACACACATAGCTATCGACTTTCAGAATGAATACTCAGCACACACAGGAGGTAGCCATAGCAGCCAATCATTAGTTTATTATGATGAATAAACACA
Organism: Ilyophis sp. 1 JC-2022; assembly: GCA_022702515.1. Classification (NCBI taxonomy): domain Eukaryota; kingdom Metazoa; phylum Chordata; class Actinopteri; order Anguilliformes; family Synaphobranchidae; genus Ilyophis; species Ilyophis sp. 1 JC-2022. Next base: position 53,278,846 of record CM040406.1, read on the forward strand.
GAATTTAAAATGGTGTTATTAATAGATAGCTCTCTATTGTGGGGGGGGGGGGGGGGTGCAGAGGGGGATAGCAGGGCTCATATGGACCCCTCCCTTTCACAAACTGATTGAGTGGACTCATGTGGTGAAAATACTTCAGTATGAAAAATGTAGTCTTTCCCACCATCCCAGTGCTGAAAGGTAAGGCCATAATTCTTACATTTTGTTTTGTTAGATGTGTAAACCTGATAGCCCCATGACAAACCGTTTGCAACAGAACATCAATACATCCCTAAATTGTTCAAATTGTTAGTGGAGATGGAGAGAAGACACAAAATTGACCCTTTTCAAAAGGACATGGAGGGTCAACCACCCCCCGTCTCAACAAACAAAAAACATTTTTATCATTTTTTTGTAACATCAATTTCTAAATGTGTATGTTGTAACCACCATATTTTACCATTTTTCTGCAGTGAAGCTGCCCTTGTGTTCTTAATTTCCTGTTTGCCTAATTTCTCCATCCGTTCGATTCCAGGTCCATGTCCCCATGTGTAATATCTTGCAGCTAGATCTAGCTTGATATGTGATTGGTGTAGGGATGCCTCATTTGCATACGTCAGGGGTTAGGCGGGAGGTGGATGCTGAACGTGGGGGAGTAGACCGGATGTGGGGAATAAAGCGTGAAGTTACGATATCTCCTCTCCTGTCCAGTTTGTATAAATCAAATAAACTTAAGAGTATTACACCATGTAGCTAAACGAACACACACCTCTGCTTCCCTCATAGTGATTGTGAGATTTCAACCCGCAAACAAACGCACCTCTGGTTGTAATGTACTGCAGCAACACTCCACTTCACTCCGCATAACGGCTTCAGGCAAAGCTGGCGCTCACAGCGCCGTCAATAACAGGCCTCTCAATTCAAAAGAAAGATTTTTCCGAGCCTAGCAGGGTATAACTGCCGACCCCCTCCTTTTCAGCTGCAGGGTCTGGGGTGTGAATACGGAAACAGCCCGCAGACACAAGCAAAAAAAAAACTCTAAATCCTTGCGCCTCTTCGGCGAGATGATGAGATCTAAGTACGATCCAACCAATTTAACCAATGCATACAGTTTAATGTGATAGACTGTCTGGACTAATGTAATTCCAGGAATACAGGGCTGAATTTAGTCAGGTAACGTTTGTTAGGTCTGATTTGATATTAGGTGTTAAATTAAAAAGATGTTCTCTGTTCTCACACTGTGATACAGAGGCCTTTAGAGGTGCGTATAGCGCTCTGTATTTAAATGTAAAAACGTCCCTGTTAGAGACAGAGAGGCCGGGACCTTCTTCAGAAGGAGAATTACATCAGAGAGAAATGGAGCAGGCTGAAGCATTCGGGTCGGAATGATAACTTCTCCCCGCTGCATTGTATCAGTGCGCTCGCGATAAGATGGCTTGAAATAGCAGCTGTTAGAAATAATGCGTTTCATTCCCACATTGCTGGAGGACAACTGAGGCCTAAATGAAGCATGTCCTTGATTAGGCCCCTAAAGAAATAAACTAATAGCCTGCAAAGACGGCCATTTGTAATACGACTATAATTCACATGATTCATTAAGCAGAAATGGCATTTTCTGATGAAAATAGTCTGTGGGGAAATTCATACATTCATTTTTTCCGAAGTATTTCATTGACTAAGCGACCTGCTCCGTTACCGTGTAGATTGGATATCTGTCCTTGTTTGGGTCCTCCTCTCCCCTGGATGCATTGTCTAAAATAGATTAATGTGGTTTACATATGTTTGTATTTGTTATTTCTGAAGATTATTCAGTTTACCCCCCAGTTCTTATCCTTACCCTGCTGTTTCCCCCGAGTTATTCCCACACAAAACTGCATTAAGAAGTAAAGGAATTTAAAACTAATTAAACATCCAATTAATGCAAAGAATGCCCCCCAAAACCCCCCCCCCCCCCCCCCCCCGTGGCCTACCTCAACACAAGTTGTTTTGATGCTGTGGAAACAGAGGATGTTGCCATGACGCTGGCAGAGCGCATTTGGAGGCTACCGGGGGTGAGTCTGGCAAAGTGGGGACAGCAGCCCTTGGGGAGGGTGAAGACCTCATCGAAATGTATTTGGGATCCAGTTGTTGACAGTGATAGGGCAGCATGTGTGAGAATGATAAAGAAGAGAGAGAGCTCACTGCTGTTTTCTGCCAGTCCGACACGCCCAACGTCTCAGTGTATTAATCCTGCACACGTGGGCGGAGCCACCCCAAATACACCTGTCAATCAAATGGAAGCAGGAGAGGGTATTGGTCAGGGGTAGAGGGGTAGATGGGTAGGTTAGCCTGCCTCACCACTGTTCCCGAAAACTCAACAGCGCACGGAGAGTTCACTTTTCCCATCCCACAAAACAGCTGATTTGGGACAGTAATGTTTGGTTTCTGTCCCATGATGCAGGAACCTCTAATTCTCCTGTCAAGTGGAAGAAGGTTCTGGTTTTGGCGCGTGCTTGGACCTTTTTACATCCCAAAAACTATAAGCACTTTTATTAGTATAGCGCCTTTCACAAAGAACCAATGTCTTAAAAACACTGTACAGGTAAACCAGGCCCCAGGTGCCCAAGAGCAAGCCAGTGCAAACCCTTCAGAAAAAGACCCACGGACACATTTCACTCTCCTCCCCACAACTGCCCAGAAGAATCCGGTTTGGGATATTAATCCTGTCGACCTCTCGCTAACTCTGGCGGTTGAAGTGCGGGGTGCGGCGGACGGCGCTGAGTTCCTGGACCTCTTCCCAAAACGGGAGGGAATCTCTCATCCTTCAGCCTCAGCAGGCCGGGGGTGGGGGCATCGGGACCGACAGAGCCGTCTGTCTGAGGGGTAATTACCCCCCCGGCATGTCTATCGCTCAACCATGCAGCTGGATACATCTGGCTAGGGGGTTCAGAGCAGGGTGTGTGTGTGTGTGTGTGTGTGTGTGTGTGTGTGTGTGTGTGTGTGTGTGTGTGTGTGTGTGTGTGTGCGTGTGTGCGCACCAAAGATCCACCTGCTCGGATCGAAGCACAGTCCATCCATCAAAAGGCACTAACCAGCCCCTCCGGTGGGCGGGGCCATGAGGGACCCTCAGAACGATGCATCCCCATCAAGCCCTCGCTTCGTTAGCCGACACCTCGTTTGTTAATTACCCAGCGAGGCGTGAATACCTGTGGCCATACATCATGGCCTCCCGCCGAAGGCGCCATAAGGTGGAGCGCTGAAAGATCTTCTCCTTCTCACTCGTACAAGGACAAAAAGTGCATTTATTCTGACTTTCATCTTTAATTTTTTTGGGTGGGAGAATTACAATGCACTTTGCACCGCATTTTTTCTGTACGCACACACACACACACACACACACACACACAAACAAACACACACACACACACACACACACACGCACACACACACACACACACACACACACACACACACACATACACACACACACACACACACACACATACACAAACACACAAACACACACACATACACACACACACACACACATACACACACATACACATACACAAAAACATACACAAACACACATATACACAAACACACACATACACAAACACATACACAAACACATACACAAACACACATACACAAACACACACATACACAAACGCACACACACATACACATACACAAACACACATATACACAAACACACACATACACAAACACATACACAAACACACATATACACAAACACACATACACATACACACACACAAACACATACACAAACACACATATACACAAACACACATATACACACACACACACACACATACACAAACACATACACAAACACACATATACACAAACACACACATACACAAACACACACACACACACACACACATACACAAACACACATATACACAAACACACACATACACACATATGCACACAACTGCACCCAGAGAATAAGGTCTCTTCACCCACCATTTGTAAAAATTCACATTTTCCATTATTTTTTTATAAAAAAAGTCATTTTTTTATATAAAATGTTATTTTTTAATGTAGAAAACCCTATTTAATGATGGTCATTATTGGTCATTAAGACTCCTCACACATGTCCAAGCTTCTAAAGAGAAGACAGACCCTCCCGGCTGTGTATCAGCACCTGGTCAGGAAACACAGCTTTATTTAGCTTTATTTTTACATGGCCTCAAGTGACCTTTAGATGCCTTTGAAAAGTTAAACATTTAAAAATGGTTGTTACAGTTCCGTCACCACCCCCCACCCTCATCCTCTAATGTATTTGCATCCTTGCATCTGGATTAGGAGACAAAGGGTATCTCACTGCGTATATTACACTTTAACCATTACCAGTGTAAGAGGAAGGAATTTAGGATAATTCAGGATAAGCTGTGTTCTTACTCACCCCGAGGTGTTCGGTGCAAATTTACGATAGAGTTTATATGAGCACAAGCCAGAGATGTTCAGGTACATTTATAACTACAGCAGAGTTTATATGAACACAAGCCTGAGATGTTCAGGCACATTTATAACTACAGCAGAGTTTATATGAGCACAAACCTGAGATGTTCAGGGTTACATTTATAACTACAGCAGAGTTTATATGAGCACAAGCCAGAGATGTTCAGGGTTACATTTATAACTACAGCAGAGATTATATGAGCACAAGCCTGAGATGTTCAGTCACATTTATAACTACAGCAGAGTTTATATGAGCACAAGACAGAGATGTTCAGGTACATTTATAACTACAGCAGAGTTTATATGAACACAAACCTGAGATGTTCAGGGTTACATTTATAACTACAGCAGAGTTTATATGAGCACAAGCCAGAGATGTTCAGGTACATTTATAACTACAGCAGAGTTTATATGAGCACAAGCCTGAGATGTTCAGTCACATTTATAACTACAGCAGAGTTTATATGAGCACAAGACAGAGATGTTCAGGTACATTTATAACTACAGCAGAGTTTATATGAACACAAACCTGAGATGTTCAGGTACATTTATAACTACAGCAGAGATTATATGAGCACAAACCTGAGATGTTCAGGTACATTTATAACTACAGCAGAGTTTATATGAGCACAAGCCTGAGATGTTCAGTCACATTTATAACTACAGCAGAGTTTATATGAGCACAAGACAGAGATGTTCAGGTACATTTATAACTACAGCAGAGTTTATATGAGCACAAACCTGAGATGTTCAGGCCACATTTATAACTACAGCAGAGTTTATATGAACACAAGCCTGAGATGTTCAGGCACATTTATAACTACAGCAGAGTTTATATGAGCACAAACCTGAGATGTTCAGGTACATTTATAACTACAGCAGAGTTTATATGAACACACACCTGAGATGTTCAGGCACATTTATAACTACAGCAGAGTTTATATGAGCACAAACCTGAGATGTTCATGTACATTTATAACTACAGCAGAGTTTATATGAGCACAAACCTGAGATGTTCAGGCCACATTTATAACTACAGCAGAGTTTATATGAGCACAAACCTGAGATGTTCAGGCACATTTATAACTACAGCAGAGTTTATATGAGCACAAGACAGAGATGTTCAGGCACATTTATAACTACAGCAGAGTTTATATGAGCACAAGCCTGAGACGTTCAGGCACATTTATAACTACAGCAGAGTTTATATGAGCAGAAGCCTGAGATGTTCAGTCACATTTATAACTACAGCAGAGTTTATATGAGCACAAACCTAAGATGTTCAGGCACATTTATAACTACAGCAGAGTTTATATGAGCACAAGCCTGAGATGTTCAGGTACATTTATAACTACAGCAGAGTTTATATGAGCACAAACCTGAGATGTTCAGTCACATTTATAACTACAGCAGAGTTTATATGAGCACAAACCTGAGATGTTCAGGCACATTTATAACTACAGCAGAGTTTATATGAGCACAAGCCTGAGATGTTCAGTCACATTTATAACTACAGCAGAGTTTATATGAGCACAAACCTGAGATGTTCAGTCACATTTATAACTACAGCAGAGTTTATATGAGCACAAACCTGAGATGTTCAGTCACATTTATAACTACAGCAGAGTTTATATGAGCACAAACCTGAGATGTTCAGTCACATTTATAACTACAGCAGAGTTTATATGAGCACAAACCTGAGATGTTCAGGCACATTTATAACTACAGCAGAGTTTATATGAGCACAAGCCTGAGATGTTCAGGTACATTTATAACTACAGCAGAGTTTATATGAGCACAAGCCTGAGATGTTCAGGGTTACATTTATAACTACAGCAGAGTTTATATGAGCACAAGCCTGAGATGTTCAGGGTTACATTTATAACTACAGCAGAGTTTATATGAGCACAAACCTGAGATGTTCAGGTACATTTATAACTACAGCAGAGTTTATATGAGCAGAAGCCTGAGATGTTCAGTCACATTTATAACTACAGCAGAGTTTATATGAGCAGAAGCCTGAGATGTTCAGTCACATTTATAACTACAGCAGAGTTTATATGAGCACAAGCCTGAGATGTTCAGGTACATTTATAACTACAGCAGAGTTTATATGAGCACAAACATGAGATGTTCAGGGTTACATTTATAACTACAGCAGAGTTTATATGAGCACAAACCTGAGATGTTCAGGCACATTTATAACTACAGCAGAGTTTATATGAGCAGAAGCCTGAGATGTTCAGTCACATTTATAACTACAGCAGAGTTTATATGAGCAGAAGCCTGAGATGTTCAGTCACATTTATAACTACAGCAGAGTTTATATGAGCACAAGCCTGAGATGTTCAGGTACATTTATAACTACAGCAGAGTTTATATGAGCACAAACATGAGATGTTCAGGGTTACATTTATAACTACAGCAGAGTTTATATGAGCACAAACATGAGATGTTCAGGGTTACATTTATAACTACAGCAGAGTTTATATGAGCACAAACATGAGATGTTCAGGGTTACATTTATAACTACAGCAGAGTTTATATGAGCACAAACATGAGATGTTCAGGCACATTTATAACTACAGCAGAGTTTATATGAGCAGAGGCCTGATATGTTCAGGTACATTTATAACTACAGCAGAGTTTATATGAGCACAAACCTGAGATGTTCAGGCACATTTATAACTACAGCAAAGTTTATATGAGCACAAGCCTGAGATGTTCAGGCACATTTATAACTACAGCAGAGTTTATATGAACACAAACCTGAGATGTTCATGTACATTTATAACTACAGCAGAGTTTATATGAGCACAGGCCTGAGATGTTCAGGTACATTTATAACTACAGCAGAGTTTATATGAACACAAACCTGAGATGTTCAGGTACATTTATAACTACAGCAGAGTTTATATGAACACAAACCTGAGATGTTCAGGTACATTTATAACTACAGCAGAGTTTATATGAGCACAAACCTGAGATGTTCAGGCACATTTATAACTACAGAAGAGTTTATATGAGCACAAACCTGAGATGTTCAGTCACATTTATAACTACAGCAGAGTTTATATGAGCACAAACCTGAGATGTTCATGTACATTTATAACTACAGCAGAGTTTATATGAGCACAAGCCTGAGATGTTCAGTCACATTTATAACTACAGCAGAGTTTATATGAGCACAAGCCTGAGATGTTCAGTCACATTTATAACTACAGCAGAGTTTATATGAGCACAAACCTGAGATGTTCAGGTACATTTATAACTACAGCAGAGTTTATATGAGCACAAGCCTGAGATGTTCAGGTACATTTATAACTACAGCAGAGTTTATATGAGCACAAACATGAGATGTTCAGGGTTACATTTATAACTACAGCAGAGTTTATATGAGCAGAAGCCTGAGATGTTCAGTCAAATTTATAACTACAGCAGAGTTTATATGAGCAGAAGCCTGAGATGTTCAGTCACATTTATAACTACAGCAGAGTTTATATGAGCACAAACATGAGATGTTCAGGGTTACATTTATAACTACAGCAGAGTTTATATGAGCACAAACATGAGATGTTCAGGGTTACATTTATAACTACAGCAGAGTTTATATGAGCACAAACATGAGATGTTCAGGGTTACATTTATAACTACAGCAGAGTTTATATGAGCACAAACATGAGATGTTCAGGCACATTTATAACTACAGCAGAGTTTATATGAGCAGAGGCCTGAGATGTTCAGGTACATTTATAACTACAGCAGAGTTTATATGAGCACAAACCTGAGATGTTCAGGCACATTTATAACTACAGCAAAGTTTATATGAGCACAAGCCTGAGATGTTCAGGCACATTTATAACTACAGCAGAGTTTATATGAACACAAACCTGAGATGTTCATGTACATTTATAACTACAGCAGAGTTTATATGAGCACAGGCCTGAGATGTTCAGGTACATTTATAACTACAGCAGAGTTTATATGAGCACAAACCTGAGATGTTCAGGTACATTTATAACTACAGCAGAGTTTATATGAACACAAACCTGAGATGTTCAGGTACATTTATAACTACAGCAGAGATTATATGAGCACAAACCTGAGATGTTCAGGTACATTTATAACTACAGCAGAGTTTATATGAGCACAAACCTGAGATGTTCAGGGTTACATTTATAACTACAGCAGAGTTTATATGAGCACAAACCTGAGATGTTCAGGCACATTTATAACTACAGCAGAGCTTATATGAGCACAAACCTGAGATGTGCAGGTACATTTATAACTACAGCAGAGCTTATATGAGCACAAACCTGAGATGTTCAGGCACATTTATAACTACAGCAGAGTTTATATGAGCACAAACCTGAGATGTTCAGGCCACATTTATAACTACAGCAGAGTTTATATGAACACAAGACAGAGATGTTCAGGTACATTTATAACTACAGCAGAGTTTATATGAGCACAAGCCTGAGATGTTCAGTCACATTTATAACTACAGCAGAGTTTATATGAACACAAACCTGAGATGTTCAGGCCACATTTATAACTACAGCAGAGTTTATATGAGCACAAGCCTGAGATGTTCAGGCACATTTATAACTACAGCAGAGTTTATATGAGCACAAACCTGAGATGTTCAGGCACATTTATAACTACAGCAGAGTTTATATGAACACAAACCTGAGATGTTCAGGCCACATTTATAACTACAGCAGAGTTTATATGAACACAAACCTGAGATGTTCAGGCCACATTTATAACTACAGCAGAGTTTATATGAGCACAAGCCTGAGATGTTCAGGCACATTTATAACTACAGCAGAGTTTATATGAGCACAAACCTGAGATGTTCAGGCACATTTATAACTACAGCAGAGTTTATATGAACACAAACCTGAGATGTTCAGGCACATTTATAACTACAGCAGAGCTTATATGAGCACAAACCTGAGATGTTCAGGCACATTTATAACTACAGCAGAGTTTATATGAGCACAAGTGTGATCAATGTGCTCAGTCAGAGATACGTATATTCTCTCAGCGTTGATTTAGCACTTAAAAATTTACTGTGCATGAATCCACAAGACATGGCCTCCGAGTCCATCCATATCTCGGCTAATTTACTCAGTTTCGCTCTGTCAGTTTTATGGTTTCATTGTTGATTAGATTTATAGTTTTACTGTTGATGGCTTTGACTATTTTCTGGGCATTTTTTATTTTTCCTTCTCTGTAATCGCCCTGTGCATCAGAAGTAAAAGCCTGATTTGAGCCGCCCCAGATCTTATGAGAAGCCGGTTAGTGCAGTGAGGAGTATCCAACAGCAGGGTTTTCCACTCTGGGTGGTAAAACCTGGAACGGCTCAAATCGCGTCAGACTGGGAGTAGCATTTCCAATGTGAAAGTCCAGATCCCCTTTTTAACATTTAAAAAAACAAACCTGTACCTGAAGTAATTTAGATTATTTTATTATTATAATTGTTTTAAAACATGCATTGTTTATTTAATGTAGTTTAATGCTCATTAGGCTAGTTTTATTCTTGTTTGTAACACTTTGTTTCATTTTTGATAGGGTAGTTCAGTGGTTCTTAACCTTATTGTAGGTACTGAACCCTGCAAGCTTCATCAGTGCATTCACCGAACCCTTCCGACAAAAACGGCTCGACATTGCTAGTGTGAACCGTATACTGTGTGTGTCTTGACCCCTGCCGAACCCCTGAGACTGACTCAACGAACCCCTGGGGTTCGATCGAACCCAGGTTAAGAACCACTGGGGTAGTTGATTGAGTCTGCACTCGCAATCTCGCTTTGGACTGTTCTCTCCCCCTCTGGGAATTCCCGCACTTTGATCCCTGATCTTTGGACTTGTGGTTGCATTGTTAGTCCCTCTGTATAAGCCTGTCCCACCGAATGGCGGTAAAAGTAACATGTTTTCAGATTTGTTCTAGCAGCGGGCCTCAGAAACTCCTCCAGGACAGCAGCTTTTTAAAGAATAAACACGAAGAGAACGAGGCGCGCTACACAAACGGCCTGCCGCTCTCCGTGCCGACAGGAATAGTTCGATGTCTGCAGCTGACAACCCTGCCAGAGACACCTGCCTCCCTGCTCACCTGCCCATCACGGAGAGCACCCCGGGCAGCCATTTTACAGTCATGTTAGCGCGCCCCAGCTCTGTACTGCGTTTGTTTGGTGGGTAACGAACGGCCCTCCACTCCAGAGTAAACACTCCGGCAGGTTCTGTCCTTATTAGCGCTGAACGTGAGGGGCTAGCGGAAGCTAACGCGCCGCAGAAACGGCGGTAAGAAGAGGGGGGGAGGGGGGGGGGCCGTCATGCAGGAATACAACGTTTGGGGCTCAAATTAGGGTGAAACATGAAACACCCCCTGTATTAGATGTCTGCAAAGGCCTCCTGCTGCTCTTTGACAGACATTGTGGCCAGAATTCAGTCAGTGTCTGTTCTCACCTAACGCACAGTTAAATGTGTGTTTGCTTGTTTGCTTCTTCACAAGTAGTTTGGAGAGTTCAGCCGTCACTGAAACTTAACTCACTCACTTTTGTTTGTAGACTAAAGAAAAATGTAGCTATATACAGTAGCAATTCAGGTCAAGTACTGTTTAAAGGGTATAACTGGGAATTTAACTCACAACCTTCTGGTTTAGCGGCCCAGGTCTCCAACCTCTACACAACACTGCCACCCACCAAACGTACATCTTTGAATTTGTTTTTCATTGTAAATCAAAGTTAAAGGAAAATATTCACTGAGTTCGATACAGCCTGTAAACTTCCCTGCTCCTAAAGTTAATCTCAAATCAGAGGTGGAAGACGTGAACACGACCCTCGATTTGTCCAAGCACAAAAACCAGCGTCTCCCCGCTCCTCTTCTGAAGTGAAGCTGCCGCTGACTCGCAACACGGCCACGGTTTAACGGCGACTGAAGGCGGAACCGGGCAGGACTGTAAGCCACTGATTCTTTAACGTTAATGATCTGGCATCAGCGGACCGGCCCTGGGGAGGTGACCGGCCTCGGTAGAAGGCCAGCCGCGGTTCCATTACTCTGACATACAGTCACAGTCAGTCACTCAGCCCCACCGCCAGAGCGGGATCCTGCTCTTATTGGCACACGAGCGCATATTTAAGCTGTCACTGACCATCCGCTGGCACTGACCGTCCGCTGGCGACCGGCCGACAGCCAAGCACACTTTGGGGAGACAGGGATCACGTTTATTCGCATTTAAGGCAAGGGTGGTCAAGGAGGGACGTATCCATTTCTGGAGTTCATGCCAAATTCTGCTCTTAATTATTTAAATAGCCCAACCATATGCATGATCGGACCCTCATATCCTGTGCTCTATTTAGCAATAAGCTGAATAAATTCACAGCACATAACCATATTTTGTGTCCATATAAAATGTTCTGCCGTGGTCTAATCTATGAGTGAATACGCATTGGGGTATGCAAAAAATTAAGGAGCTGAATCAAGGTAATTGGTGGAAATGAAAAGCTAGTCACACAACAACCTTTCAAGGAGAGGAATTGCCCACCACTGGCTTAAAGGAATAACCCATGAAAATGTATTTTTTATGGCCGTTTGAAGAGCTGAATTGAGATGCTTTCCGAACTGTTACACATGACAAGCTCCCCCCCACCCCCTCTTTCCCCTGCTCTGTGAAGTCATTACATTACATTCATTTTGCAGACAGTCTTATCCAGAGTGATTTGTGTAGCAGCTAGAACATAACAGTGTTCACTTCATTAGCATGAGCAATAGTGCCAGACATGGCTAACAACATTAGCCACTTTATTCCCAGACCCAGACATCATTAAAGCATTAGCGCAGGCTAACTTCGCTAACCACGCTAACCACGCTAACCACAAAAGGACATATTCTAAATACATATAGACTATATCCATAAAAGGGCCCCAAGAAAAGAAACATAAAACTGTAACAATGCAACCTAGAACCATAAAAATGCCATAACCTGAATTAATACAGGAGGTCGTAGGCATAACAAGAGAGGGTCTCCAAGGGAGACAGAGAGTGGGGGGGGGGGGGTCCATATGTGTTATGTCTATGATAGTTAGCCATCACTAACCCCCGCCCCCCTCGTTGGCTAACTCGTATGGTGGAAGAGAGGGCGCCAGAGTGCAGTCTGAAAAGGCAGGTATCCAGTCCGGATATGACATGACTTTTTCACCCACTGGCCAGAGTGGCTTGTGGATTCTAAAAATCACCAGCCATTTTCAACATTTTACCAGCCACATTACCTTTTACAATATAACACAACCTGATTGGTTTTACCAGCCAAAGTGGCTGCTAGAGTAAAACTTTTACCAGCCACAATCAAAGTTTTACCAGCATTTGCCTGGGGACTGTTGTTAATTTCACACCCTGCAGTCTATGTCAAAAAATGGCCGACATAAAAGGAACATGAGTCTATATCACTGGTCTCTTCTCCGTTTGAATCTGATGAGTTCCTTCAATCCCCGCTCTTTACTCAGCCTTGGGGAACGTGACAGGAGCTCTCGGCTGGAGAACCGAGAGTCATCAGTAATTAAAGAATCTACGCTTGTGACGCGGTACGCCACCCGCTTGCACTTGCAGGCTATGCCTTTTTAACAGCTGCGATATCGTAGCCGTAACCAAAGTGCAAACGCACAACACAGAGCCCAATGCCTCCCCGTTATCAGTTTAAACGGCTGCATATTTCAAACCCCGCAGGTAAAGACATATGAATGTCACAGCTTCTAATTTATGACTATATTAAAGTCCATCTCATGACTCGTAAATCATGCGGCCCAGCGCACGCACAGCAATTCGCCATCTTTGTAAGGTTCAATATTTCCACTTGTATTTATTGCCACATTACGCAGCAGGGCACGTTGAGCGAGCGGCACGGCAGGCTGTGGAACACACACATGCACACACACACACTATACCAGGCTAATTCTCAAGGTGGTAAAACCTGGAACGGCTCAATCCCACAAGCAGGAGGAGTTATGTTTCCATCCATCAGATTCATCTTTCTTAACATGATTAATAAAACAAACCTGTAGTCATTTTGTGTTTTGAAACGTGATTTTAGCATTGTTCATTTAATGGAGATTAATGCGCATTGGGTAGTAATTCTGTTCTTGTTTGAATAACATAGTTTAATGCTCGATAGGGTCGTTGATAAGCTGACAATCAAGTCTGCACTTCTCGCACTTGCAGTCTCTCTTGAGTCTACAATTTCCCCCTCAAGGGAATTCCTGCGCTTCAATCCCTTATCTTTGGACTTGTGTTTGCAATGGAAGTCACTCAGGATAAGAATATCTGCTAAATGGCGGAAAAGTTCCAATATCGTAATGCAACTAAACCACAGCGGCGTCTTCTCTTTGTTATCAGATTAAATGGCTGCGCGCTTCAAACGCCTGCGGGTAAAGACACGTTAATATCACACGCTCATATTTTACCGGTAATTGCTCATTCATCGAGTCCATGGTGTCTGTAAAACTTTCATTCTCTTCAGCTGCCTCTCCTTCACTGGACAGCTTTACGGCGGTGAATTAGTCACAGGTGTGCAGAGCCAACTGTGCACAGGACCGCTATGGTACAGAGACACTAAGGAGACACAATACTGGAAAAATGCACCTCCTTTTCTCCTCCACCACCACCTCCTCTTCTCCGCGCTCCAGAAACCGATCTGTGTTTTAATCTAATGTTGCCGATTATATATTAATTAAATACTGTATTAATTAATGTCTCAACGCAAACCGCAATGTCAGGTACATTGTATACTGTACATGCAACCACTTGTACTTGAAACATACAGGCTGTTTTGCATACTTCCTTGGAGGAGACGAGTAGAGGAAAGGAGGTGAGGAGAAAAGAACATTGGGACACACCCTAACCGAGGCCTTCTACCATGGTAACTGTATCCCAGGGTGACAGGTACGACAGGCTGTCTGATTGAGATACATTCAGAGTTCTTCTCTCTATGTGTGGAAACCCATTGTGGCATCTTTCTGGGACTTCACCAGGGATGAAGCCCTGCTCACTACGATACCCATAATTCCCTCTGACAACTGACAGAAAAACGAGTGCTCAGCCCAGATGCTGAAGGGCTCAAGTGTCTGCTGGTTTTCCACGTGTTTCCGCCCTTAAGTGCTTAAATTCAGCCATCCGCTGAATTAGAAGTCAACTCACCAGGGGCCTCATGTATAAAAGGTGCGTACGCACAAAAAAAGATGCGTATGCCAGTTTCCTCGCAATCAGAGTCACCAATTCCCACAGTCTCAAAAATGTGTGTATGCATGAACCATACTCTGTGTAAATGTGCACATGTTTTTGTCAGCCAATACTACAGTTTTGACGTCAAGTTTGTTTTTATAAATCCCAAATCAGTGGGGAAAGTGGCCTACGCATCTTTTTTTATGCGTACGCACTTTCTCTACATGAGGCCCCTGGTATCCAAGTCCAGAACTGGCTGCTGATTGAGAGCAAACCACAGAAACCTGCAGATATAGCAGACATCCCGGAGTTTTACTGTGCTATACCGACCCAGTGTTCAGTGTCTGAGCCTCGCAAGGCTTTTTACCTTTAAATCAGCAACCAATTCAGACCCAAGAAAGCAGGTGAGGAGAATGAACTATGTAGTCAGCTGCATTCATAGAGCAATTACACAAGAAAGCAGGTGATAAACATCCTGAGTCTGGGCTGGGAGGATCCTCTGTGGGATGAGGAGGATTCTCTACTGAAATCAGGGAGAGACAGGTGTGTGCACTGCTGGGGCCTGTTCTAAAAAGCAGATTACTTAATTAGCTGGATATCTGCACTGAGTAAAACCCGGAACCCTCCCAAATCTGGAACATGGACTGAAGTAAAAAAAACCTATTCCGGGTTTTACTCAGTTATCCAGCTAACTGAGTAATGCTGCTTTCTGGAACATGTGCCTGGAGTGACTCAAACAGTCAAGCGAACGGACCGTCCCCGCACAGATACATTTACTGAGCTGTGTCAGCCACCAGCCGCTTTTAAAAAGTGAATATTCAGCCTCTGATAGTCATTTCAATGACAAATCTTCTTTTTCTTGCAAATCACCAAAAATGATTTGATGAGAGCCAGATTGTGTCCTCTGCATGAATAGGAGCTCATTACAGGAGGTTAATAATGGGAGACGGCAGAGCTATGAGATGGAGTGGGAATAAACTGAATATATCTGTTTTTGTAAGCATAAGGGGGGTAGCTCTTTCTATCATGCTTTCAAACAAGGAAAATGAATTTGCCTGCATTTGATACCGGCTCAAAAAAAAGAATAATTCAAGTATGATGGAAAAGCTTTATTTGTTATGGTTCTGTTTGTTTGTGTATTGTGTTCTGTTTATTTTCTGTTACTTTATTATTTTCCTTACATGTGTTTGTTTGTGTTCATTAGTATTACTGGTTACGTTCCCATTTGACACTCCACTTCAGTTCCCTTGTCTGTCTATGTTTCCATGTTATCCTAGAATCCACTTCCTGTATTCGTGTTTGCACGCTTCGGTACATGCGGGTTTTCCCCTGTATTTCAAGTCTCGTTTTCCTTTCTTCTTAACTAATTATTATTGTACATATACTAATCCAACTTCCAATACTATCTGCATGTTTATATTTATATACTAACGATAACTAATAGATTAATGTGTATATATAACTAACGAATCACATTTACTAACATAGAAGATTTAGAATTTTGTGATAACATCACGTAATTACTAATCACTCTCTTGCTCCGCACTGCGGCTGTCGTTCTCCCTTAGCTTTTCTATCTCTGCTCAATTAATTGTTATTCCTTAAACTCTCTTCAGCTGTATCCACATTCAGAATCCACCCCTCGTGCTGTGCACTCGTTTACCTGCTAATCCCTGGCCGTGTGTTATCTATGTTTTGCATGCATTCCAGTTTGTGTCTTCTGTTCCCCCTCGTTATTAAATTATTGTTTCCTATTGTGTTCACCTGTGTCTAGCTCCTTACTCCTCCCACTCACACTTGATTCCTTTTCGTTTCATTATTTCCCTGGTGTATATAGTCTGCCTTCCACTTGTAATCTCTGTCAGAACATCGATCAATTCATTGAGCCGAATTTTTTGTAAGCCTGTGTTGTTTGAGATTTTTGAGACAACCCTTCTGTTCGACTTCGAGCCTGCCTTCTCCTTCTGTTTTGTTTGCCGTGTCTTTCTGGTTTTTTGACTCTTGCTACATTTATTTTTACTACTCTTTTAGATTTCGATGTTGTACCGTCTCAACTCAAATTACCTGGCTACTGATCTTGGACTGTGAATAAACTACATTTTTGCCTGCTACCTGTGGTCTGCGTTTGGGTCCTTCTCAGAACATCACATTATTCCTCCCATTTTTACCAATATAAATAACTGTTGTATCAGATCTGAGCTTCATATAGAGCTGGAATTGGTTTGCGGTCTTTCAAAACTTACGGAGAGAGGCCGTCTCGTGATGCTCACTTTATATCTATCTAAGAAACAGCCTCTCTCGGCTGGAGAAATAATTAATTGATTTTCAGGGCCAATATATGTTACACGTAGAAAGAAAGAGAAAGATTGAAAATGTCATTCATGCTGAAGTGAAAGTGGTCTCTTGTGAATCAAAAGGTAAAATTACATATGAATCATAGAATGAATCATAATTATGTATGAATATGTACAGATTAGAGAGAGATAAATACGCATTCCTATCCCAGCTGGCTCCTGTTGTGACTGTGCCACACACTTCCTGCCTCTCCAGCCCCTGCTAGCCCAACACCGCAGTGGGAAAAATGCCCTCTGGACGCGACGGAAACCACACAGTCCACCTGCAAGCCTGCGTTTTTGATCAGTATGCTTCTTCACTTGTGTTTGTTAAAGTTTGGTATGTATGTGTGATTATTGAGTGGTTAGCCATACAAATTTAATTAGTATTAAGTAAAAAATAGAATAAAATACATTTTAGAAAATAAATGAATAATAATAATAAATTGTATTTATATATTTATATATTTTATCTCATAATCTTAGAAATCAGAGTTTACCTAGTTTTGGCATTGATTGTGCAGAGTGCCATGATACTTATGTGCTGGTAAAATATGAACTCGGTACTACCTCACATTGTTTTTGAAAAAATAAATCACCATGCTGAACTGTCCGTTCAGAATTCAGCCCCATTTCTACATCACTACTGGGCTCCTGTGAAAACAGCCAATCAGGTTTTACTACAGTAGGCCTACTGTGATTTGATTGAGTTTTTTACTGTTTACTGCTCTTTATAGTCAATTGTTGAACATTTAGAAACTTTAATTTCATTATTTTTGAAAACATCTACACAAAGACCATTTCTTCTCCAAACTCACCAGGCCGCAGAGACTCAACCCATTGGACTTTTTGCGGTGTGCAAATCTTGTTTTAAAAACCATGCCATCGTCAGAAGGAATCTTTGGTCACATGGAACGCTCTGGCAGCTGTCGTTGCCCCCGTATTCCGGGGCGTCTCATTACCCCTGGTGTAGATTGTGCTGATTCTCTTTGACATGCTCTGTTCTCTCACACGCTCCTCTGCAAGCCGCCACATCAGCAGAACAACTTCCCACAATTCACTGGGAGGGGATAAATCAATTGAAACCAACCCGTTATTCCCATTATCACTTAATGTGCTTTATCATTACAATAACCCGACGGCATAAAGCCCTGCTTTGATGCTCTTTGCTTTAAAACAGTGGATGAAAGGGAAAAAAGCAACTACAGTTTACTTCAAATGTACTACAGAGAAAGAGAGAGAGAGAGAGAGAGAGAGAGACAGAAAGAGGGAGAGAGAGAGAGAGAGAGAGAGAGAGAGAGAGAGAGAGAGAGAGAGAGAGAGCGAGAGAGAGAGAGAGAGAGAGAGAGGAGAATGAAGGAGAACAGCCAGAGAGACAGGGAAAAAGGAAGAAGAAAAGGGAGGCGCAGAAGAAAGAAAGATGAAAGAACAAGTGACAATAGGCACTCCTGTGAAATTCTAATGAAATTTCAACTATTTTTAAAGCAAGGCAGAAAAGCAAAACTGTTATAAAATGTCTGTTGTGTGTAAGATACCTTTTGCGCTTTGGTGAGAAAATTCACTCGGCCTCTCCACTTATTTATCTTCTTACCCTTCACACTCCGCTGGTGTGGAATAAAGAGTGGTGGTAAGACACAGAGACATGCCATCTCCTCTGGTGTGGAATAAAGAGTGGTGGTAAGACACTGAGACATGCCATCTCCACTGGTGTGGAATAAAGAGTGGTGGTAAGACACAGGGACATGCCATCTCCACTGGTGTGGAATAAAGAGTGGTGGTAAGACACAGGGACATGCCATCTCCACTGGTGTGGAATAAAGAGTGGTGGTAAGACACAGGGACATGCCATCTCCACTGGTGTGGAATAAAGAGTGGTGGTAAGACACAGGGACATGCCATCTCCACTGGTGTGGAATAAAGAGTGGTGGTAAGACACTGAGACATGCCATCTCCGCTGGTGTGGAATAAAGAGTGGTGGTAAGACACAGGGACATGCCATCTCCACTGGTGTGGAATAAAGAGTGGTGGTAAGACACAGAGACATGCCATCTCCGCTGGTGTGGAATAAAGGTGGTGGTAAGACACAGGGACATGCCATCTCCACTGGTGTGGAATAAAGAGTGGTGGTAAGACACAGAGACATGCCATCTCCACTGGTGTGGAATAAAGAGTGGTGGTAAGACACAGAGACATGCCATCTCCACTGGTGTGGAATAAAGAGTGGTGGTAAGACACAGAGACATGCCATCTCCACTGGTGTGGAATAAAGAGTGGTGGTAACACACAGAGACATGCCATCTCTGCTGGTGTGGAATAAAGAGTGGTGGTAAGACACAGGGACATGCCAGCTCCACTGGTGTGGAATAAAGAGTGGTGGTAAGACACAGAGACATGCCATCTCCACTGGTGTGGAATAAAGAGTGGTGGTAAGACACAGGGACATGCCATCTCCACTGGTGTGGAATAAAGAGTGGTGGTAAGACACAGAGACATGCCATCTCCGCTGGTGTGGAATAAAGAGTGGTGGTAAGACACAGAGACATGCCATCTCCACTGGTGTGGAATAAAGAGTGGTGGTAAGACACAGAGACATGCCATCTCCGCTGGTGTGGAATAAAGAGTGGTGGTGGTAAGACACAGAGACATACCATCTCCACTGGTGTGGAATAAAGAGTGGTGGTAAGACACAGAGACATGCCATCTCCACTGGTGTGGAATAAAGAGTGGTGGTAAGACACTGAGACATGCCATCTCCACTGGTGTGGAATAAAGAGTGGTGGTAAGACACAGGGACATGCCATCTCCGCTGGTGTGGAATAAAGAGTGGTGGTAAGACACTGAGACATGCCATCTCCACTGGTGTGGAATAAAGAGTGGTGGTAACACACAGAGACATGCCATCTGCACTGGTGTGGAATAAAGAGTGGTGGTAAGACACAGGGACATGCCATCTCCGCTGGTGTGGAATAAAGAGTGGTGGTAAGACACAGAGACATGCCATCTCCGCTGGTGTGGAATAAAGAGTGGTGGTAACACACAGGGACATGCCATCTCCGCTGGTGTGGAATAAAGAGTGGTGGTAAGACACAGAGACATGCCATCTCCACTGGTGTGGAATAAAGAGTGGTGGTAAGACACTGAGACATGCCATCTCCACTGGTGTGGAATAAAGAGTGGTGGTAAGACACAGGGACATGCCATCTCCACTGGTGTGGAATAAAGAGTGGTGGTAACACACTGAGACATGCCATCTCCACTGGTGTGGAATAAAGAGTGGTGGTAAGACACAGGGACATGCCATCTCCACTGGTGTGGAATAAAGAGTGGTGGTAAGACACAGAGACATGCCATCTCCGCTGGTGTGGAATAAAGAGTGGTGGTAAGACACAGAGACATGCCATCTCCGCTGGTGTGGAATAAAGAGTGGTGGTAAGACACAGAGACATGCCATCTCCACTGGTGTGGAATAAAGAGTGGTGGTAAGACACAGAGACATGCCATCTCCACTGGTGTGGAATAAAGAGTGGTGGTAAGACACAGAGACATGCCATCTCCACTGGTGTGGAATAAAGAGTGGTGGTAAGACACAGAGACATGCCATCTCCACTGGTGTGGAATAAAGAGTGGTGGTAAGACACAGAGACATGCCATCTCCACTGGTGTGGAATAAAGAGTGGTGGTAAGACACAGAGACATGCCATCTCCACTGGTGTGGAATAAAGAGTGGTGGTAAGACACAGGGACATGCCATCTCCACTGGTGTGGAATAAAGAGTGGTGGTAAGACACAGAGACATGCCATCTCCACTGGTGTGGAATAAAGAGTGGTGGTAAGACACAGAGACATGCCATCTCCACTGGTGTGGAATAAAGAGTGGTGGTAAGACACAGAGACATGCCATCTCCACTGGTGTGGAATAAAGAGTGGTGGTAAGACACAGAGACATGCCATCTCCACTGGTGTGGAATAAAGGTGGCCGTAAAACAAAGAGAGCATATTCTTTTTTTTTCAGGATCAGAGAGTAAAGGGAGGTATTTTACGATGTCATTATATGATTGTAACTAAATTAGATATGTGTCTGTCAAATTATTAAAATGTTAATTGTAAAATGTAATGAGTTAATTGAACCTGGGTTATTGTACAAACACCAGAAACAGATAGCCCTGCAGGAATAGGTCTCTCCACCCCTGTTCTAAAGACGGACACATTTCTCCACCAATAGAAATGGCTCATTTGCTGTAATAGTCAGAGAACTGTCAGCAGCCATAATGCTCCCATACCCTGGAACTGATCATGTGCTGTTTGTTTAACCTCAGCAATAAGAACTTCAGCTTCTCCCTGCAATAATAAAGGCAGTCTTCGTTTAGATCCTATTTTTATTTCAGTAGCCCGGTTCTACCACATAAATGAACGAGGCCTGCCTTCTAGAATTTACTAATAAAATGATCATTTTCCGCTCGACTAATTCGTACAGTGGCACACAGAAAAAGATTTAAAAACTCAGAGATAAAACATTAATGGCATATTAATCAATCCCACGCAAAACTTCTCATGTTGTTCCACCACATTAGGATTGATATCAACAGCGATTTTCCACAAACCTTGGGCTTTTGATTTCTTCGCACCTGAGTGCTTTTTTCAAATTATGAAAACGGCACGCTTCTTCATCATGTTTATTGCGTTTACTGAGTCTGTTATATTTGGCAGTTGGTGTCGCTCGGTCTTTAAAAGATAACTGTTAAAACGGAAAAAAAAATTCACAGAATATCAGACGTTATCGCCCCTTTAATGATAAGCAGCTAAATAAAATAAAGATTCCCACTGAAGGGTTGAATAATTACTCAATTAGCTTCAAACTTTAATTAATGTCAGCTCTGATTTGTTTACTTCGGTTTGTCTGCTTGTAAAGAAAAAATATATAATTTGCTCAAACCCATATAAAAATAATTTATACTACACTCTAGATCATGTTTTTTTTTAGCTGTAAACGTGTTTGTACGCCTACCTTAATGAAACTTATTCATCCATTCCATTATTTAAATTCTGAAATAATATTGAATATCAGAAGAAATTGGTAGAAACGTGTCTTTGTGCTGCCCTCTAAAGGTTGAAATTTCATTTCTGCTCCCCACTCTGCCCCCGCCCCAATCGTGATGTCAGAGTACCTCTTTGGAGGTACATCTACATCATATGGATACGTGTTGCTGCCCACTACAGAAATAGCCGGCACCTGATTGGTTAAATGCACTACAGTCCTTTGGTTTCGGCTCCACATTTTTAAACTGCAAACAACGTGGTGTCCTGTTCCTAAACTCTCTTATTCCACCTAAACAGCCCACTAAAATACATTTCTGAAAATATTTGAGGTGAGAAATAGGCCATACAGTTATTTTGTCATATTTTGATCTACAACGTCTAGTTTGACAGTTTGATCCGAGTTATAAGAAATCATTAGTACATTGTACATAAATGTATGCAAATGACGATGGACACACCTCCTCCACCCCCCACCCCTTTCCCTCACTCAAGGCAGAGACAGGCGGAAACAGTGGGTAAATTGTGTAGTAGGCGGAGACAGGCGGAGACAGTGGGTAAATTGTGTAGTAGGCGGAGACAGGCGGAGACAGTGGGTAAATTGTGTAGTAGGCGGAGACAGGCTGAGACAGTGGGTAAATTGTGTAGTAGGCGGAGACAGTGGGTAAATTTTGTAGTAGGCGGAGACAGGCTGAGACAGTGGGTAAATTGTGTAGTAGGCGGAGACAGGCGGAGACAGTGGGTAAATTGTGTAGTAGGCAGAGACAGCGGGTAAATTGTGTAGTAGGCTGAGACAGTGGATAAATTGTGTAGTAGGCGGAGACAGTGGGTAAACTGTGTAGTAGGCGGAGACAGTGGGTAAATTGTGTAGTAGGCGGAGACAGTGGGTAAATTGTGTAGTAGGCGGAGACAGGCTGAGACAGTTGGTAAATTGTGTAGTAGGCAGAGACAGGCTGAGACAGTGGGTACATTGTGTAGTAGGCGGAGACAGGCTGAGACAGTGGGTAAATTGTGTAGTAGGCGGAGACAGGCGGAGACAGTGGGTAAATTGTGTAGTAGGCGGAGACAGTGGGTAAATTGTGTAGTAGGCGGAGACAGGCTGAGACAGTTGGTAAATTGTGTAGTAGGCAGAGACAGGCTGAGACAGTGGGTACATTGTGTAGTAGGCGGAGACAGGCTGAGACAGTGGGTAAATTGTGTAGTAGGCGGAGACAGCGGGTAAATTGTGTAGTAGGCTGAGACAGTGGATAAATTGTGTAGTAGGCGGAGACAGGCGGAGACAGTGGGTAAATTGTGTAGTAGGCGGAGACAGGCTGAGACAGTGGGTAAATTGTGTAGTAGGCGGAGACAGGCGGAGGCAGCGAGTGCACTTACTCTTTCAGACATAAATAAAACCATAAACTTTAAAAAAATGAATGCGATGCTTCTGTGGGCAGTGACAGACTGTAGGCACTTGCAGAAGAAAAATTGTGTTCTCATCACACAGGAAAACCATCCCCAGTCAAAATTGTGTAACATAAATTTTGTTAACTTGTTATTTCACAATTTATTAATTAGCCTTAGTTTTGAGCAAAGAAAATTTGGATATGGATAATAGCCCATAAAAGAAAAAGTCAAAACACAGGTCCAAGCAAAATCACCACAAACCCCCCAACACCCACTGATCTTAGATCACCCAAAATGTTTTAGACCGTCTCTCGTACCCTTTAGCCGATTGATTGTCGATTCTTAAGCCAATGATTGACTTAGCCACTGTGCCATTAATTAAGAATACCTATTAGCACACTTAATTGCATATACATTTTTCCATTAACCTCATCTAAATAACAAAACTCCTGATGTTGTAACAGTGACAAAAAATCTGTAGTGAATCTGCTCATCAGAAAACAGATACTGAGAACAGAGCGTTTTGGGGCTAGACTGAACCAGGCCCCTGTAGTGAACATCAAAGTGACAGACACATAACCCCCCTCAGATCATAAACAGTGTGGTTCTGTTCACTTCTATAATCGTGCCAAAAATCTAAACAGTTGAGGAGATTATAAATCATTTTTCTGCCCGTCTTGTGCATAGAAATAAATGAGTCAATGAGAAGTTTCCGTTTCATGTTCCCTTTGATATTTTAATTGGTTTTATTATGCACTCTGCACATGTATATCATTTCATACCTCTACATTGCGATGTATAAATTATGAATATGAACTAGACTGTCATTGACTCCATTTTATGTGATGGTTAAAGTGCCTTGTTGAAATATTATACTGAAAAAGAAAAAGGTTGCCATCTGCCTACTCAAAAGCAGGAGTTCTTTCCCAATGTTTTACGTTACTGTGTCTTCATTCAGAGGAAATACAGTCTGAACATTGTCACAGTATTTACATGACTGTGTCTTCATTCAGAAGAAATACAGTCTGAACATTGTCACAGTATTTACATGACTGTGTCTTCATTCAGAGGAAATACAGTCTGAACATTGTCACAGTATTTACATGACTGTGTCTTCATTCAGAAGAAATACAGTCTGAACATTGTCACAGTATTTACATTCGGATACTATGATAGATGAGAAAAAAAAACTAATTGAACAAATGG
Organism: Ilyophis sp. 1 JC-2022; assembly: GCA_022702515.1. Lineage (NCBI taxonomy): Eukaryota > Metazoa > Chordata > Actinopteri > Anguilliformes > Synaphobranchidae > Ilyophis > Ilyophis sp. 1 JC-2022. The sequence continues at coordinate 53,303,472 of CM040406.1, forward strand.
CGTGTTAATACTTTTCGAACGTACGGTACATCCCAGTTCAAAAGGTGGGGTCAAAGTTCAAAACTCGCCAGATGAACGTGCGGTACATTCCAGCTCAAAAGGTGGGGTCAAAGTTCAAAACTCGCCAGATGAACGTGCGGTACATCCCAGTTCAAAAGGTGGGGTCAAAGTTCAAAACTCGCCAGATGAACGTGCAGTACATCCTAGTTCAAAAGGTGGGGTCAAAGTTCAAAACTCGCCAGATGGCTGAATAATTTATAGCACAAAAACATAGGCAAATGAGTCTAAATAAACGAGCCAATGATAAGTTCCCGGTCTACTGTCACAACCCTGGCCATCTGCGAGACCACACAACCCTTCCACAAAATTTTACAGACGTGCTCAAATTTGTTGGTACCCCTGGTAAAGATGAGTAAAAAGGGTTATAAAAAAATTTACTGTTCGGTGAATTAGCTTAATCTCACACGGAAGAAATGAGAAAAATCCAACTTTTAATTGACGTTCATTTATTATGAGAAAAGAAAATCCCTCATCAAGAAATTATTATTTTTATTTTTATTTTTACCATATACATATAGGTTTTTTTATGCATTTAATTTTAATAATAAAGCAAAACCTTTTTTTTTTTTCATAAAAATTCAAAAGACCAAACAGCATTATCACAAAAGACGTATTTCTAGTGTTCGCTTAAAGGGATTTGTGTGGATTTCTGTAATAAATCTCATAGTAAAACACAGATAAACCCATGAGATTTAAATATCAAATCACCACTTGATTCTACATAAAGGAGAGGATTTAGAGAGACGCAGAGCTAGCCTGTAGAATGTAATCATTTAATACCGCCAATCGGAGGATGGAAACTCCACATCCTGTGGATGTGGGGGTGGGGGGGAGGGGGGTTTAAGGTATATTCATCCTCCACCTCCCTCACTCTTTACATCCACACGGGACTTTGTCAATACAAGGTCTGTGCACTCTACTCAGTTCTGGGAGCTGGATTAAGTCTGGCTCGTTTTAGATATTGGCGGCTTTTGACATATAAAGCTGTAACGAGATGTGGGATGGGAAAGGCCTGCTCTAGAGGCCTGCCGTTTGCCTGGCAGTTCTTCATAATCTGTTCCGCTTGTTTTTCATCAGGCTATGCATCTCATTCATAGACATGCATATAAGCACACAGGCTATGCATCTCATTCATAGACATGCATATAAGCACACAGGCTAAGCATCTCATTCATAGACATGCATATAAGCACACAGGCTATGCATCTCATTCATAGACATGCATATAAGCACACAGGCTAAGCACCTCATTCATAGACATGCATATAAGCACACAGGCTAAGCATCTCATTCATAGACATGCATATAAGCACACAGGCTAAGCATCTCATTCATAGACATGCATATAAGCACACAGGCTATGCATCTCATTCATAGACATGCATATAAGCACACAGGCTAAGCATCTCATTCATAGACATGCATATAAGCACACAGGCTATGCATCTCATTCATAGACATGCATATAAGCACACAGGCTAAGCATCTCATTCATAGACATGCATATAAGCACACAGGCTAAGCATCTCATTCATAGACATGCATATAAGCACACAGGCTAAGCATCTCATTCATAGACATGCATATAAGCACACAGGCTATGCATCTCATTCATAGACATGCATATAAGCACACAGGCTAAGCACCTCATTCATAGACATGCATATAAGCACACAGGCTATGCATCTCATTCATAGACATGCATATAAGCACACAGGCTAAGCACCTCATTCATAGACATGCATATAAGCACACAGGCTATGCATCTCATTCATAGACATGCATATAAGCACACAGGCTAAGCACCTCATTCATAGACATGCATATAAGCACACAGGCTATGCATCTCATTCATAGACATGCATATAAGCACACAGGCTAAGCATCTCATTCATAGACATGCATATAAGCACACAGGCTAAGCATCTCATTCATAGACATGCATATAAGCACACAGGCTATGCATCTCATTCATAGACATGCATATAAGCACACAGGCTATGCATCTCATTCATAGACATGCATATAAGCACACAGGCTAAGCATCTCATTCATAGACATGCATATAAGCACACAGGCTAAGCAGCTCATTCATAGACATGCATATAAGCACACAGGCTAAGCACCTCATTCATAGACATGCATATAAGCACACAGGCTATGCATCTCATTCATAGACATGCATATAAGCACACAGGCTATGCATCTCATTCATAGACATGCATATAAGCACACAGGCTATGCATCTCATTCATAGACATGCATATAAGCACACAGGCTAAGCATCTCATTCATAGACATGCATATAAGCACACAGGCTATGCATCTCATTCATAGACATGCATATAAGCACACAGGCTATGCATCTCATTCATAGACATGCATATAAGCACACAGGCTATGCATCTCATTCATAGACATGCATATAAGCACACAGGCTAAGCACCTCATTCATAGACATGCATATAAGCACACAGGCTAAGCATCTCATTCATAGACATGCATATAAGCACACAGGCTAAGCATCTCATTCATAGACATGCATATAAGCACACAGGCTAAGCATCTCATTCATAGACATGCATATAAGCACACAGGCTAAGCATCTCATTCATAGACATGCATATAAGCACACAGGCTAAGCATCTCATTCATAGACATGCATATAAGCACACAGGCTATGCATCTCATTCATAGACATGCATATAAGCACACAGGCTAAGCATCTCATTCATAGACATGCATATAAGCACACAGGCTATGCATCTCATTCATAGACATGCATATAAGCACACAGGCTAAGCATCTCATTCATAGACATGCATATAAGCACACAGGCTAAGCATCTCATTCATAGACATGCATATAAGCACACAGGCTAAGCATCTCATTCATAGACATGCATATAAGCACACAGGCTAAGCATCTCATTCATAGACATGCATATAAGCACACAGGCTATGCATCTCATTCATAGACATGCATATAAGCACACAGGCTAAGCACCTCATTCATAGACATGCATATAAGCACACAGGCTATGCATCTCATTCATAGACATGCATATAAGCACACAGGCTAAGCATCTCATTCATAGACATGCATATAAGCACACAGGCTAAGCATCTCATTCATAGACATGCATATAAGCACACAGGCTATGCATATCATTCATAGACATGCATATAAGCACACAGGCTATGCATCTCATTCATAGACATGCATATAAGCACACAGGCTAAGCATCTCATTCATAGACATGCATATAAGCACACAGGCTAAGCATCTCATTCATAGACATGCATATAAGCACACAGGCTATGCATCTCATTCATAGACATGCATATAAGCACACAGGCTATGCATCTCATTCATAGACATGCATATAAGCACACAGGCTAAGCACCTCATTCATAGACATGCATATAAGCACACAGGCTATGCATCTCATTCATAGACATGCATATAAGCACACAGGCTAAGCACCTCATTCATAGACATGCATATAAGCACACAGGCTATGCATCTCATTCATAGACATGCATATAAGCACACAGGCTAAGCATCTCATTCATAGACATGCATATAAGCACACAGGCTAAGCATCTCATTCATAGACATGCATATAAGCACACAGGCTATGCATCTCATTCATAGACATGCATATAAGCACACAGGCTATGCATCTCATTCATAGACATGCATATAAGCACACAGGCTAAGCATCTCATTCATAGACATGCATATAAGCACACAGGCTAAGCAGCTCATTCATAGACATGCATATAAGCACACAGGCTAAGCACCTCATTCATAGACATGCATATAAGCACACAGGCTATGCATCTCATTCATAGACATGCATATAAGCACACAGGCTATGCATCTCATTCATAGACATGCATATAAGCACACAGGCTATGCATCTCATTCATAGACATGCATATAAGCACACAGGCTAAGCATCTCATTCATAGACATGCATATAAGCACACAGGCTATGCATCTCATTCATAGACATGCATATAAGCACACAGGCTATGCATCTCATTCATAGACATGCATATAAGCACACAGGCTATGCATCTCATTCATAGACATGCATATAAGCACACAGGCTAAGCACCTCATTCATAGACATGCATATAAGCACACAGGCTAAGCATCTCATTCATAGACATGCATATAAGCACACAGGCTAAGCATCTCATTCATAGACATGCATATAAGCACACAGGCTAAGCATCTCATTCATAGACATGCATATAAGCACACAGGCTAAGCATCTCATTCATAGACATGCATATAAGCACACAGGCTAAGCATCTCATTCATAGACATGCATATAAGCACACAGGCTATGCATCTCATTCATAGACATGCATATAAGCACACAGGCTAAGCATCTCATTCATAGACATGCATATAAGCACACAGGCTATGCATCTCATTCATAGACATGCATATAAGCACACAGGCTAAGCATCTCATTCATAGACATGCATATAAGCACACAGGCTAAGCATCTCATTCATAGACATGCATATAAGCACACAGGCTAAGCATCTCATTCATAGACATGCATATAAGCACACAGGCTAAGCATCTCATTCATAGACATGCATATAAGCACACAGGCTATGCATCTCATTCATAGACATGCATATAAGCACACAGGCTAAGCACCTCATTCATAGACATGCATATAAGCACACAGGCTATGCATCTCATTCATAGACATGCATATAAGCACACAGGCTAAGCATCTCATTCATAGACATGCATATAAGCACACAGGCTAAGCATCTCATTCATAGACATGCATATAAGCACACAGGCTATGCATATCATTCATAGACATGCATATAAGCACACAGGCTATGCATCTCATTCATAGACATGCATATAAGCACACAGGCTAAGCATCTCATTCATAGACATGCATATAAGCACACAGGCTAAGCATCTCATTCATAGACATGCATATAAGCACACAGGCTATGCATCTCATTCATAGACATGCATATAAGCACACAGGCTAAGCATCTCATTCATAGACATGCATATAAGCACACAGGCTATGCATCTCATTCATAGACATGCATATAAGCACACAGGCTATGCATCTCATTCATAGACATGCATATAAGCACACAGGCTAAGCATCTCATTCATAGACATGCATATAAGCACACAGGCTAAGCATCTCATTCATAGACATGCATATAAGCACACAGGCTAAGCATCTCATTCATAGACATGCATATAAGCACACAGGCTATGCATCTCATTCATAGACATGCATATAAGCACACAGGCTAAGCATCTCATTCATAGACATGCATATAAGCACACAGGCTAAGCATCTCATTCATAGACATGCATATAAGCACACAGGCTAAGCATCTCATTCATAGACATGCATATAAGCACACAGGCTAAGCATCTCATTCATAGACATGCATATAAGCACACAGGCTATGCATCTCATTCATAGACATGCATATAAGCACACAGGCTAAGCATCTCATTCATAGACATGCATATAAGCACACAGGCTAAGCATCTCATTCATAGACATGCATATAAGCACACAGGCTAAGCATCTCATTCATAGACATGCATATAAGCACACAGGCTATGCATCTCATTCATAGACATGCATATAAGCACACAGGCTAAGCATCTCATTCATAGACATGCATATAAGCACACAGGCTAAGCATCTCATTCATAGACATGCATATAAGCACACAGGCTAAGCATCTCATTCATAGACATGCATATAAGCACACAGGCTAAGCATCTCATTCATAGACATGCATATAAGCACACAGGCTAAGCATCTCATTCATAGACATGCATATAAGCACACAGGCTAAGCATCTCATTCATAGACATGCATATAAGCACACAGGCTAAGCATCTCATTCATAGACATGCATATAAGCACACAGGCTAAGCATCTCATTCATAGACATGCATATAAGCACACAGGCTATGCATCTCATTCATAGACATGCATATAAGCACACAGGCTATGCATCTCATTCATAGACATGCATATAAGCACACAGGCTAAGCATCTCATTCATAGACATGCATATAAGCACACAGGCTATGCATCTCATTCATAGACATGCATATAAGCACACAGGCTATGCATCTCATTCATAGACATGCATATAAGCACACAGGCTAAGCATCTCATTCATAGACATGCATATAAGCACACAGGCTAAGCATCTCATTCATAGACATGCATATAAGCACACAGGCTATGCATCTCATTCATAGACATGCATATAAGCACACAGGCTAAGCATCTCATTCATAGACATGCATATAAGCACACAGGCTAAGCATCTCATTCATAGACATGCATATAAGCACACAGGCTAAGCATCTCATTCATAGACATGCATATAAGCACACAGGCTAAGCATCTCATTCATAGACATGCATATAAGCACACAGGCTAAGCATCTCATTCATAGACATGCATATAAGCACACAGGCTAAGCATCTCATTCATAGACATGCATATAAGCACACAGGCTATGCATCTCATTCATAGACATGCATATAAGCACACAGGCTAAGCATCTCATTCATAGACATGCATATAAGCACACAGGCTAAGCATCTCATTCATAGACATGCATATAAGCACACAGGCTAAGCATCTCATTCATAGACATGCATATAAGCACACAGGCTAAGCATCTCATTCATAGACATGCATATAAGCACACAGGCTAAGCATCTCATTCATAGACATGCATATAAGCACACAGGCTAAGCATCTCATTCATAGACATGCATATAAGCACACAGGCTAAGCATCTCATTCATAGACATGCATATAAGCACACAGGCTAAGCATCTCATTCATAGACATGCATATAAGCACACAGGCTAAGCATCTCATTCATAGACATGCATATAAGCACACAGGCTAAGCATCTCATTCATAGACATGCATATAAGCACACAGGCTAAGCATCTCATTCATAGACATGCATATAAGCACACAGGCTAAGCATCTCATTCATAGACATGCATATAAGCACACAGGCTAAGCATCTCATTCATAGACATGCATATAAGCACACAGGCTAAGCATCTCATTCATAGACATGCATATAAGCACACAGGCTAAGCATCTCATTCATAGACATGCATATAAGCACACAGGCTAAGCATCTCATTCATAGACATGCATATAAGCACACAGGCTAAGCATCTCATTCATAGACATGCATATAAGCACACAGGCTATGCATCTCATTCATAGACATGCATATAAGCACACAGGCTAAGCATCTCATTCATAGACATGCATATAAGCACACAGGCTAAGCATCTCATTCATAGACATGCATATAAGCACACAGGCTAAGCATCTCATTCATAGACATGCATATAAGCACACAGGCTAAGCATCTCATTCATAGACATGCATATAAGCACACAGGCTAAGCATCTCATTCATAGACATGCATATAAGCACACAGGCTAAGCATCTCATTCATAGACATGCATATAAGCACACAGGCTAAGCATCTCATTCATAGACATGCATATAAGCACACAGGCTAAGCATCTCATTCATAGACATGCATATAAGCACACAGGCTAAGCATCTCATTCATAGACATGCATATAAGCACACAGGCTAAGCATCTCATTCATAGACATGCATATAAGCACACAGGCTAAGCATCTCATTCATAGACATGCATATAAGCACACAGGCTAAGCATCTCATTCATAGACATGCATATAAGCACACAGGCTAAGCATCTCATTCATAGACATGCATATAAGCACACAGGCTAAGCATCTCATTCATAGACATGCATATAAGCACACAGGCTAAGCATCTCATTCATAGACATGCATATAAGCACACAGGCTAAGCATCTCATTCATAGACATGCATATAAGCACACAGGCTAAGCATCTCATTCATAGACATGCATATAAGCACACAGGCTAAGCATCTCATTCATAGACATGCATATAAGCACACAGGCTAAGCATCTCATTCATAGACATGCATATAAGCACACAGGCTAAGCATCTCATTCATAGACATGCATATAAGCACACAGGCTAAGCATCTCATTCATAGACATGCATATAAGCACACAGGCTAAGCATCTCATTCATAGACATGCATATAAGCACACAGGCTATGCATCTCATTCATAGACATGCATATAAGCACACAGGCTAAGCATCTCATTCATAGACATGCATATAAGCACACAGGCTAAGCATCTCATTCATAGACATGCATATAAGCACACAGGCTATGCATCTCATTCATAGACATGCATATAAGCACACAGGCTAAGCATCTCATTCATAGACATGCATATAAGCACACAGGCTAAGCATCTCATTCATAGACATGCATATAAGCACACAGGCTAAGCATCTCATTCATAGACATGCATATAAGCACACAGGCTAAGCATCTCATTCATAGACATGCATATAAGCACACAGGCTATGCATCTCATTCATAGACATGCATATAAGCACACAGGCTAAGCATCTCATTCATAGACATGCATATAAGCACACAGGCTAAGCATCTCATTCATAGACATGCATATAAGCACACAGGCTAAGCATCTCATTCATAGACATGCATATAAGCACACAGGCTAAGCATCTCATTCATAGACATGCATATAAGCACACAGGCTAAGCATCTCATTCATAGACATGCATATAAGCACACAGGCTAAGCATCTCATTCATAGACATGCATATAAGCACACAGGCTAAGCATCTCATTCATAGACATGCATATAAGCACACAGGCTAAGCATCTCATTCATAGACATGCATATAAGCACACAGGCTAAGCATCTCATTCATAGACATGCATATAAGCACACAGGCTAAGCATCTCATTCATAGACATGCATATAAGCACACAGGCTAAGCATCTCATTCATAGACATGCATATAAGCACACAGGCTAAGTATCTCATTCATAGACATGCATATCATCTCATTCTTTACTTGCATACAAGCACACAAATAATATTTATTTTCTGCTTGCAACTCACTGATCACAACATTTTACAAAAATCATAAATACTGAATTATGATTTTTAAAAAGCCACCGTTAATCTGTCACACTAAACGTCCAGATTCCCGATAAAATAAAACGCGCCGCGGACTCAAGCTGTGTGGATGGAGAATGGAGCCACGATTAAACGCGTTAAGACACCCACTTCAGGCATGCGAGACATGCGTTTATGAACATGCGTGTGCGTGTGGCGGAGATATATACAATGCTAATGAGATAGACAAGAACAAAACAAGCATACGGCTGATTATGAAACATTGAGAGATCCTGGACATTTCTTCAGAAAGAAATATATCTGCTGCTGGACATGAGCCTGAGCCCCAGTGAGAAGCTGTGATTGGTTGTTCACAGCCCCATCTCACCGAGCTCCAGTGAGAAGCTGTGATTGGTTGTTCTTAAACTAAAGCCCCATCTCACCGAGCCCCAGTGAGAAGCTGTGATTGGTTGTTCTTAAACTAAAGCCGCGCTGATAAGACGCCACAGCCTAACGATCTGGCCAAAAAACTGGGCTAAGGCCCAAAATGAAAAGATCCAAGCATGTGAAATAATCAACTTTGAATGTCTGAACAAAAACAACCACATTTCTCATTTTATTCTCATGTAGAGTCATCAGTCCTGAGTTCCTCATTGCGTCACCAGTAACGGCAAGGTGCTGACTCAAATTTAGAGGCCAAAGTTGAATGAGTCCCAGGGGCCTGTTCACTGTATGGAAAGAGGTTCTGAAAGATATTCAACCTCTTAAATTTCAGTGAAATTTGGGATGCGTCGGTCGTGGGCGGTAGTTTCCCGTGCCGACAAATATTTCCAAAAACGTCTGCACTCCCGGGCCACGTCTGTGATTAGAGATTTATGGACTCGGATACTCTTGATTAGGAAAAGTGAACGGCCATGTCTGGTCATTTATGGCAAATGACCGGACAAGATCACCTCCGCGTACGAGATGATGTCCGTTTCTGGCTGCAGACAGATACAGTCTGTTTGCAGATCTCTGCACAGTAGTGCCGTAAGCGCAACATTTCATGCATGCAGTTATTTCTCAAGCATTTGAATCGTGTTGATCTAGGATCAGTTTTACTTTTTCACTCATAATGGATAAGGTTAGGATATGGACCAGGAAAGACTGATCTTAGATCAGCACTTCTACACTGAGACACTTGAGAAATATGGGTCCTGGTTTTGCAATTTAAAAGGATGCAATGGTAGTTATATTGGCATTTTGAAAAGCAGCTATTCCAGTTTCATGGTTTGTAATGTTATATAAAGACAAGCATTGGTGACAGGACTTTACTGTTGGCTACTGGTCACAGCACGCTCACGAGAGACAGTTGAATAATGACGGCAATTATTCCATTCTGTACGTGGCGTCAAGTTCTCCAGGGCAATAGTTAAACGCTGATGAAGTCTGCACCAAGCAAAATGGTTCCTTTAATTGTTCACCCAACATCAGATAAAAGTGAACCCTGAAGTAAATTAGCATTTCTGCCATGGTTCCAAAAGAACGCCAAGGCGCCAAGCCTGGGCTCACTGAGGCAGCCTTTTAAATGAGCTTTATAACGCTAACAAAGCTCTTAACGCCACTAAAGAGTAGCAATGTGAGAAGTGGTGATGAATCGCTAATGCGTAGCCAGAGGGAGTGAGCGTACGCTTAGCAGTTTCTTAAATAAGATAGTGTCTGATTTCAATGTCTGATATGTTTAAAGAAAACAATGTGTAAAAAAAAAGATAAACATTAATATCATTAACACTTAAAGCAGTAAAATGTTCACTTTCAGTGTTGATATCAGTCGGAAGCGATATTTAATTTTCCAAACGGGAGCCTGTGGGCTATGCTAATCAGTGTATTTAACATGACATTTTTACACCGTGCCAATTACATCCTTGCACAAATACAGCTTCATTATATATCACTAGCAACCTTTTAGCTCAATAAAAAAAGTGCCAGTGTGATAATTAAGCCTTCAATGCCATTTTCTGTGTGCGTGTGTGTGTGTGTGTGTGTGTGTGTGTGCACCTGTGTGTGTGAGTGTGTATGTTTGTTTCAATGCATATGCTGAATTTCTTACTGCATATCAGATAATTGCGTATTCTGTTTTATTGTGCAGCTGCTTGTTCCTTTTAATCCCACGAACGTTACTCTCCTTTTATGTGCGTACCGCTGTTAACTGCACACTGACACAACCGTCCCCCAGCACTAGCACTTATTGGGGGTTGGTTGGTAGCACACACGGGTAGAATTGGACGGAAATGAAGTAAACGTGGGGAGATAACCTTGAGGGGGAATGTGTTTTTGTCGACCCTGTTACGCTGCTGCTGAAATAGGCAGTAACAGGAAGTAAAACCCGGCCCCTTGAGCCCGACTGCTGGAGAGGCAACAGCCATGATACTACTATAAAATAAAAAAATCCACAAATGTCTCTTTATTCACCTCCTGTTAAATGTCTGGTGTAATTTGTGTCTGCTCCCCCGGTCGGTCCCCCGGGGGGGGAGAGGCGGAATGGGGTTGGGATTGCGGGCGGAGAGGAGTGGAGGGGGGGATAGTCAGTAAATGAAATGGCTGATGTTGAAGGAATTTGTCAGGCGCTCCCAAGGGCCCTCCTATGGTGGAGTTCCCCCACCTTGCCAGCCGTGGTTAGTGTGTGTTTCTCTGAGCCGTGGTTAGTGTGTGTTTCTCTCTTTATGTAAGCTTTGTACCACACTACTACTACTACTACTACTACTGCTATTACAACTACCACTACTGCTACTACTGCTATTACAACTACCAATACTGCTACTAAAACTACCACTACCACCATGACAACTATCACTACTGCTACTACTGCTATTACAACTACCACTACTGCTACAACAACTACCACTACCGCCACCACAACTACCACTACTGCTACTACTGCTATTACAACTACCACTACTGCTACAACAACTACCACTACCGCCACCACAACTACCACTACTGCTACTACTGCTATTAGAACTACCACTACTGCTACTGAAACTACCACTACCACCACGACAACTATCACTACTGCTACAACTGCTATTACAACTACCACTACTGCTACAAAAACTACCACTACCGCCACCACAACTACCACTACTGCTACAAAAACTACCACTACCGCCACCACAACTACCACTACTACTGCTATTACAACTACCACTACTGCTACTACAACTACCAATACCGCCACCACAACTACCACTACTGCTACTACTGCTACTAAAACTACCACTACTGCTACTAAAACTACCAATACCGCCACCACAACTACCACTACTGCTACTAAAACTACCACTACTGCTACTAAAACTACCACTACTGCTACTACAACTACTGCTACTACTACAACTACCACTACTGCTACAAAAACTACCACTACCGCCACCACAACTACCACTACTGCTACAAAAACTACCACTACCGCCACCACAACTACCACTACTACCACTACTGCTATTGCAACTACCACTACTGCTACTACTGCTACTACAACTACCACTGCTACTACTGCTACTACAACTACCACTACTGCTACTACTGCTACTACTGCTACTGCTACTGTTCCTACTCCCGCTAATACTACCACTACCGCTACTGCTGCTACTACTGCCACTGTTCCTCCCAATGTTGTTAGTATTATCATGTATTACTATATTGGAGGGTGTGTATAGAGGTATGCCGTCCCTTTTTGCTCTACAGGTTTTACTGTATGGTTTCTGAGGTGTGGGGGTGGGGGTGGGGGTGGAGGGGGGGGTAATAGTACACCCCCCACCCATGTTTCTACGTCTCTATTTTGGGGAAGGATCCCCCCACAAACACACACAAACACACACATATTACAGTACACACGAGAAGTAAAAAGGAGATTGTGGGCTGGGGGAGAGGGGATTGGGCAGTGGGTGGTTGTGTGTGGTTTCTAACAGCTTGGTCTCCAGGTAGATTAAGGATCAGCAGCCCGACTCCCCCTCTCTGTTTTTGGTTTGTCGACCACCTGTTCCGCGCGGCGATTTGCTTTAGTATCTTTCAAAGGTTCCCTGAATGAGTCTGAAAGAACGCCCGCTCAACCGTGGGGTCCCCTTCATAAATACTCAACCATGAGGGACCTCTTTATAAATACTCAACCATGAGGGACCCCTACATAAATACTCAACTGTGGGGGACCCTTCATAAATATTCAACCAAGAGGGACCTCTTTATAAATACTCAACCATGAGGGACCCCTACATAAATACTCAACCGTGGGGTCCCCTTCATAAATACTCAACCATGAGGGACCCCTACATAAATACTCAACTGTGGGGGACCCCTACATGAATGCACAACCGTGGGGGACCCCTTCATAAATACTCAACTGTGAGGGACCCCTTCATAAATACTCAGTCGTGAGGGACCCCTTCATAAATACTCAACCGTGGGGGACCCCTTCATAAATACTCAACCGTGAGGGACCCCTTCATAAATACTCGACTGTGGGGGACCCCTTCATGTGCTGTGGCTCAAATGTTAATCACCCGGGCTACGTTGGCATATTGATAGTGCCCCATTGAGTGCCTGTTCTTCATGTACGCACACACTCCACAGAAGCGAGGCTTGTGAATCTCGCTCTTTATTTTCTCCTCAGTGACCTGAGAGCTGTACAAGAGCACCTCGCTGCTTAACAGACCCGGGTCAAATAAACACTCGAAATAACGTTTAACACTTCTGGCACCAGTAAAATCCCAGTGGATGTGTGACAATTTTGAAAACGAAACATTTCCAACAAAAAATTCTGAATGAAATTCTTCTTCATTATGGATCTTCGTTCACATTACCACTTCCCTGAAGATTCTCAGAGATTCGCCTGAGGAGCGTTTCCAGATTATTGCTGCCATTTAAAACAGTTAAAGTATTTAAGCTAATGTATTAGCCGCAGGTCGTCTGCTTAGCCAGTACCACAGACTACAGGTTCTTTTTATCATTTTAATTTCTTATAATTCATCTCCTCTCCTTCAGATAAATAGATAAAGGCCGACATGCACTGTGGTACGATTCAGCGACCGTGGTGAAAGGGGCACAGTGTGGCGGGACCGTTGTTACCCCAGTAAAAAAGGACCCCCATCCGCCAACACTCCATCATCATGTCACCGTCCTAACGAGAGGCGCTCCTGCCAAACAAGGGAGGCTTGTTTGGGCTTCCATCCCGTACTGCCATGGGGACCCATTTCAAGCTATTCATTTAATTATTTATTTATTACCTCCGCCAAGGAGGTTACGTAATGACGTCCGTCTGTTTGTTTGTCCGTCCGTGACAGTCATATCTGGAAAACTAATGTCAGATTTCCATACAATTTATTGTGCACATTCATGTTCTCAAGTGGAAGAAACCGATTGATTTTGGTGACACCGTGACCTTTCCTCTAGCGCTACCATCAGGTCAAATTTTAACTTTTGAAATGATCTCATCTCCTGACCTGTTAGTGGTACAGGCACAAAATGTTCTGCACATTCATGTGAGGGGAGATTGTGCCGTGGCAGAGGGCTGCACTGAGGGGAGATTGTGCCGTGGCAGAGGGCTGCACTGAGGGGAGATTGTGCCGTGGCAGAGGGCTGTACTGAGGGGAGATTGTGCCGTGGCAGAGGGCTGCACTGAGGGGAGATTGTGCCGTGGCAGAGGGCTGTACTGAGGGGAGATTGTGCCGTGGCAGAGGGCTGCACTGAGGGGAGATTGTGCCGTGGCAGAGGGCTGTACTGAGGGGAGATTGTGCCGTGGCAGAGGGCTGCACTGAGGGGAGATTGTGCCGTGGCAGAGGGCTGCACTGAGGGGAGATTGTGCCGTGGCAGAGGGCTGCACTGAGGGGAGATTGTGCCGTGGCAGAGGGCTGCACTGAGGGGAGATTGTGCCGTGGCAGAGGGCTGCACTGAGGGGAGATTGTGCCGTGGCAGAGGGCTGCACTGAGGGGAGATTGTGCCGTGGCAGAGGGCTGCACTGAGGGGAGATTGTGCCGTGGCAGAGGGCTGCACTGAGGGAGATTGTGCCGTGGCAGAGGGCTGCACTGAGGGGAGATTGTGCCGTGGCAGAGGGCTGCACTGAGGGAGATTGTGCCGTGGCAGAGGGCTGCACTGAGGGGAGATTGTGCCGTGGCAGAGGGCTGCACTGAGGGGCGATTGTGGCAGAGGGCTGCACTGAGGGGAGATTGTGCCGTGGCAGAGGGCTGCACTGAGGGGAGATTGTGCCGTGGCAGAGGGCTGCACTGAGGGGAGATTGTGCCGTGGCAGAGGGCTGCACTGATAGGAGATTGTGCCGTGGCAGAGGGCTGCACTGAGGGGAGATTGTGCCGTGGCAGAGGGCTGCACTGATAGGAGATTGTGCCGTGGCAGAGGGCTGCACTGAGGGGAGATTGTGCCGTGGCAGAGGGCTGTACTGAGGGGAGATTGTGCCGTGGCAGAGGGCTGCACTGATAGGAGATTGTGCCGTGGCAGAGGGCTGCACTGAGGGGAGATTGTGCCGTGGCAGAGGGCTGTACTGAGGGGAGATTGTGCCGTGGCAGAGGGCTGCACTGTACTGTACTGAGTGCATTCTTTCTACTTCTTTTTTTTTTCCGTAAAAGCCAAGAGAAAACATGACATTATGTTACGTTAAAAGACATTCACATCCAGAGGGACATCCAGAGAGACATCCAGGGAGACATCCAGAGTGGGAGAACATCAGTGAATCTCAGGAATCCAATAATGCAAAATCAAAAAATAATTAATGCAAATGTGAAATCACCAAGAAGGCCCAGCGGTCAATTAAAAACGTCAGAAACGTGTTTGTATGACCAGCGTGAAACATGCCGAAAGCCATCATCACCACTTTGGCTATTAATAGTGGCAGCAAAGCCACACCCACTGTTACTCAATTATCCCTCTCATTTGCATCACACATTGGCTTTTCACATTTGGTACCTTTAAAATGAGTTTTTCCCTAACAGGTGCAGACAGCACACTAACTAGGATTAAAACATATGCAACAGCAGACATTAGCCTTTATCTAATTAACAAATTTATCGTCAGCTGTGATTTGAAAAATTTAGCAAAGGTTTGGCTAATTGTGGACATTTCTGAACTCAGAATGTGTTAATGAAATAAAACAATTTATCGACAGAACAAACATTAGTTGCTGATAAATTCAGACCAAGAGAGTTGCAGAAAATGGAAGAGGGCAAATCGAAAATAAGAAGGTGTTGTTATTGCTTTATTTTCTCATGTAGCTGAAGTTGAATTACCCCCAGGAAGATAAAAACTTCTCCCACACAGATCCTTTTGTTCCCTCCATAGACTGTTGGACAACATCTTCAGGCTACTGGCGAGTGAACACTCGTTCTTCCGCTGCTTTCGGTTCAAACGTCCCCGTTTTGGTAAAGTTGGGTAGAAGTTGGAAGTTGCACCGCATACATACTTTTTCCAATGCTTGAGTATTTTTGTTTTCCGTAGGAGATTTGAACCCAACGTCAATATTGCCATTTAGGTGAGTCTGTTCCATCTCCAACATATTTGAATTTTTTTTTTTTCGAACCTGTCAAAATAATAATAAAAAATAAAGATTTGCATCCCCTTTGTGGAGGACAAATAACAACATTTAACAACAAGTGTTCTTAAGAAACTGGTCTTCAGATCATGTTAACTTCAGTCTCCATCTTCCGTCATGTATGACATCCGTGTCCAGGGAGATGCAGATTCATCACATGTGCATGTGTTGGTACCTCGACGAAGCATCTGTCATGGTTCGTGGGTTATTGTTTTCTTTTTCCACTGCGGTTCTCGTCTTTTATCTCCCATTGAGAATCCATCTGATTTTTTCCTCGTTCCGTCCCGGGGTTTTGCTTAGCTTCTTCAGGTATAGGATTGTGTTTCCTCCTGTTAGCGTTCTGCGCTATTTATTCCCGTGTTGTTCTCTACAAGACAGTATTATTTTTTGGTGGTTTTGTTTTGCTTCACCTTCTATCGGACATTCTAGAGTTAGGTTCCAAAGGTGTTTTCTTTGCTTTTCTAGTCTCCTGGTTTTGGGCTCTAGTATTGCGTTCGGGAGATTTAGATTTGTGTTTCACTCGTTCTATTCGAGTTCGCCCTATTTTCCTGGGTAGATTTCTTTTAGCTGTTTGGCTATCAGGAATTAGTTCCTGTTTTTCTTTTCTTTTTGTTGTTATTTTGTCCCTTATTGGTCCTCACCTGTGTGGGGGACTTGTCTGATCTCTCTCACCTCTGCGTCTCACCTGTGTGGGGGACTTGTCTGATCTCTCTCACCTCTGCGTTTGATTCTCCGCTACTAAACCCATCACAGCATCTTTGGGCAAATTATTCTAAACATGCTGTGAACAAAGAGGCTTTCATTTTAACTAGACATAAAGCTAAAGCATTGATTTATTATTTGTAGGCCTTTATATTCTATCTTGTAGCAGTAAAACCTGTTCATAGACTGTACTACTCTTTCCAAGACTACTTCAGAGACACAATGCACTTCAGTTCTTTACAGAAAGCCTGAATAATTACCAAGAAGCTCATTCACACACAAAGTGTTTTAAAGAGTTTAATTTTTTCATATCTTCAGTAACTGGAGGTTTCAGTGAGAAAGGTGGGGTTGCCTGAAGAAAGCCGGCAACAGTTGAAACATGTTGCTTCTATTGTCTTATGTGTTTATGTGCGTCTGGTTATTATTATTTATTTATTTGTGTTTGTGTGCACATATTTCAGTGTGTCACTGTGTAATCCTCTTAGACAATGGGACTGGGTGCTACAAATAAACTGCACTGTTTTCTGATAGTTGGGTAGTTGACAAATAGGCAGTAAAAAAAAGTCTGATCTTTCAGAAAATATAAAGGGGTCACTAATTTAGGCAATCTTTCCATTGTTTTTTTTTTTTTTACATTTTCACTTAAGCGCACCGTAAATGTGTCCTCTGGTGTGACATTAAAAAAAAACAATTAACAAGAAAAAGGTAAATAATATGCAATTAGCAGAAGAGACATTTATCTTAATTCTTAGATACTTATCTTCATATGTTGTTATTTATTTAATATGCAATGATAAATATTAATAATTTTTTTCTCTCTATTTGTTGACAATGGCCTTCTTTTTCAATAAATGCCCGTTCAAATTTTCTGTCATCCTTTCAATACTCTTGAAAATGATACTAATTTAAGATGGATGTGATGATTTTATCTTCCTTAATGTAATACTCTTGATTTATTTCAAGATAAAAACACATTTTTGGTTCCGTTATGTGTGTCACACCATAGGACATTACATCACATCAAAAGACAAGAAAGGTAGTTATTGTATTAAAGTATTTGTATTTAACTTTTTAGAACACATACTTAATTTTCATAATAAACTTGTACAGTTGATGAATTAACATTTTAGTTTTGATATCAGAAATGAGAAAGGACTAAACATTTTTGATTCCAAAGCCTGTGTGGTTCCAAGTGTCTGGCGCTATTTTCACCTCAGCGTCAGAACTACATGAATATAGAAGAAAACACTGAACATTATCAAAAAATAAGAAAAGTAATTAAATAAATCTGATTCAAATTATTTTAAATGCTTCCTAATGAGATCT
Organism: Ilyophis sp. 1 JC-2022; assembly: GCA_022702515.1. NCBI lineage: Eukaryota > Metazoa > Chordata > Actinopteri > Anguilliformes > Synaphobranchidae > Ilyophis > Ilyophis sp. 1 JC-2022. The sequence goes on from CM040406.1 coordinate 53,322,219, forward strand.
CATCCTCTCGTGTGACACCTTTATTGTATCACACCAGAGGACAGTCCTGTCACACAAAAGGACGTTTCAGGCTTTCTTTGGCAGTTTTTGGCCTTGTTGTTCTTAGCTAACCTTTCATTAGCAGTTAGCAAATAGCATTTGCATAGTTATCCATAATTATATAGTTCAGCATACATTTTTTACATTAAAAACATAATTTAGGGACGTCACACTAAAAAGGACGACAAAACTGAACCCTTTTATAGTGGTTCCAAAAAAGTGAAATTTCTGAAATATTCTGAAATAAAAACTTACCATCTGCTCATGCCACGTGCTTCACAGGGGACTTCAGTCTCATGACCTTGAATGGGGTCCTTCAACTAAATATAGGTGTCCGTGGAATTGCCCGTTTTAAAGTCAGGATATGGCGTCATACCAGAGGACATGACTTTTAGTGACAACGTGTATTGAGCTGGCACACTTTTAGAAATATATAGATAGAAAAGGGGGTGGTCATTTATAACAATAGACACTTGTAAAATTATGCCAGGGGTTTTATCAGCAATTTTATGTATTTCCTTTTTTATTTATAAAAGTTGTTATTAACTTAACCTTGCTTGAGACACACACTATAGAGGTTTGGCTAAAAATAAAACTCCAAACTCATAAAAAAGCAGTTTTGATGACAACTGGCCCATGTAAAAAAATCAAGTTTATAACCATTTATTACATTTTAAATGACCACAATGCTAATTATATACATTTTTATCTTGTGTGACGGTGAAAATGCCATGTCACGTCAACAACCCATATAAAGATGAACCAGCATAGTACATACAATTCGCAAAGGAAATCTAAGTTAGAAAGACACTGAAAAGGAGTATGTTCTGGAAAGAAGGACATTAAAAAAAAGTTCCAGTTATACCTACTTTGATTATTGGTTAATTTAAAGTAATGTCTATGGTTACAAAATGAGAGCATTCCATTTAAAAATGAGGCAACAATAATGTAAGTAACAATGTAATGTAATGTGTAATGTGTCATATTGGAGTAATTGCGCCACCCAGTAAACGTTAACCAGGAAATGAGGGAGGGTGTGACTGCAGTGGCTTCACAATCCAAACTGTTTTGTGTTGTGAATGAAGCAAAACATGTTGACTAATTAGAACCACAAAAACACCCACACTTCACAAGAAAAGTCAGAGGAAATGATCAGGTTCATGACAATAAGTAAAACTTATATTTTTACATTCAGATAAACTTTTTCTCAATAATAGAATATGCGACTGGAATAATTTACCAGCTTTGCATTTAAAAAAACAATCGTTTGGCCTCTTTTCAAGGTGTTGCTGCAGTTCTACAATCAAACCCACAAGGGTTTTCTTTATTATTTGAGTTGCTCTGAATTATGAATGCATTCTGATTGCTTACACTTTTCAGAAAAGGTTTTTGCACATGTGTGCTTGTGTAATTTCAGGCCGGGTGGTGTGTGAGAGTTGAGAAGACCGCGCAGGAGTTGAGGGTTTGTAAAGCTCACACTGGGGGTTCAAAGGTCATGCCCAACAGGAGCAAGGGGTGCTGGGAAAGAGTGGCAAATGGCACTGACAAAACACCACATTTAAAAAAACACCAAAAGAAAGCATCAAAAAAAACTATCAAACAATTGCCCAGGTCTGTGATGTCATCCCCTCTGTGATGTCATCCCCTTGCATTCCCCCCTCAAATCAACCCTTATCTAGAGGGGTAAGCAACCCTGGCCCTGGAGTGCCAGATCGTTCTGGATTTTGCTCCAAACACCAAAACAACAAAATCATATTGAGTATTCAGTTTAATAGGAGTAGATGACCATGTGCAGGGGACACTGAGAGCCTCACGCTTCAGGCCAAATATTCAGGCTCACAGTATCAATAATCCATCAAACTGCACAAGCAAACTCAGAACAAACAAGAACAAGAAACATTTCTGGCCGCAGGACCAGAAGCACCATCCCTGCTGTACTGCACACATACAGGCTAATACATTAGCATCCCTGCTGTACTGCACACATACAGGCTAATACATTAGCATCCCTGCTGTACTGCACACATACAGGCTAATACATTAGCATCCCTGCTGCACTGCACACATACGGGCTAATACATTAGCATCCCTGCTGTACTGCACACATACAGGCTAATACATTAGCATCCCTGCTGCACTGCATGTACACATACGGGCTAATACATTAGCATTGTGCACTAGATGCTGTTGGCAAATTGTGGAGTAAAATGGCTGGGATGAGATACATGGCTAACTTTCTCGAATGGCAGTGCGGTTCTTGAAAAGGAAAACAACAACTTATGAATTGATGAGGTCTCTGTTTTCTTTTGTGTTTCTCTGTCTCTCTGTCTCTCTGTCTCTCTCTCACTCGCTCGCTCGCTCGCTCCTTCTCTCTCTCACACACAATCTCAATTTCAGTTCAATATGACCTTAAGAGTTTTCTACATGCCTTTCAAAGTACTCCCTAGATATACTGTGCAAAATTACAGGCTTTTTCTCAACCTGAGAAAAATATAAGGTCACATTGTGAAGAAATCGTTTAGAAGAACATTTTACAAGCGGTTGACGCCATTTGTCTGGTGTCTCTCTTGTGTCATAGGCATTTCCCTGCAGTTTTATCACATGGTTACCTGTTTATGGCTCAGGTGTATATTTAACAAGATATGGCCGAGACAGGTTGAGACACAGAGGATCTTTGTGTGATCCATTACTGAGATAGCAGCTTTTCCTCCTGAGAAAGAAACGAGACCGCAATGAGAAGCACGCTTTCCTTCTGAGACATGCAAGAGAAGCAGCGCCATTCATGTGAAATTATGACTTGCCTATGACTGCCGTGGAGACTTGTGATTTTCATCGCCATGGTGATAGCATGTCACCAGTTCCCATCTTGCAGGGGAAGTATTTTATTAAATCAATGTGTCGCCACATTTCTGCTTGAGTTATTTGCTTTATTGCATCACCCATTGGCTTCCTGGAGAACTTCCTTCAACGAGACGGTACAGAACCCAACGCATGGACCTTGTGACAGTGAGCGAACCGGTTCTTAATGAGATCCGACAGACGACACATGTAAAATCACTGCTATCTCAAGGTTCCAGACGTGCTGTCATCTCTTTAATTATTACGTTCATTTCAGCAGTAATATGGGAGGAGAAAGAAAAAAAGTGCACCGTTATCATACTACATGAGGAAATGGAATGAGTGGCATTCTTACTAAAGACACGCCTGTGAGGAGGAACTCCCTGATGCCCAGGGAAGCCTCCCTGTTAGACTGGAAAGACATGACCTGTCTGACCAATGATTAATCAATAATACGCCTCCTCTGTCTAAGATGGAGACTTTCTCACTTAAGAACTGTGTTGATGTAAACATCAATAGTTTTGCCCATTTAGATTCCGCTCCAATATGTATCCACTCCACGATTACTCATGGCAATCATCATTTCTGGGAGTCTGCAGGCTTAACTCCAGTCCTGGAGGGGGCGCTGTGGCTGCAGGTTTAACTCCAGTCCTGGAGGGGGCGCTGCGTCTGCAGGTTTAACTCCAGTCTCGGAGGAGGTGCTGTGTCTGCAGGTTTAACTCCAGTCCTGGAGGGGGCGCTGTGTCTGCAGGTTTAACTCCAGTCCTGGAGGGGGCGCTGTGTCTGCAGGTTTAACTCCAGTCCTGGAGGGGGCGCTGTGTCTGCAGGTTTAACTCCAGTCCTGGAGGGGGCGCTGTGTCTGCAGGTTTAACTTCAGTCCTGGAGGGGGTGCTGCGTCTGCAGGGAACTCCAGTCCTGGAGGGGGCGCTGCATCTGCAGGTTTAACTGCACAGTGGCTGTTGTTTTTTGGTATATTTCAGTAGTGATGGTAGAGGGAGTTTTCATGAACCTGATAATGAGTGGAACTACATCAAGCTGCCACTGACTCATTTCAACCAAACAAAATAATTATAATCTCCAGGGCAAAAAACAATGATTGACTCAAATCAATGAGTGACTGACAGCACACAGTAACTCAGGCTATTTTTGGTTTAATAAATTCCCATTTTCCCCATATCTGGGGTTTCAACACTTAGATTAGTCTAGAGATTGATTGGTTAAGAGTCCACACACCTGGGCCTAAATTGAGTGCTGATTGAAATAAAACTGCTGAAATTGTGGCTAAGATTCAATCAATGTTTGTCTTTAACTTCGACTAACAATTAAAAGTTCGATTTTTTTCTTCTTCTTCACAAACGTAGTGTGACGAGTTTAGTAGTCACTAAAACTATCTCCTCAACCTTTATGAAGACATATTAAACAATGTGACACTTCTGTTTACTTGTAATTCAAAGTTAAAGACAGATATTGATCGAATATGGGCCTGCTCTAGACTGAGGGGGAGCAGTCTACTCTCTTGTCTTTCTGGGGAGTTTTTTTTTATTATTCACTCATTATTCACTCATTTTTGGGGGGGTTCAGGTCTGGGTTTTTCAGCTTTATTTGACAGCACAGTGTAGAGAGACAGGAAGACTGGGAGCGGGAGAGAGGGAGAGACATGCGACACAGGTTGTATGGCCGGATTCGAACCACCGATGTCACGGCTCACAATGAGCATGTGGACAGTGTTCTACAGGATACGCCACCAAGACACCCAACATTCAGGTCTGGTTTCCCGTCCGTTTATCTTTGTGACAGCGTCTCTGTAAAAAGTGCTATACAAATAAAATTTTATTGAACTGTATAATGCAGTATAATGCACTACTTGCTGTTGTGAAATTGGGTAGGACATGACTAGGATGAGATCTTGAAAAAACGTTGCTAACTCTCTGTGAAACACACACACACACACACACACACACACACACACACACACACACACACACACACACACACACACACACAAAATCTCAATTTCAGCTCAGTATGACCTTACGAGTTTCCTGCGGTGTCTTTCAAAGCACTCCCTAGATATATTGTAAAAAAAATCTTTCCTGAGAAAGATTTCTAAACCTGAGAAAAAGACAAGGTCACATTCTGAAGGAGTCGTTTAGAGGAACATTTTACAGGCTGTTGACGCCATTTGTCTGGTCCCTCCCTTGTGTCATAGGCTTCTGCTCCAGGATAGTCCTCCAGTCAGTTCACATCTGCCTACGTCCAGCCATGCCGGTTTAACTTTTACAGTTCAAATTTGTGGTTTAAGGCTACTTTTCTCTTAAAGTATATAATCTGTAGAGACAGCCATGCCAATATTAACCAATGGGGAGCTCCAGGAATCACCTGCACCAATGGGAAGCACATCCAAACCAGGAAGTGGCACAGAAAGTAACGTGAAGACGGCTACGCCAAAGCCTTACCAGTATTACCTTACATTACAGGCATTTAGCAGGCGCTCTTATCCAGAGCGACTTACACAACTTCTTATTACATTTATCCATTTATACAGCTGGATATATACTGAAGCGATTCAGGTTAAGTACCTTGCTCAAGTGTACAACAGCAGTGTCCTGGGAATCGAACCTGCAACCTTTGGGTTACAAGTCCTATGGCAGTATGTAATTGGTTGCCAACTAGTGTGCTAAAAAAAATTACGTAGGCCGGAATAAATAATAATAAAATAAATATTTGTCTGTGTGGTAAGAAAAATAATAATTTGCCATTTCTTTAAAGAAATTGTAATGCACAGAGTTAACATCAATATATGAGTGGAAGTATTAGTTTTTTGGCTGTCAAAGCTGGCCCTTTGACTGCTCCCCATTCACAACACACTGAGCTACACAAGAGACTGGGTTAATACCATTAGCCTTCTCCCCTTACGTCAGTATTTTAGTGTGTAACCTTCTGTAGCACTATTGTACTCTGTAATACTCTAAAGAGCAGCGTCCTGAGTTTCTAAAGTTACACCAAAAAATAATAACAGCCTTAAAATCTAACCTCTGCAATAAAGGTGCAGGAAAGACGTGACTCACTTCTCGACGCCGTGGCCTGCTAAAGGGGTGTGTCAGTATTATATACCTCCCGTTTGTTCCCACCTCCTTTCCAATGAGAATACTATTAACGGAGAAGGGCAATCAGTTGCCAGAAAAGGAAAACGTTACAGGGGTAGGCTGTAACCCTCTCGTGGAAACCATGTACGTTTCGCACAAACTATAATGATACATTTCTTGTGCAGAATCTAATGCATGGGGGACAAGCATGAGCAGTGCGTGTAGACTGGTGGCACCGAGCGTATGTATGCAACAGAATGTGCACTTGCATACTTGCATACTACACACTGGAGGTCTCTTATTAAAATGCATACTATATGTAGACTACTTTACAGGGCTTTTTTATATGCCATAGATTAATTCTGATTATAACTAGCAGCATTTATAAAAAAAGTTTTTTGTAATATGAGTAGTAACCCGGGGTTACATGAGAAATCATAAAAATATGACCAACAGAAGCTACTCATACCGTGTTTTTACAACAGTCAAACAAACTAATTCACAGTAAATATTTTACTTATGAAGGAAGGCAGGGCCACGTTTATTTATGCAGGCTTTTGATGTCCTCATGGGATTTGAAGAAATAAGAAAAATGAATATAACAGCGTTACTTTTTCATCTTGTGCAGCGCTTGCTGCGATGTGATGAACTGTGCTGTGAATCTTTACTGTATGTTTTTTACATCTATTTAAGACGCTGCAGCCACAAATCTTTATTCAGGGAAAAAACAAGTTATTTTATTTCTACTGTTTGCATTTTCATTGTACGCTTGAACCCTGTTAAGCAGGATCCTGCAGCATGTTTTAACTCTTTTCGGGAGTGTGCAATGTAGTCATTTATTAGCTAGCTTATACATCAGGGTTTGGAGGTTGTGTTCCCGTTATTACCATGCCCCCCCCCCCCTTCCCACCTGACTGTTCACAAGAACTTGACAAAACCTTGAAAAAATTATTTCTGCTCAGTTACACCGCCTTGCTAACTGAACCAAGGGGCGTGGCTGGGATTTAATAGTCTATTATTTTTCTTTTCTCTTTCTCTCTCTTAAATTTGGCAGCTATGAAATAGGGTTCAAAATAGGGTTAAAATGGCAATGGAGAATATCAATCACACTTAAAAACACACAAAAAAACAATTAAAATGTTTTACGATGGTCTCTCCACAGGCCCGGATGGTCTCTCCCCCGCTGCCACAGAAGGGGAATTTGATTGATACCAGACCGATCTGATCAGGACGCCTGGCCTCGGCCCCGCAGCTGATTGGTCTTAAACTTTGAGTTACCGCGTAAAGGGTTTCATGGGCAGCATATCCTTTTTATCCTATGAAACTTTCAGTCTTTTTTGAAAAAAATAAATGGCAAATGAAATTTCCAGTGAAAAAAAATTTGCAACTTTGTGTGGCCTGCTGTCGGTTTATAGAATACCTTACAGGCCTGTGACTGATTTCCACATCTCAGAAAGAGCATGCGCTTTGTGGATATATGCTGGCAGCTCAGGCATGCACTCATGATATACGATTCAGGTGGCGCTGCAGGATCGAGGGGCTGTTCCCTCTCTCCCGAAGTCTAGATAGCCAGGGGACGGTTTCACAGCTCAAGCAAAGTCAACTGCGGCTTCCTTCACGCAGCACTTCCTGTTACTAGACCCCCGTGCGCCCCCTTGCACGCACCACTTCCTGTTACTAAACCCCAGTGTGTCCCCTCGCACGCACCACTTCCTGTTATTAAACCCCAGGGCATCCCCTCGCACGCACCACTTCCTGTTATTAAACCCCAGTGCGTCCCCTCGCACGCACCACTTCCTGTTACTAGACCCCCGTGCGTCCCCTCGCACGCACCACTTCCTGTTACTAAACCCCCGTGCGTCCCCTCGCACGCACCACTTCCTGTTACTAAACCCCCGTGCGTCCCCTCGCACGCACCACTTCCTGTTACTAAACCCCAGTGCGTCCCCTCGCACGCACCACTTCCTGTTACTAGACCCCCGTGCGTCCCCTCGCACGCACCACTTCCTGTTACTAAACCCCCGTGCGTCCCCTCGCACGCACCACTTCCTGTTACTAAACCCCCGTGCGTCCCCTCGCACGCACCACTTCCTGTTACTAAACCCCCGTGCGTCCCCTCGCACGCACCACTTCCTGTTACTAAACCCCTGTGCGTCCCCTCGCACGCACCACTGACGTCTTTACGGCCTTCTCAGTCTGCACCTTTATAGAGATTAGCGTGCCAGCGGGCATCTGCTTTTACCTCCCAGATCCCCACGCCAAACATTTTCTGGCTCGACAGCGTTGGGTACGCTGGCTCCTTGTACAGTACCTCAGAGGACCACGGCGGACAGGGTGCCGCGAAACTCGCAAAAACTCGCCACTACCTGTTGCGTGTGATTTTTTAAAAATTGTTTTGCTTTTGTATTTCCAAACCCCACCATGGTGTTATCGGGGAGTTATTATAGGCATCTCAGAAAAGTGTCGTCGCTTTCTTACAGTCGTTCATCGTTATTTCCCCATTTCTGCATTATTAGTTATGTTCACTACATTTACAGTGTTCAATTTTAGCAAAAGCAAACTCCTGTACTCTCGCTGACTAAAGTCATAAAATATGCATCTTATCAAAATAACTATATCAGCAGCACTGCAATACCGTATGTACCCTCTCTCAGTGTCTTCCTTCTGATTTATAGGAGCAATTAGTGCACAGGACTATTTTTTATTGTGCGGAGAATAAAAACAGAACAGATGCAATGACTGGAGCTATTAAATATTATTTATGGTAATAATGTGGAGTGTTTTTCATTCATGTGCACTGTGTCTGGGATTGGTCGCTGGAGTGGCCTTCCTAAATTTACATTTCATGATTTTATTTTACATGAATCACCGTCTTCCTGGCCTTTCTTCAGATTAGTACAGCATTATTAGTCTGCGTATGTTCCTTAAAATATGCAAAAATATTACAGTTTACATACAACAACAAACATTTGAGTAGCGCATTTTAGAGTTGTGAAAACATTTACATCGTACATACAGTACTTATACTGTAATGTGACACGTTCCTTCTTCGTTCCCTTTTAAGATTAACTAATGTGCCGTGAGCTGCAGATCTTTCCACAAGCCAACCTGCAGTGTGGGGTTCATATTTGAGTGACAAGAAATAATGGGAGGTCCAATCTGAAATTATATTTGAATTATTCATGGTTCTATGTGTGGGGGGGGAGGGGGCTTGAGGGGGGTAGAGAGAAAGGGAGGCGGGGGGGCTTCAAACGTCATTCTGCTTATTAGCAGAGACATGCAAATAAGTCCCAATGTGAGCCCATACTGTATATTTAAATGTATATTTAATTTGGTCAGATTTTTTGCCATCATTGCCCATTCATTAGCATTATGATTAACGCATGGTGCTGTAAATGAGATTAATTTATACCTGTGGGGGGGAAGTGATACCCGCCAGTCTCCCACAAGCATCAATTAAGTTAATACAATGCTAAAGGACTGCTGCACACATTAAACCGTGATAGCGGAGCTCCCCTGGGGTTGACGATAGACCGGACAAATAATATGTCAATTCGTTCTCCATCCAATTTTTTAAAAAGGTGAAACGATGTCAAAAAAATAAAAGAAAGAAAGAAGAATAATTTTCTCTCTCGGCTCGTATGGAAGATGTGTGGGAGTGACGGGAGACTCGGTAGTTGGAGGGAAAAGGGCACTTGTTTTCTCCAAATTGCCTTGGCTGTTTGAAGACGCTCAATAAGTTTCAGCCGCGACCTCGCTGTCCTTGGTCCTCGGGGTTTGATCTCGGCGGCTCTGCTGCTTAATTGGAGCCATTATTAGGATTAATTAGCCCACGCGGCCCCTGCAGTCCGCCAGCAACCGCCTCCACCATTCAGATTAGCCTCGATCCGTGGCTTTACATGTCTTCTACCATTTTAAGTTCTGCACAAATCGCCATGACCAGCCAGTGCGCAAACCAATCATATGAAAGAAGGGCCATCTCATTAGAACAAGTCAGACTCATTTCCCTTCAAACTGTCATTTGGCTCATAGCTTTTCATAATTCCGCTATTAAATCTTTCATTTTGAACTAATTTGCTTAAGTTATGTTTCAGCTATATGTTATGTTAGCTAGCTAACGAAACAAGCTGAAAGCAGCTTGCTAACTAACCACGCTGTAGCTACAGAAAGCAGCTTGCTAACTAACCACACTGTAGCTACAGAAAGCTAATGAAATCTGAAAGCAGCTTGCTAACTAACCACGCTGTAGCTACAGAAAGCTAATGAAAGCTGAAAGCAGCTTGCTAACTAACCACGCTGTAGCTACAGAAAGCAGCTTGCTAACTAACCACGCTGTAGCTACAGAAAGCAGCTTGCTAACTAACCACGCTGTAGCTACAGAAAGCAGCTTGCTAACTAACCACGCTGTAGCTACAGAAAGCTAATGAAAGCTGAAAGCAGCTTGCTAACTAACCACGCTGTAGCTACAGAAAGCAGCTTGCTAACTAACCACGCTGTAGCTACAGAAAGCTAATGAAAGCTGAAAGCAGCTTGCTAACTAACCACGCTGTAGCTACTGAAAGCTGAAAGCAGCTTGCTAACTAACCACGCTGTAGCTACAGAAAGCTAATTAAAGCTGAAAGCAGCTTGCTAACTAACCACGCTGTAGCTACAGAAAGCTAATGAAAGCTGAAAGCAGCTTGCTAACTAACCACACTGTAGCTACAAAAAGCTATGCTAACTAACCACGCTGTAGCTACAGAAAGCTATGCTAACTAACCACGCTGTAGCTACAGAAAGCTATGCTAACTAACCACACTGTAGCTACAGAAAGCTAATGAAAGCTGAAAGCAGCTTGCTAACTAACCACGCTGTAGCTACAGAAAGCTAATGAAAGCTGAAAGCAGCTTGCTAACTAACCACGCTGTAGCTACAGAAAGCTATGCTAACTAACCACGCTGTAGCTACAGAAAGCTAATGAAAGCTGAAAGCAGCTTGCTAACTAACCACGCTGTAGCTACAGAAAGCTATGCTAACTAACCACGCTGTAGCTACAGAAAGCTATGCTAACTAACCACACTGTAGCTACAGAAAGCTATGCTAACTAACCACGCTGTAGCTACAGAAAGCTATGCTAACTAACCACGCTGTAGCTACAGAAAGCTATGCTAACTAACCACGCTGTAGCTACAGAAAGCTATGCTAACTAACCACGCTGTAGCTACAGAAAGCTAATGAAATCTGAAGCCAATATCCTCCATGCCTGACTGACACCAGAAGGGTCGTCGTCTACCATACGAGCTCTAACACTGTCATTTTCAGTATCAGCAGAAATATGTTGCAAGCATTTTAGAAGATGAAAGCTTGTTATGGCCTTTAACTGGGCCTTCCAGGGTGGAAAACAATTAACCTTCATAAAGGGAGCAAAGTCGGGCCAAGAGCACACCGTTCTCCTCCTTTTTGGGCCTGGTCCAAGCACTCCCAGTTACCACGGCAATTAAATATTAAAATCATAATCAGCCCGCTCCTGGCTTTAGGTGTGGGTCTGCTTCGCTGGAGTCCGCAGGGTTCCGCAGAGAAAAGAGGAATGATGGGAAGGGTTGTGCGGGTAGTGGTGGGGGGTGTGTTTGGCTTTTTGTTCCACCTCTTACACATAAAATAGAGGAAAAGATGTTGTTTTTGAGCCTGAATGGCAGCTGTCAGTGTCCCCGCTGGGATTCTACAGGTGTGTTGCAGGGGAAATGGAGAAATGGCGGGATGACGACAGGCAGAGAACGAGCATGGTACACCCAGGAGTGTAAGTTCCCTCCCTCCCCCTACCCACCCTTTTTTTCAGTGAGGAGGGGGAGTAACCATCTTGCCCAGAAAGTATTGACAAATTGTCCCTGGAACACAAGGTCATCCAAAGGTCATGAAAAGTAACGTCAGAATAAAATTTAATGAAATAAATCCCACAATCCTCAGTGGAGCTTCTTCAAACCAGATATTGTGTTCAGACTCTGTACAGAGTTATTCATTTGATCCGGAACAAGGCCGACAGCATCTACTGCGTGCGATTGCATTATATATGAGGCAGGTGTACCACCGTTAAATGATTAAAATGTTTATATTAATAGTTTTTTTTTAATATTTTTCGAACGGGCTTCTGAAATTCAGTTTTCACTGTTTAAAAACTAGCAGGGCTAAAACGATAATAAAAACAGGTTCATATTCGAGACTAAAAAGGTTTGTACGGTGTTTTGCTTTCTGCCCTTAATCGAGAGCTCAGGGGACATGGCACAGCCGGGAGCAGCTTGAGCACGGCGCCGCTCTACAGGTATGAAGCCCACGCTCGTCTTCCTCAACACTGCCCCTTTGGCCACACCTCCCACTTGGAGCATCCAGCAGCAAGAGAGCGACTATGTCATTTAAACTTGTAACCTTTTATCTATTATATGCATTATTATATAACTCTATAACACTATAATTCCCTTCCGAGTAGGCTATTGAATAAAACACACATTTATCTACTGTGCATATGAATGCTTATCGAAGATACGTTGCCTCAGCAGTTGAACCTGGACTGCAGAAACAAGCGCTTGAATCCACATTATCTCAAACAGACAGGGTGTTTCACAAGGGTTTGTCTCGACTGCAAATTAATGTGAATATTACAAACAATATTAACGTGAATTGGTTGCATGAAATGCAAAGGACCAAATATTAAAAATTATTACTTTATTCTACATTATGTTAAACTGTCCAATATTTTTTGATGCCCGAAATGGGGGGGGGGGGGGGGGGGCTGCATAAAAAAGGTTCTATAATTTCTAAACGGTTCATCCGATATGGATGAAAATACCCTAAACTTAAAGCTGACAGTCTGCACTTCAAGCTCGTTGTTATTGTACCCTTTCAAACTCAAAGTGCTAGAGTACAGAACCAAAATGACAAAAAATGTGTCACTGTCCAATGAATTATGGTGCTCACTGTATATACAGTATATATATAGACTGTTCTCATCCTCAGTATAATTTTTTTTGGAAGTGAGTGGGTGTGACTTCTAATTAATGACCTCTTTAGTGACTTGTAATTGGCAGTTGGAGCTCACTCTGAAGCAGACAGAGCAGCTATACTTGAGGAGGCTTTGACTGAATGACACCCACCTGAACCCCTGGGACAAATCCCGTTGTGTTCTGCTGCTAGTCGGGTGATGAAACAGAATAAGTACATCTAAGACTGAGCTTTTTAAATTTTTATAAAGTGGACTTTCAGTCAAACCATTGGGTCTCAGTGGGAATTGATCTTGTGTGTGTGCGTGTGCTTATGTCTGTGCGTGCAGGTAAATTTAGAAGAATAAGAGGGAATTATTACTGTCTGTAAATTCCTGGGATGTAGGTGTTAAATCTGTTACACACACACATCTCCAATTGCTGTATGTGTGTTGAAGTGAATCCCAATATGATGCATCCCTACATGTTTCTAGATGTTTCCCTGGAGGAAAGTTATTTGTAACAGAGGGTCAGCTGCAAGGTCAGAACAGCTCATTTTTAAGATGTCTGTCTATGAAGGTCATTCAATATAAACATTTTCACCTTGAGAAAGAATGAACGGTCTACAACTCCTTCATTAGCTGTGGAGACAACACTACAGCCTGAGGAGGAAGTAGCAAACAGGAATAAAAAAGACCACAGGAAGAAGGAAAGAAAAATAATAATAAAGGCATCGTGGTTTTTCAGAAAGGGACATTGTTTTTTTAGAAAGTTCTGGAGGCAGTGAAGCTCAAGCCTTTGAGGCTGAGAGGAAGAGGAGGAGGATGAGGAGGAGGAGGACGAGGAGGAGAATGATATTCATGCTACAGCTCACTTGGGAAACCTGACAAGAACCTGGACTTTATGGGTCTGTAATTTCCTCCATGTGCGAGACTTCACTTAATAGAAGCCTTCATCCCTGACCAACCTCATCAACAGCTTACTGCCAAGAAAATGATCCAGCTAAAAATGGCCGTGCGGGTAGGGGGGGGGGGGGGGTGGGTGTTCAGGCAGGGCAGGGGGAATATCAGTACAAGGTTAGATGAGATGGGGATAATACAAAAATCAGCATAGGGCTCTGAGGACATGGGATATAAAACCGACCCATGGAGAGTAGCTCTCATTCAGCCTCAGATATTGGCCCCCCAGCTCATGCGAGGGATCATCGTCTCTAGCACCTGGTTCCCTCTCTGAGGTGAGATATGTTAATGGCAGGACAGGCCAAAAACGGGGGTAAGGGGTAGGGGAGTGCGAGTCCGGATGAGACAGTAATCCTGCTTTTAATCGAAGGGCATACGTGCTGTCCAAGTCAAAGTGAAACTTAGTCCAGTAACTTTTGGGGTGAGTAATTGAGAGGGGGGGGGGGGGGGCGTTTTACCCCGGAAGAGCCCCCCTCTCCTACAGAGAATCCTAACTACTGTACTCACACTGGAGGGTAGTGGGGGGGGGCAGGGGTGTGACAGATTAATTTTAAAAAGAACAAGGCGCAACTTCCAGTCTCGCTGAGCCACAGGGAAGATATATCGGTTTGCGTAGGACCACACAAGCTGCCTGGATGCACCCAGCTCTAGGCCTATTTAAACCATTCCACAGTCCCATGGTGCATTGGGGCTCTGCAGCGGGTGATCCCCTTGCGGGACCCCATTACAGAAGGGCTGATTCGATTTGTAGGTGGTTTTCACAGATACTGTCGTCACACTTTTATCTGTCTCATTGTTTCTCCCCTTCGAGAGAGAGAGAGAGAGAGGGGGAGAGAGAGAGAGAGAGAGAGAGAGAGAGGGGGGGAGAGAGAGAGAGAGAGAGAGAAGAAAGAGAGAGACACAGAGAGAGAGAGAGAAGAAAGAGAGAGACAGAGAGAGAGAGAGAGAGAAAGCGAGAGAGAAGAGAGAGAGGCCCCAAACTTCTTCCTGCTTATTAGCAGAAACATGCAAATAAGTCCCAATGTGAGCCCATACTGTATGTATATTTAATTTGGTCAGATTTTTAGCCATTATGGTCTGTTCATTAGCATTATGATGAATGCTTGGTGCTGTAAATTAGATTAATTTATACCTGTGGGGGGAAGTGATACCCGACAGAGAGAGATGTATATCTATAGCAGCACAGTATGTCCATATACATCATCATCCAAGTACAGTGTTGAAACATTAATCTGGCGAGAGAGCGTTACAGTAGAAGATAGGGATTCTTTTCAGTCAAGGATATCGAATATAATTGACTTTCTAAGCATCATTGTACCTTTCCCTTGATCATTCTTTACTGTCAGCAGCCTCTTAGTTTTAATGGGAACACATGCAACATGTACGTAAATAATACTCGAGGCAATATTTTAATGTTTTGTGGGTTATGCGCCCAGAGAGCTGAACACGGCTCGACAGTAGCTCAGAGTTTACATTTATCCGAGCGCGGAGGCAAAACATGAATCATTTTTCTTACGTTTTCTAGGCCAAAATTTGCAGAAATGTCTGGGAACCTGACCAGTGCAGCCCGGTTGGCCGTCGGTTTGTAGGATGGCAGTACTTCTGACGTTACGCGGAGCTGACAGTGGCGATGTCTCCGTCGTGTTTTACAGAGCCGTGCAACGTTCGCTCGCTCAGAAGCAAAGCATCACAGCAGTGTCTCCCACCGTTTGATTCATGAGCTCTTAACATTTGCTGACATTTTATCACAGCATTCTGGGTAATAAAATGCCTTGGTAATCATCGGTGATGTTCTTCTCGCCATGTGGTAGATTAATATGACATTATTTACCTTATTTATTTGTTAAGGAGATGCGCTCATCTGGAGGGGAGTACACAGCTTACATTGTACAAAGATGAGATTGATACAGCTGGATATTTCATATTTGAAGCAATCTGGGTTACAGAAACAATGCCACACCTGGGTATCAAATCTACAAAAAGACAGATTAAAAAATAATATTGATAAAATATTAATAATTTTAAACAATATAAATAATGCTATAAAGAAAGGCAAGGAGATGGTACACCAGAGGAGATATATATATACAGTATTTATAAAATGTAAAACTACACAAATTTACAATTATAAGGCTTTATTTAGATTAGTTTTTGCGTGTGGTAGTAATAGAAGCAGATTAATATATTTTCTGACACACTGCACCACCCACCATAATAATTTTGAAGCTATTCTTCTCCGTTAGAGGCATACGATGGTAGCGCCACATTCTCCTCCATAGCCCATTACAGGTGTGCGCCATTACCGCCAAAGCTTTATGACCCCCCCTTTCTCCTCTCCATTACCGCTACCACCATCCTACCAAACCCACCACATTACCTGGAGATTCTCCTACCAAACCCACCACATTACCTGGAGATTCTCCTACCAAACCCACCACATTACCTGGAGATTCTCCTACCAAACCCACCACATTACCTGGAGATTCTCCTACCAAACCCACCACATTACCTGGAGATTCTCCTACCAAACCCACCACATTACCTGGAGATTCTCCTACCAAACCCACCACATTACCTGGAGATTCTCCTACCAAACCCACCTCATTATCTGGAGATTCTCCTACCAAACCCACCACATTACCTGGAGATTCTCCTACCAAACCCACCTCATTATCTGGAGATTCTCCTACCAAACCCACCTCATTATCTGGAGATTCTCCTACCAAACCCACCACATTACCTGGAGATTCTCCTACCAAACCCACCACATTACCTGGAGATTCTCCTACCAAACCCACCTCATTACCTGGAGATTCTCCTACCAAACCCACCACATTACCTGGAGATTCTCCTACCAAACCCACCACATTACCTGGAGATTCTCCTACCAAACCCACCTCATTACCTGGAGATTCTCCTACCAAACCCACCACATTACCTGGAGATTCTCCTACCAAACCCATCACATTACCTGGGGATTTTCTTTCAGATAAGAGCTACTAAGCAATGTGAGAATCCATCAGAAAAGCAAAAATCACATGGACCATGTCTTTTTCTCTCCATGTGTGTGCGTGTGTGTGCACATGTGTGTGCCTGTGCGTGAGTGCGTGCACATGTGAGTGAGTGTATGCATGTGCCCAAGTGTGAGTGTGTGTGCTTGAGTGTGAGAGCGTGCACATGTGTGTGTGAGTGTGTGTGTGTGCATCTGTGTGTGCCTGTGCATGAGTGCGTGCACATGTGAGTGAGTGTATGCATGTGCCCAAGTGTGAGTGTGTGTGCGTGAGTGTGATAGCGTGCACATGTGAGTGAGTGTGTGTGTGTGTGTGTGTGTGTGCATCTGTGTGTGTGTTATAAGAAGCAGTGATGTAAGATGGGAAACTGCAGAAGGGAAGTGAATTGAGCCGCTTTGCTTTCATTTTGTGTTGCTTTAATTTGCATTTGTTTTAAGTAATGGGACTGATCAAGTTTCATTCGTTCTCCAACTGGACTAAGCTTTGATTAATGCTGCTTAATTCAGATTTATGCAAAATTAAACGGTGCTTGTTACCAGGCACCCTTCCCACTGTGTACTAAAGGACCTTCCTGTGTGTGTGTGTGTGTGTGTGTGTGTGTGTGTGTGTGTGTGTGTGTGTGTGTGTGTGTGTGTGTGTGTGTGTGTGTGTGTGTGAGAGAGAGCGAGTGTGCGAGTGTGTGCGCGCGATCGCACGTGTGTGTGTGTGTGTGTGTGTGTGTGTGTGTGTGAGAGAAAGAATGGGAGATGTTGGGAGGGGGGGGGGGTTGACACGGTTTCATAAAACCCATCAGGGCTTTGATGATAAATAATGGATTAGGATTTGTTGATTGCCATTGTAATTGTATTGTTTATTCATTTATGCAAATGCACTATAATGAACAGAACACAGCTCAGTCATTTTAACGCATGCGCACTGTCAGGAAGCTAAACTATTAATCTTGCATATCACATAGCTGTCAGATTTATGAATAATTTATGACTTGGTGTGACACATTCGCATGATTGTCAGTAGTGTAAAAAAAAAACGGTAGGGAACTGAACTGTGTCTCAGAGGTTGCCTGTTCGATTCTCAGCAGGGGCACAGCTGTTCTACACTTGAGCAAAACACTAAAAGCAGAATAGGCAAATAGAAAATGCCCAGCTGTATTAATGAATTGTCTCTAAAAATGAATCTGTGCAAGTCATGTAGGATAAGAATGCGTAAAATGTAAACGTCTAAGTCCTTCACACGCTGAGATTCACCCGTTCACCAAAGATATAACGGGTCACTGGTGTTTGGTTCCATCGACGGTTTCTTCCAGGGAGTTATACCGACCCGCCACTGTTGCCTCTGGCTTGCTTTGCAGGGGTTTAGGCCAGCCAGGATAAACTTGTGAAGCGTATTGTGACAAACCCTTTGCAAAATGGGCTATATAGATAAAATTTGATTGATTGACTGAGGTGAGAAGGTGATTGAATGTCTGTTGAATGTCAAGGCCAACAGAGAGAGAAATACAATAATCAATGCTTCATGAGAGAGAGAGAGAGAGACACACAGATTGAGCAGTGCCTTTATGTCCAAAGCAATCACCAGTGCATTAAGCAGGTGAACTGATAGCTTCTACCTGTATAGCTTCTTATAGAGCAGGTTGACCTTCCACCCCTCCCCCACAAAAAGAGGGATATTCATCTTGGGGAGTGAAAGCTGGAGGACAACCCATAGAAAGTTCTGTATGGTACATTCAGGATCCACAATGTCTGCTACATGCCTTTTACTCTAATTGAATGAACGCAAACATTTCATTTATTTACGCACACCCAAACATTTACACCCAAACATCGCATTTATTTACGTACACCCAAACATCGCATTTATTTACGTACACCCAAACATCGCATTTATTTACGTACACCGAAATATCACATTTATTTACGTACACCCAAACATCACATTTATTTACGTATACCCAAACATGGTATTTATGTACGTACACCCAAACATCGCATTTATTTACGTACACCCAAACATCACATTTATTTACGTACACCCAAACATCGTATTTATTTACGTACACCCAAACATCGCATTTATTTACGTACACCCAAACATCACATTTATTTACGTACACCCAAACATCGTATTTATTTACGTACACCCAAACATCGCATTTATTTACGTACACCCAAACATCGCATTTATTTACGTACACCCAAACATCGCATTTATTTACGTACACTCAAACATCACATTTATTTACGTACACCCAAACATCGTATTTATTTACGTACACCCAAACATCGCATTTATTTACGTACACCCAAACATCACATTTATTTACGTACACCCAAACATCGTATTTATTTACGTACACCCAAACATCGCATTTATTTACGTACACCCAAACATCGCATTTATTTACGTACACCCAAACATCGCATTTATTTACGTACACCCAAACATCACATTTATTTACGTACACCCAAACATCGTATTTATTTACGTACACCCAAACATCGCATTAATTTACGTACACCCAAACATCACATTTATTTACGTACACCCAAACATCGCATTTATTTACATACACCCAAACATCACATTTATTTACGTACACCAAAACATTGCATTTATTTACGTACACCCAAACATCGCATTTATTTACGTACACCCAAACATCACATTTATTTACGTACACGCAAACATCACATTTATTTACGTACACCCAAACATCGCATTTATTTACTTACACCCAAACATCACATTTATTTACGTACACCCAAACATCACATTTATTTACGTACACCCAAACATCGTATTTATTTACGTACACCCAAACATCACATTTATTTACGTACACCCAAACATCACATTTATTTACGTACACCCAAACATCACATTTATTTACACATTTATGACCGACCCAATCATCTGATTCACTTACATGTACACAGGCACACGCTCTCACGCACAAGACATCTGCTGACATGTTGACAGTTTTTCAGGATTGACAAAGTTAAGGGGGGGAGGGGAGGGGGGGGGTACTGGCATTGTTACCAGGATACCGGCGTAGCGTAGGAACCTACCAGACTTCTTAATACATGTCAGAGCCATTCAATTTCCACACAGGCTGCGGACAATCTTTCTTTCCCTCTAAATGGGAGAAAAATGACGGCAAAAATAAAGTGGAACCTAAGCAAGCGGGACTGTCAGAGACGAGCATGTCTCACGCGAGGAGAGATTGAGGTGAAGCCCCTGCAGACTGGCCTGTGGCACCTTCATTCAGAGAAACGTTTGACTGAAATATCTCCGTCCTTTTCTCTCCTGCACCCCACCCCATTTTTGAACCTCTTCCTTTTTACTTTTTGACAAGACAATTATGAGACTTTCTGCCCAACCAAATAATAGATGAAGCCTTTAAAACCAGAGCAGCTCCCGTCTCTTCTTAATCGGGTCGGAATAAAACAAAAACATTCAAAGTGTTTTAGTGCAAAGCTTCTGCCTCCCATCTGATGGGAAACCCAATACAGCAGTGTAAGAACATGCTATAAACCTCCCACGCAGGGTACATACACTGATGAATTAAAGACATAATGTAATATCAAATCTGTCTAACGCTTGTGTCTTCAAATAATTCAATTAATAAATACATACAATTCTGTAGTGTCTTGGATACCAAAATACTAAATATCTGCAAAACAGAGGAATAAAGGGGGGAAGAATAGGAGGGTGTTTAAGGGATGGAGAGAATGAATAAAGGACAGGGGAGGAAGGAGGGTGTTTAAGGGATGGAGAGAATGAATAAAGGACAGAGGAGGAAGGAGGGTGTTTAAGGGATGAGAGAATGAATACAGGATTGAAGAGGAGGAGGGTGCTTAAGGGATGGAGAGAATGAATAAAGGATGGAAGAGGAGGAGGGTGTTTAAGGGATTGAGAGAATGAATAAAGGGGGGAAGAGGAGGAGGGTGTTTAAGGGATTGAGAGAATGAATAAAGGGGGAAGGGGAGGAGGGTGTTTAAGGGATGGAGAGAATGAATAAAGGACAGAAGAGGAGGAGGGTGTTTAAGGGATGGAGAGAATGAATAAAGGGGGAAGAGGAGGATGGTGTTTAAGGGATGGAGAGAATGAATAAAGGACAGAAGAGGAGGAGGGTGTTTAAGGGATGGAGATAATGAATAAAGGGGGGAAGAGGAGGAGGGTGTTTAAGGGATGGAGAGAATGAATAAAGGGGGGAAGAGGAGGAGGGTGTTTAAGGGATGGAGAGAATGAATAAAGGGGGGAAGAGGAGGAGGGTGTTTAAGGGATGGAGAGAATGAATAAAGGGGGGAAGAGGAGGAGGGTGTTTAAGAGATGGAGAGAATGAATAAAGGGGGGAAGAGGAGGAGGGTGTTTAAGGGATGGAGAGAATGAATAAAGGGGGGAAGAGGAAGGAGGGTGTTTAAGGGATGGAGAGAATGAATAAAGGGGGGAAGAGGAGGAGGGTGTTTAAGGGATGGAGAGAATGAATAAAGGACAGAAGAGGAGGAGGGTGTTTAAGGGATGGAGAGAATGAATAAAGGACAGAAGAGGAGGAGGGTGTTTAAGGGATGGAGAGAATGAATAAAGGACAGAAGAGGAGGAGGGTGTTTAAGGGATGGAGAGAATGAATAAAGGACAGAAGAGGAGGAGGGTGTTTAAGGGATGGAGAGAATGAATAAAGGACAGAAGAGGAGGAGGGTGTTTAAGGGATGGAGAGAATGAATAAAGGGGGGAAGAGGAGGAGGGTGTTTAAGGGAATTGAGTTGGCAGGCCTGACATGTTATGTTCCTTTCAGGTGTGTAAGAATATTCTAGAAAACAAAAAGGAACATTCTTTCAACGTCCACAGCATGTAGATCACAGCGGTGTTATTTTTGTCATTGGCATTCCACACAGCGGTTGCTACAGGAAACGGAGTCATTAAACACCCTGAACAACAAATGCAAAAATATTGTAAGATAATATTATCAATATTTAGGGGGGGGGGGGGCAGAGACAATATAAAAAATATATGACAATGGTGATGTCACCCTTCTGTTGTCTCTACAAATTACAAATCACAAAGTATGTTGGAAACAACCAATAGAAAACGTTGAATGTCACTGGTGGATATTACCATAGACATTGATAGAACAAGACTACAAGATCTAATTAGAATCACATTTAATGGCCAATGCCATCAAGACTCATACAGGTAAATGAATCTATGAATTTCTGCTTTGGGGAGAATTTGATTACTGTGCATGTGCACTGCAAATGAGATCTATTACAGCTATGGCCAGGAGATTTGTGGCAGGAAGGAAATTACAAGTGAAATATGGCTTTGTTAGCCAACGTGAATTGTACATTTGCCATTTGTGCTGGGTCAAATTGGGGGGGGGGGGGTGACCCATATTATGTTAGAACACCAATGAAACACCATCCTTCAGGCTGACGGGAGGATATTAATTATGCACCATGAAACTGTAAAATGGTTCATAAGATAGTGGGGTTTGTTTGCTTACTTTCAGAGGGCTAGGCAGCTAGCCAAGATTAGGTCATTTGCTGTAACCATTTTAAGAAAAGTCATTTCATTTTAATTTGTAAGTCATTTTAATCTTCCCTCTTCCTGAGAAACTAAATTCTTGGCTCCGTGCTGCTACAGTTACAAAACCTAAGCATTTTCTCCACCTGTTAGCCGAGCCCGTGCAGTAAAACAGCCAGCGCTGTTGAAAAGAACACACACAAAATTGTGAGATAAATCGGGATGAGGAGCGTGTCATTCTGTACTCGAATGCACGAATGTGCACAAATCCAGGAAATAGTATCCACCGATGACGGTTGCCGTTGTTCCATTGTTGTTAACAATGTATTCCATGATTTGTGGAGCTCCATTTTGTTTCCAGCCAGTCAGTTGATGCTTCAGCTGTCTTTTCCCCCACTGTATCATCCCTGCAGGGAGGCAGAGTTTGTGATTGTGGTATTATCCGTCATTAATCGATCCCCAAGCAGCCGAGTGTTCGACACCTCATCTTCCCTGGATATTGGACCATTACGACGCGCACACTCTAATGAGCCAATTAAGCCGTTTGTTGGGAACAGAGTTCATCAGTTAAAAGTCAAAGAAAGTTGCCCAGTTGTTCAGGGGGTTCCCGGAGCAAGCTGAAGACGATCTGGCCCAGAGCAAAGCCAAAAGCTGTCTGATGAATTATGAATTATGAATTATGAATTATGAATGCAGTCGCTTCAATCACAGTCGCTTCAATCACAGTCGTTTCAAAAGTACTTATGAATCTCCTTTCAAAATCACCTCATAGAAAAGGAATGTTCAGCTTGCAGCCTACGTTACTCTGAGACAGATTACTGGTGATGGAAAAAAAAAGTAAATTATTTCCCGGAGAAAGAGAAGAAACACATGATCTGAAGCATTCATTATGAAACAATTTGGCGTGGGCATCGGTTTATTTCGGTTTTTTTTCTTTTTCCCTTGGCTAATCAGATGTTAAGTATGGTGAATGTACATTGCTAATTGGGTTTCATCGTCTCATTTTACTTAATAATGTACAATACAAGAACACAAATGAGCTCTCCTGTTCATTTGCGCAATTAATTCCCGTTTAAGATGCAACTGTCAGCATTCAAGGGCTTTTTCCCCCGTTAGCAAACTGAAATTGTGTGTGATATGCATCATAATTAAAATAGGGCCAAACCAGCGTTAATTTTGCTACAGGAGTCCTGTTTGGGCTGATATTTCTTTGGATCAGAAATGACAGAATTCTATTTTCCAGTAGATGATGTAATCGCAGGCCACTTCTTTCCCGCCGTTATTTCTTTTTCCCCGGATACCTTTCTCGCACACCCTTGCTTTCCGTCGACTGCAGGGGCGACCGGCTTCGCCAGAACGCCGCGTTTCTGCTCAAACGCTCACTAGCCTGCTGTCCCAACAGCTTGTGAGGGTAATGGACTGATTCACAAAGCACTTTAAAAATCCAGAAAAAAATGTGTTTTAAAAAAATAAAGAAATAAATAAACTTCCTGATGAAGTACAACGGCACTCGACTGGAGTTAGTAGAACAAAACCAGCATGCTCGTATTTCCACTATCAAGCATTTTTGTGACCGTGTCTCTGTAAAAAGTGCTCGACAAGTAAAATTGAGTTTAATTGAATTAAACATGAGGGCCTGAGTTTAACTCCTGTGCAAAAGTAGATTGTATACATTTCTGTGCCTTTTGCTAGTCCCTGGCAATGCAGGATACACATGCTCTTTGGCTTGTGCATCCCAGGGTGCAGTACCCTCATTCGCCACAAGGGGAGCTGTTTTTCTGTGCAGTACCAAGTTGCAAAAGCAGAGCATTCTCAGCAAACAGATTTCTTAAATTATAAATAAATGCAGAGATATAAATTATGCTGTGCACGGTTTGGGGTGGATTTTCACGTGCAGACTGTTGATTATCCAGGCCTAAAGGTAGTGTACACTCAGCCAGGGTCGAGTTTCTGCTCCATCTTGAACAGGATGTGTTTGTGCCTCTCGGCGTTGTGTGATTGGCTGGTGTTGCCGCCGCTGCAGGCAGAAGCGGTGGGGTTCTCAGCTGGAGCACGCTCAGTTTTCCTCCAGGTTAGCATGGCGGCCATCGACAGCTGTCCCGCCAGTCTGTCTCTCTCTGTCGCACTACAGTGAAAATGACTGGCGTACAGGGAGCAGGAACATCTCGTTTGGTGCCAGTCCACGGTTGGACACCAGGCTGTTGTGTGTCCATTATGTTTGGGATATTCAGAACCCCAACCCCACCCCTGATGCCCTTCTGTCACCTCCCAGTCCTGTCCCATCATTCCGCTTGAGAACGTTGGGAACCGGTTCCACCCCAAAAAAGCATAACAGTGATGTGTTCCATTTCACATGATGTCATCACATTGTTCAATGGGCAATCCCTTTCATACCTTAATAGTGTGCACCTGCATGTCCAATGCTGCAATTCCTCTATTGACACTAGGAGGCCGATAGTGACATTGATCAGATAACATTTCCTATTCGGTGGCAAATCAGTTACACTTCCCGACACCCTCATCTAACTGTACAGATACGCTCATAACAGCTGCGTAATGGTGTGAGATATTGCATTTAGTGGCGGCATCGCATCACAAAATCTCCACACTGCAAGGCGTGCAATGCGTGTTCACATTATGCTGTGTTTATAGGTTCTTACATGCTAAAGCTCGCTACAATAGAGTACACTCAGTCCAGTGAGCGAGACCCTGCTCGAGTCTGAAAACCGGACATATTTGTGGGAGGGGAGAACGTTAGCGTGTAAAAGGTGCAGGTTAGCGTGTAAAAGGTGCACGTTAGCGTGTAAAAGGTGCACGTTAGCATGTAAAAGGTGCATGTTAGCGTGTAAAAGGTGCACGTTAGCATGTAAAAGGTGCACGTTAGCGTGTAAAAGGTGCACGTTAGCATGTAAAAGGTGCAGGTTAGCGTGTAAAAGGTGCACGTTAGCATGTAAAAGGTGCAGGTTAGCGTGTAAAAGGTGCATGTTAGCATGTAAAAGGTACACGTTAGCATGTAAAAGGTGCACGTTAGCCCGTGTTACGCAAGTCCAAAGGGAAACAGAGGCTTCCACACCACTAAAAATTTGATGGTACCTTGAAAAAAAAGAAGGACGGAAAATGGCTCCTGTTAGCCCGAGGCATCTGTCCCAGGGGAGCGACACATATGGTCATGTGATGGAGGAGCTTGTAATTCCTGTCTAAGTGGCCCCGGAGGACCACTGTGGTAATGGCAATATGGAATCAACTGACAGTGTCACATTTTCACAGGTAGCTCAAATGGCTCAAACGGATTGAAGACTCGGATGGAACATGCCACGGAGTCCCTCCTTTTTATTATTATTATTTTTTATTATTATTATTATTTGGAATAAGCATTTCTCCTCTGGGATTAATTGAGCCATTTTACTTAGCATCCCTTTCTATTCCATATTTACAGTTTTGCAGCAGTTTTGTGATAATGGAGACGGTGGAGAGGGGGGCTATAGGATAAAACATAATCTACATTTTCAAAAGCCCCAAGGTCCCTGCACTCTTACCATAAATTATATGGTTGTTTATTAAAGCATGTACAAAAAACTAAATCGGATGTTTTTCTGAATCTGATTGGAGGACAATTTTTGTCTTGCCCCTGTGCGACCAATCAGAGGGCAGATTTTCCAGCTCACAATCTACATGACTCGAGCACTAATATTTTTTTTAGCGCATTAGTACAAAGCAAAAAACGAAACTTGAATATCAAATTAATGTAAATGCTGTTTATGGTTAAAATGAGCAGAAAAGCATCTGCTGAAGTTCAAAAGGTCTCATGTACGAGACAAAGGGTTAAATGCGTTTTCATGTTAAATGCATTTTCCTAGACTCAGCGGCCACCCAAACCGGCGATTTCACCACGCTAAATTTACCGCAGACAAATTCTGAAATAAATGAACAGCCGATGTGAACGTTGGGATGGCGGCGGTGGTAAAACAGCTGCTGTAACACGCATGCATAAATAATCCACGCGCGGGGACGTTTTATTGGGACGGCAGGATTTAAATGTGTGCATATGGCTGGCAGAGAAGAGGAACGAAACATAGTCTCTAAACAATAATGTTTCCCGAGCTTCACAACTTCTCTTTACAGAGGGGAAGAAGAAGAAAGAGGGGGAAACGGATGCCCTGGGAATGCTTAATCAATCTTAATAGACATCTTACACGGCCGGGGCAGAGAGAGCATAAATCCAGGCCTCTCATTAGCGCATGGAACATTGATTAAGATTAAAGTTTAAAGGCACGTTGCGCCAGCCCCAGTTAAAGTGGATTTACAAAGCTACGACACGGGTAACATCAGTAGTGGTTAATGTATCGGATCAAAAGCACCCAACCCCCAACCCACCAACCTTCCGCCCTTTGGCATGTACCATATTCCGGTTGCCACGACAACCACCGGCCATTTTAACTTCTCATCCAGGTGTCCATTTGTTCCAATGGACGATTCATCTCCGATTAAATAAGCCAATTAATTACAGATATGTTCGGAATGAGGTTTCATTTCCTTCAACCTTGTTGGCCTGTGTGTTCAATGGTCTGGGAAAAACAGGGCTTTTGCAGCAGCCAACAAACCCCATCTTAGGTTATGCAAGTAGCCCGCTTAGCGTCAGTGTGCAAGTGAGTAATCGCAGTACAGACACAACAAACCCCATCTTAGGTTATGCAAGTCGCCCGCTTAGCGTCAGTGTGCAAGTGAGTAATCGCAGTACAGACACAACAAACCCCATCTTAGGTTATGCAAGTCGCCCGCTTAGCGTCAGTGTGCAAGTCAGTAATCACAGTACAGACGCAACAAACAGCGCGTCAACAAGAACTCCCGCCAATATGGAGTGTAATCTTGATATTTATTTTAATACCCCCCTTTACCCTTCACCCACGATCACACCTCATGAGAATCATCAAAAAAAAAAATATGTTAGCAGTGACCTTCCAGTCATGGTCACTCTAAGCCAACAGGAGTGGAATTTTTTTCCCTCCCTAAAAAATATTTAAATTAAAAACTCAAGCTGCTGGCCCGAGGCTATTCATTACTGGAACAAGGAGGAACAAAATAATATAAATCAGGAAAACATCTGGGCCAGTTTGTGAAAATATCGTATGTACTAGCACCAGTCCTCCCTGGACAAATCATATTGCCTGGAAGTCAGATTGAAAAACAGATGAGCCCACCCCTCCCCCCTAAAAGCACATGCTTACCTGCAGTGTTACAAGAGAACAGCAGGGAAGAGAAGGACCCCCTCGAGCAAGATACAGCCCCCCCACTCCCCCCAGGAGGCAGCTGCCTGCAGGTATTACCCAGTTACCAGGAGTTTAGCTCCGCCTCTATCACATCAGCCAATCATCACTGTCCCTCACACGTCCACCACTCGGGAGACCAGACCGCGATCCGTCATTTGATTTGAAGAGTCTCTCCGTCTGTGTGGACAAATGCCATTACCTCAACAGGTTAACCTTGACAGGTAGATATAAATATAAATATATGGTAATATGGTAATTTTTCCCTTCCAATATTCCCTTATAATATTTTCAATCCTGCTGATTCAGAATATAACGTGGATATCCTGTATATCCAGAAAATAAATATGTGCTGTATGCTATTTATTAAGTGATTAGTAAATATGAAAAGCACTTTTTAAAATGTAATATAATCAGAGCCATCTCATTACTCTATGGTATCATATCTCCACAGCATGTTCACTACTCTATGGTACTGTATCTCCACAGCATGTTCGCTACTCTGTGGTAATGTATCTCCACAGCATGTTCGCTACTCTGTGGTACTGTATCTCTACAGCATGTTCACTACTCTATGGTATCATATCTCTACAGCATGTTCACTACTCTATGGTACTGTATCTCCACAGCATGTTCGCTACTCTGTGGTAATGTATCTCTACAGCATGTTCATTACTCTATGGTATCATATCTCTACAGCATGTTCACTACTCTATGGTACTGCATCTCTACAGCATGTTCATTACTCTATGGTACTGTATCTCTACAGCATGTTCATTACTCTATGGTACTGTATCTCTACAGCATGTTCACTACTCTATGGTATCATATCTCTACAGCATGTTCACTACTCTATGGTACTGTATCTCCAACCTGCCCATGTCATAGAGTGTATCTAAGAACTGGAGAGGGTGGGAGGGGCCAGGCAGCGAGGCACCCGGAAGTATGCTTGCTGAGCGCAAAAGAGCTTTCTGCCCATTGATATCAATGAAAAAAACCAAGCTGATTTCACAACCAAAAAAAAACTAATCGGTAAATTTTTAATGATCATAGCATTCATTATGTGCAGCAGTTTGTGAAACGATGATTGTTTTGGCCCAGAAGTGTTGTCAAATCAATAAAAATTTAACATATTTTCATAATATGCTTTCCATATGAAACGTGACAAATGTTAATTGAGTTTAAAAATATCATCGGGGAAGTTTAATTTCACCTTCAAATATCTGATATTACCCATTCATTTTAATGAGCTCCAATCTTTTGCACTCACAGCACAGAGACACGTGCAGCACAGGCTTACTTACGGGTCCTTCAAACTTCGGTTGGCTGAGGGCGGGCTTACCTGTCTAGTTAATATATGTCTATGGCTCATATGGTGCTGAATTCCCAGAGTCTGTTCATTACTCTATGGTACTCTGTATATCCAGAGTCTTTTCATTACTTTATGGTACGGTAAATCCAGAGCCTGTTCATTACTCTATGGTACTGTATATACAGTATACTCATTATTCTATGGTACTGTAAATCCAGAGCCTGTTCATTACTCTATGGTACTGTACATCCAGCGCCTGTTCATTACTCTATGGTACTGTATATACAGTATGTTTATTACTCTATGGTACTGTATATCCAGCGCCTGTTCATTACTCTATGGTACTGTATATACAGTATGTTCATTACTCTATGGTACTGTACATACAGTATGTTCATTGCTCTATGGTACTGTATATACAGTATGTTCATTACTCTATGGTACTGTATCTACAGTATGCTCATTACTCTATGGTACTGTATATACAGTATAGTCATTACTCTATGGTAATGCACATACAGTATGTTCATTGCTCTATGGTACTGTATATACAGTATGTTCATTACTCTATGGTACTGTATCTACAGTATGTTCATTACTCTATGGTACTGTACATACAGTATGGTCATTACTCTATGGTACTGTATATATAGTATGTTCATTACTCTTTGGTACTGTATCTACAGTATGTTTATTACTCTATGGCACTTTATCTACAGTATGTTCATTACTCTATGGTACTGTATCTACAGTATGTTCATTACTCTATGGTACTGTATCTACAGTAAGTTTATTACTCTATGGTACTGTGTCCTTTCCTTGCTGTAATTTCTTCCGTTTCTGTTTCCCTGTCTTCATCATGGCCGTTTGAGATGATCTGCCTTCGCAGGGTGACCTTCCTCTCCACACCACTGCACTCATCAGCACCCTCCCTCCCCTTCCTCTTTCTCCTCTCGTCTCTGTGGACTCTGCATGGGGGGGCGGGCGGAGGAGATGTCTGCATCCCTGCCTAGCCCATCTGTACTCATAAGTTTATGCTTTTGCGATAGCAGGTGAAAGGAAAGGTCTACAAACCTGAAGGGGTGGGAGCGGTGTTGCATTATCTGGCCAGTGTTGAGATGGGGGGGGGGGGGGGGGGGGGGGGGTAGTAGTTTGTGCAGGGATGTAGACAGGTGTTATTGTGTGTGTGTGTTTGTGTTCAATAAAGGGCAGCATTATTTACAAGTGTGTGTTTGGAGAAGCCGCTTCAAGTCCACACCTCATCAAGAGAAGATTGTGACAGGTCTGCTTGAAAACGTCTCCGCCGTCGGTAGATTGATGAAAAATTGACCAGCGGTCTCCCGGTCATAAATGACACTCCGGTTCGACCAGCGGTCTCCTGGTCATAAATGACACTCCGGTTCTCCCGGTCATAAATGACACTCCGGTTCGACTAGCGGCTCCCGGTCATAAATGATGCAGAGAGAAATCAGCAACCGCAAGATGCATCTCCTGCCAGTCGGTATTCCGATCAATTATTCCGGTCCAAGCTTCCCGTCTTTTCTGCAAAGCCCTCAGCACACCCTGCACCACGCATGTTAAACCTGAACAAAACCCAGACCTCCGAGCCTTCAGGGTCAGGGTGAGAGATAACACAACTCCCCCCCCCGCCCCGCCGGGAATGTCTTATAACGAGCTGGGGGTAGGTCGGAGGAGGAGGAGGAGGCGGGGGCGGGTCCCGAAGACCTTTTGCCAAGTTGTCATGGCCGCTGTCGTTTGTTTATGCTCTCCTGCTCAGTCTCCTTTTGATTATAGAAAAATCAATGAAGCTTGAGTTATCAAACAGGGAGTGGGTTTAGGAGAGTGGCACCACAATCGATGCTGAAATATTGCCTTATCTAACGTCTGCTGTAAACAGCGGTGTTATGATGTGATGCTACAGAGAGGACGGGGAGAGGTCGGGCAGCGCACGGCGCTCTCCGCTAGCTCCCCCCCCCCCCCAAACCATCCCTCCCTCGATTAGCCGCCCCCCTGCCCCGCATCCCACACCGCAGGTCTTCCAGAGCCCGGCTTCCCGTTGCCTGGATCTCTTCCATGGAAATTGCGGCTCCATCAGAGTCGGAATAATGACACGGATCCCAGAAGAGACCACAGGAATCTTTCCTTTCACTACAGCAGAATTGGGCCAAGATTCGAGACTGTTCATCCGAGACTGTATTCTATCCCCAATTCGGTCAGGTCACGAATGCTCACCCATACAAGGTGTTCATCTTCCATAACCTCATACAGTATTGTACAGTGCATTAATAAAAAACACATGCATCTGAAATAGGTATTTCTATGCTTGTATTTGATACGTAATATATGCCGCTTATTTTTTGGTATGGTTTTACCCCTCACCTGGAAAGCTACCGATGCCTCCACCATTCTTATTAGTAGTTTACAGATACAACATGTATCCCAGATAAACAGCACCCACTCCCGAGCCACTCGCATGGGAAGGGCTGTTTTAAATACAGTTTGCCTGACAGAGGGAAAAAAGGTAAACGCCTATTAAAGAGTCATTTGATTCATGGATGAGAGAACCCAAATTGCTCGTTACTCCCGAGACAAACACAACACCCTCCGCGGCATTTTAAACGCAGGCCTTTTAAAGGCCTGGGCATGCACGCATTCTACTGCCAGAGCCCAACGGTTACCCACACAGTCACGCTCTCCGCACATTAAACCCCCCAGCCCAACGGTTACCCACACAGTCACGCTCTCCGCACATCAAACCCCCCAGCCCAACGGTTACCCACACAGTCACGCTCTCCGCACATTAAACCCCCCAACCCAACGGTTACCCACACAGTCACGCTCTCCGCACATTAAACCCCCCATTCTACTGCCAGAGCCCAACGGTTACCCACACAGTCACGCTCTCCGCACATTAAACCCCCCATTCTACTGCCAGAGCCCAACGGTTACCCACACAGTCACGCTCTCCGCACATCAAACCCCCCAACCCAACGGTTACCCACACAGTCACGCTCTCCGCACATTAAACCCCCCAACCCAACGGTTACCCACACAGTCACGCTCTCCGCACATCAAACCCCCCAGCCCAACGGTTACCCACACAGTCACGCTCTCCGCACATCAAACCCCCCAGCCCAACGGTTACCCACACAGTCACGCTCTCCGCACATCAAACCCCCCAGCCCAACGGTTACCCACACAGTCACGCTCTCCGCACATGAAACCCCTCAACATTTAAAAAACCTTGTCCTGCTGTGCAGTTAGAATGAACAATTTAACAGAGAGAGAAAGAGAGAAAGAGAGAGAGCGAGAGAGAGAGAGAGAGAGAAAGAGAGAGAAAGAGAGAGATTAGTAATTAGAATCTGAAATTTTCATCAGGGAAAAGCAATTAGTGGGAATGCACACCGTTTAGGAAAACGATTCCATTAATGAGAATAATATGCCCCGTTACAGCGAAATGGGCAACGTTAAGCTGAGCTTAGTAAGTAAATAAAGTTCCAATCAGTGTGATTGATCCGTAGGATATCGTAGGAAGGAATGAATTAGACCGATGATAGCAACAATATAACGGACCTCAGGAGGGAATGGTGTGGCCCTCTTTTGGAAAAAGGACGTCACATCCGCCACTGGATTGGATGGAAAACAAATGACTGGGGGATTCTGGGTAAACTCCTCCGATGTTGTGCAAAGGCGCTTCATAAAACAAAAGGAATCATTGCCCAGACATCCAGAACAGGCCTAATCCAGGAAGGGTCCATTTTATACGCTCAAATGTTTCCAGCCACTAAGCCGTACTTTGGGTGAATCAATAATGAATTTAGGGAGGAACTTCTTTTTCTTATAATTTACAGATCTTACACTCCATCCTCCAGACTTTAGAGTTATAAATAATAAAACCAAATCCTTCATCGGGAGAGGAAATAAGCCAAGTCCTGTCATTTTTGCCATTAACTTTGCGGGGTGAAGAAAGTGTCAGAGTTTTGTGTTTTTGTGAATTCAGTGCTGTCGTGTATTTGCGTGCTACCCAAGGTCATTGGACAGATGAGCCCTGAAGACTTCTGCAGAACTGTAGGTCAAATACTGAAATAAATTATATGAACATTTGTCCTTAACTTTTACTAACAATTAAAAGCAAAAACATTTTTGGAGAGCTCAGCGATCAGTAAAAGTACAAAATAAAGTAGCACTGACATTTACTTGTAAGTCAGTGTTAAGGACAAATGTTAATTTAATATTGGCCTTACATAATTAACCTTTTAGGAAGGGTAGTCAGTTAAGTAATGTGTCTTTCTGAAATATGAATTTCTGAACAGTTCAGTCAAAATTGCATGAATATATATACCGTATATATATATATATATATAAATAAAAATTGGGGTGGGGGGGGTTCCCATCAAGTACCAATTCAAAGGTCAAAGTTCAGTTCATATTTTCTGTAATATGCTGAGTGACAGAAAGAGCCGTAAGAGGCCCCCGTCACAGAGTAAATGCTTTGGAGAGAAGCCCCTGTCACAGAGGAAACGCTTTGGAGAGAAGCCCTGTCACAGAGTAAATGCTTTGGAGAGAAGCCCCTGTCACAGAGGAAATGCTTTGGAGAGAAGCCCCTGTCACAGAGGAAACGCTTTGGAGAGAAGCCCTGTCACAGAGTAAATGCTTTGGAGAGAAGCCCCTGTCGCAGAGGAAATGCTTTGGAGAGAAGCCCCTGTCGCAGAGGAAATGCTTTGGAGAGAAGCCCCTGTCACAGAGGAAACGCTTTGGAGAGAAGCCCCTGTCACAGAGGAAATGTTTTGGAGAGAAGCCCCCGTCACAGAGGAAACGCTTTGGAGAGAAGCTCCTGTCACAGAGGAAACGCTTTGGAGAGAAGCCCCTGTCACAGAGGAAACGCTTTGGAGAGAAGCCCCTGTCACAGAGGAAATGCTTTGGAGAGAAGCCCCTGTCACAGAGGAAACGCTTTGGAGAGAAGCCCCTGTCACAGAGGAAATGTTTTGGAGAGAAGCCCCCGTCACAGAGGAAACGCTTTGGAGAGAAGCCCCTGTCACAGAGGAAATGCTTTGGAGAGAAGCCCCTGTCACAGAGGAAACGCTTTGGAGAGAAGCCCCTGTCACAGAGGAAATGTTTTGGAGAGAAGCCCCTGTCACAGAGGAAATGTTTTGGAGAGAAGCCCCTGTCACAGAGGAAATGCTTTGGAGAGAAGCCCCTGTCACAGAGGAAACGCTTTGGAGAGAAGCCCCTGTCACAGAGGAAACGCTTTGGAGAGAAGCCCCCGTCACAGAGGAAACGCTTTGGAGAGAAGCCCCCGTCACAGAGGAAACGCTTTGGAGAGAAGCCCCTGTCGCAGAGGAAACGCTCCTGACAGAGCATGTGTTCAGACGGAAGCAGCGGAGGATCTGGCGTGAAGGATCACACGAGTGCATTGGGTGCTGTTCTTTCCAATTGCACATGGAGGCCTGGCCAAACAGGACAACAGACCCATTTGTTTGGAGCGACAGGGGGGGTGAGAAAGAAGGGGGAGATGGAGGGAGGGAGGGAGAAAGAGAGAGAGACAGAGAAAGCGAGAGAGAGAAAAAGAGAGAAAGCAGGAGAAACCTCGTCTTGTGATAGCTGTGATTATAGTTTTTATTTCCGGCCATATTTTTACGGGGATTAACAGCGGGGGAAAGTTGGAAGTCATTACAGGTGTAATTGTATAAATTTCACGATGGCGGAAGAAGAAAGCTCCCTCACTTGAAGCGTGAAAACAAATTCAAACGCGTATCTGTACCAAAAGTACAGACCGGTAGACAGCCAAAATACTAGAGGGCTTGTTGGGCAGAAATTCAACAATCAAAAACAGTGATGCATTTTCATTTGGGAGGACAATCCTTAAATCAGAAATGGAACCTTTCTTATATTTAGCCATACAATGCACTTTATTTAAAGTCATTGTTTTATCTCTTAATTAAGATGAGGGCTGAACATCTACTTGTAATTGAGTTTGGCAAATGCGTTTTGCATTTGGCCTGAAATTCATTCCAAATTGCTTTATTATTTAAACAATAAGAACCTGATTTCCGTTCTGCAGTTGCTTCTGTGCTCGTAAGTCTAAAAGCAGGACGAGGAGCTCGAGAACAATAAATAAATACACAGAAGTGAGAGTAATTGAGAACGTCTCTGTGACTGTTCTGGGGGGAAATGATTGGAAAGTCCTGGGCCCCTGAAACTCTGGTAAAAATGAGGAATAAGAGTATTTCTCAGAAGCGTGTGGAGACGTATTTATAAAAACAGAGTCACAGTGTGTTACTGCAGCCCACAGAAATGGATCAATCAAAACAACAAACCAGGCCCATGCAGCCCAAACACACAAATCTCTTTTGTACACTTTATTTGCAGGAGATGGAATTGTCAAACTGTGACATTATTAATCGGGCCCATTCAGCCATGGGTCCCAAATGGAATTTTCATGAATGAAAACAAGAATAGAAACGTTCCTTTTTCAAATAAAAAAAAGAAATGTTTACTTTGCTAGACGATCAGTGGTTAGAACTATTTAAACAAAGGAGTTAGCAGAGCAGACTTTTCAGTGTGTGTGTGTGTGTGTGTGTGTGTGTGTGTGTGTGTACACACTATACACACCACTCACTATACACACTATACACACCACTCACTATACACATTATACACACTATACACACCACTCACTATACACACTAGACACACCACTCACTATACACACCACACATTATACACACTATGCACACCACTCACTATACACACTATACACACCACTCACTATACACACTATACACACCACTCACTATACACACTATACACACCACTCACTATACACACTATACACACTATACACACAATACACACCACACATTATACACACTATGCACACCACTCACTATACACACACTATACACACCACTCACTACAAACACTATACCCACCACACACTATACACACTATACACACCACACATTATACACACTATACACACCACTCACTATACACACTATACACACACCACTCACTATACACACTAGACACACCAGTCACTATAAATACTACACACACCACACACTATACACACTATACACACCACACATTATACACACTATGCACACCACTCACTATACACACTATACACACCACTCACTACAAACACTATACCCACCACACACTATACACACTATACACACCACACATTATACACACTATACACACCACTCACTATACACACTATACACACCACTCACTATACACACTAGACACACCAGTCACTATAAATACTACACACACCACACACTATACACACTATACACACCACACATTATACACACTATGCACACCACTCACTACAAACACTATACACACCACTCACTATACACACTATACACACCACTCGCATGCCTCTTGGAGGATTTCATTTGTTTTATTAATCAACCAGACTAGAGGGATTTCGAAGGATATCAAACTGCCCTCCCTCTCTCTCTCTCTCTCTTTACGAATGTTGTGCACTCTATCCTTCCATTTTCCTGGAGTTTATTTTTTCCTCTCTAAGTTTGAGGCTGAGCGCTCCTCCCTTCATTCTCCACAGACTGTTTCCCGCTTTTCCCCCCGAGCAGCTGTTGCTGGTTATTTATGACCTCATTAGAATGCTGCCTGCAGCGAACAGGCAGACTTTGAAGGACTTTCCATATGCACCAGCGATGCACCACCATCATCGCTGCCACGGCAACACCCATCGTCTAGCCTACAGTGTACAGTCCCTGAGAGCCGGTGACTATTTTACACCCTACAGGCCACACACAGTACTACAGGAGAGCCGGTGACTATTTTACACCCTACAGGCCACACTCAGTACTACAGGAGAGCCTGTCACTATTTTACACCCTACAGGTCACACACAGTACTGCAGGAGAGCCAGTGACTATTTTACACCCTACAGGCCACACACAGTACTACAGGAGAGCCAGTGACTATTTTACACCCTACAGGCCACACTCAGTACTACAGGAGAGCCTGTCACTATTTTACACCCTACAGGTCACACACAGTACTGCAGGAGAGCCAGTGACTATTTTACACCCTACAGGCCACACACCATACTACAGAAGAGCCAGTGACTATTTTACACTCTACAGGCCACACACAGTACTACAGGAGAGCCAGTGACTATTTTACACCCTACATGCCACACACAGTACTACAGGAGAGCCAGTAACTATTTTACACCCTACAGGCCACACACAGTACTACAGGAGAGCCGGTGACTATTTTACACCCTACAGGCCACACACAGTACTACAGGAGAGCCAGTGACTATTTTACACCCTACAGGACACACACAGTACTACAGGAGAGCCAGTGACTATTTTACACCCTACAGGACACACACAGTACTACAGGAGAGCCAGTGACAATTTTACACCCTACAGGCCACACACAGTACTACAGGAAAGCCAGTGACTATTTTACACCCTATAGGCCACACACAGTACTACAGGAGAGCCAGTGACTATTTTACACCCTATAGGCCACACACAGTACTACAGGAGAGCCAGTTATACTCAGCGCCCATGCTAAAATGTTGTTTTCAAAAAACCAACATCTGACAGGACAGCAAAAACTGTTGTACGGAACAGGTTTGGCTCGTAAAGACTGGTTCCGATGGATAGTCGAACACGGCCATTAACCCAACGCAGCGTGAAGTGATGTAAGCAGGCTGTCGTGATGCAGAGTCATAGCCATACTGGTTTTAATCATGCATTAAATGGTGCAGTAAAACCCTGGCTGTCAGTACCCAAGCTCCCAGTGTGGCTATGAAAACCATGGCTTTTGTTTAGCCAGGCAATTTAAAATGACCCAAGTCTGGTTCCACACATAAACCTATAAACATCTGATCTTTTCCTTGAAGTGTAAACAGCACATAACCACATGGAATCTGACATTTTCTGTTTGGATTTTGGCCACATTGGAATGTGATTCTAAATCCAAGACATATCGACCAACTGACCATGCAATTTGACCAGTTACTTCAATCCCCCCTACCCCCCATATAGCATCCATTGTTTCAAACAAGAAACATGGAGTTGAAAAGATTAATATGGTGTTTTGGTCACTTTTAAAATAGTGTGGACACTCACCCAAAAAGCACAGATCTGGAAAAACAAACCCAATGTGGAAAATGAAGGCTTGCAGTCTAACTCACCCTCACGGGAGAAGCTTCATGACGAAACAGGATTGAACCCTGAGTGATGGAGGTGTAATTAAATAAAACGGGACATGATTGATTCACTTACGAGACAGTCGTTGTGCACAGAACGCATATTGATTGGTCAGCGATTGACAGCTCATTGCAGGTCCAGAAGCCTCCTATCCTATCACAAGGTGACACTGCCAAGCACAAAACAAAGCCTCAAGCCAAACCCAGAAGATTGACAGCAGTTTGGTCAGGGGGAAAAAATAAGTACTTTGGGTGATAGATGTGGAAATAAAATTGCATATTAAACCCCCCCCCCCAAAAAATAAAACACATCCCACTGGGTTTGTGTGTACACAGAGAGAAAGAGAGAAAGATAGAAAGAGAAAAGATACATCTGCATTTCACAGGTACCCCCCCCCCCATGAAAAGAAAAATCAAAAACAACTTTTCCATGACATAATATTAGCCGAAGAAAAGAGAAAGACCTAAGACAAACTCCCCATCAATTACTCCAGTTCTGTTTCAAAAAGGCTTTCCCCTCTACAGCATAGCAGACTAACGAAGGCAATCGGTCCTTTTCACACTTCCTGCTGTTTTTTTGTTGCTGACGGCTAGCGTCTCTTCAGCTTACTGGAAAGCACTGTAGTCTCTCACCATAATTTAACTAAGTAGACATGCGTTAGCCATGAAGATCCTACAAAAAAAAACATTACCCACCCTAGTATTAACTATTTAGCTAACAGCTAGCAAAAACAATACGGTAGTTAACGTTGACCAGCTATGTGGTTTAAAAACAATACGGTAGTTAACGTTGACTAGCTATGTGGTTTAAAAACAATACGATAGTTAACGTTGACTAGCTATGTGGTTTAAAAACAATACGATAGTTAACGTTGACTAGCTATGTGGTTTGGAACATCAACTGTAATGTTAAGAGTTCTGAGGTCCTGAGAACAAAATCAACCTCACTGTCAGGAGGAGTAGAAGGGACGCTGTGAATATCAATTTCAATTTCAGTCGCCATCATCAGTCTTTCTGCATGAGGCAGAGGAACCCAAAATGAACATACCCATGAGGAACCCAGAAGTGGGCTTCTGTGAGAAGGCCTTATTAGGGCTGATTACCAGTAATCCTCAGGTGTGCATACCTGTTGGTAAAGCCTTCCGTATCTGCTAATGAAGGCCTCAAAGGCTTGGAGAAAACAGGGGCCCCATTCAAAAACACCAAAACATTACACAAACATTTTATATCCATTAAACGGGACGGAACTGAACACCTCGATGCAGAACATCATAGATATGGTGACTGGGAGGGGGAATTTGTTCGGCCTTTACTGAATTAGAATTTTCTGGTTTGACACCAATGAGTGAATACTTCAGTCTGGCCTAACTGTGATTAGCTCTGAAAAACCAAGATCAAATGAGTCCGACTGTTTGCAAGCGCTGCAATTTTTTCCTTTTTTAAACTGAAATTACATCCTCCAAACAAAGAGTGTGACACAATTTTTTGAAGCCACCTGTCAACCAATCGACACAAGTTATTTAATCATCTAAATGAATGATTACATTAGTACAGGGGTGCCCGATCTTATCAGTGAATTGCCGCGTGGGGGAAAGCTTTAGTTCTAGCCAAGCACCAAAATGCTCGATTCAGTAATGAACTAATAATGTCTTCAATCGTGATTAGTAATGTCAGTCATGATTAGTAATGTCAGTTGTGATTAGTAATGCCAGTTGTGATTAGTAATGCCAGTTGTGATTAGTAATGCCAGTCGTGATTAGTAATGCCAGTCATGATTAGTAATATCAGTCGTGATTAGTAATGCCAGTCGTGATTAGTAATGCCAGTCGTGATTAGTAATATCAGTCGTGATTAGTAATGCCAGTCGTGATTAGTAATGCCAGTCGTGATTAGTAATGCCAGTCGTGATTAGTAATGTCAGTCGTGATTAGTAATGTCAGTCGTGATTAGTAATGTCAGTCGTGATTAGTAATGCCAGTCGTGATTAGTAATGTCAGTCGTGATTAGTAATGTCAGTCGTGATTAGTAATGCCAGTCGTGATTAGTAATGCCAGTCGTGATTAGTAATGTCAGTCGTGATTAGTAATGCCAGTCGTGATTAGTAATGTCAGTCGTGATTAGTAATGCCAGTCGTGATTAGTAATGTCAGTCGTGATTAGTAATGCCAGTCGTGATTAGTAATGTCAGTCGTGATTAGTAATGCCAGTCGTGATTAGTAATGTCAGTCGTGATTAGTAATGCCAGTCGTGATTAGTAATGTCAGTCGTGATTAGTAATGCCAGTCGTGATTAGTAATGCCAGTCGTGATTAGTAATGCCAGTCGTGATTAGTAATGCCAGTCGTGATTAGTAATGTCAGTCGTGATTAGTAATGCCAGTCGTGATTAGTAATGTCAGTCGTGATTAGTAATGTCAGTCGTGATTAGTAATGCCAGTCGTGATTAGTAATGCCAGTCATGATTAGTAATGTCAGTCGTGATTAGTAATGTCAGTCGTGATTAGTAATGTCAGTCGTGATTAGTAATGTCAGTCGTGATTAGTAATGTCAGTCGTGATTAGTAATGTCAGTCGTGATTAGTAATGTCAGTCGTGATTAGTAATGTCAGTCGTGATTAGTAATGTCAGTCGTGATTAGTAATGCCAGTCGTGATTAGTAATGTCAGTCGTGATTAGTAATGTCAGTCGTGATTAGTAATGTCAGTCGTGATTAGTAATGCCAGTCGTGATTAGTAATGTCAGTCGTGATTAGTAATGTCAGTCGTGATTAGTAATGTCAGTCGTGATTAGTAATGTCAGTCGTGATTAGTAATGTCAGTCGTGATTAGTAATGTCAGTCGTGATTAGTAATGTCAGTCGTGATTAGTAATGTCAGTCGTGATTAGTAATGTCAGTCGTGATTAGTAATGTCAGTCGTGATTAGTAATGCCAGTCGTGATTAGTAATGTCAGTCGTGATTAGTAATGTCAGTCGTGATTAGTAATGCCAGTCGTGATTAGTAATGTCAGTCGTGATTAGTAATGCCAGTCGTGATTAGTAATGTCAGTCGTGATTAGTAATGTCAGTCGTGATTAGTAATGTCAGTCGTGATTAGTAATGTCAGTCGTGATTAGTAATGCCAGTCGTGATTAGTAATGCCAGTCGTGATTAGTAATGTCAGTCGTGATTAGTAATGTCAGTCGTGATTAGTTGAATCTTGGGTTTTAGTTCCAGGCTGCACTCGCAAACCAGAGGTTTCCAATCTTATGAAAAAAACCCTGGTTTGGAGACTCTTCATCCACAAGGCCTTGAATCGGCCCTTAGGTGTATAAATAGGTTTCATTCCTTTGAGTGTTTGTCACCGATTACTGCAAATAGACTGTTTACGGCAGGGTGTCCATGACTCCGGTCCTGGAGGGCCCATCTGTGTGCTGGTTTTTGTTCCAACCAATTACCATAGATTTGTTTTTGACAGCTCTTTAAACTACGCTGGTTCACTCCTGTATTGGATTGAGCTGCAATTAACTCTCAATCATTTACTTGTTTGAACCAATAAAATTATTTTCCTCTCCCCAGCAAAATACAATTGGTTGCCATGAACGACTGAGCATATTTTTCTCCGCCCATTTTTTTATTTTTTATTTATGAAACCTCCCATTACTGGGAGTAACTCATGGTAACCACAAATTATTTATTATTTCATGAAACCTGACCCTTCAATCAACCTGAAAACTAAAGAGGAGGAGCCATCTTCCTCACCCCTCCTCCTCCCAACCTGGCCTCACATCTGTAGGAACTCCAGTATATTTTGGTACGAAGTATATTAATATCTGAGATATACTGTACATCAGTAACCCCAGTTAAACTTGTGGGGTTTCAAAAAATATGCACTTCTATCAACTGATATTAAGATAAAGCTAAAATAACCTTAACAATGCAACAAATCAAATGCACCGTAGAATCTAAATTAATG
Organism: Ilyophis sp. 1 JC-2022; assembly: GCA_022702515.1. Taxonomy (NCBI): domain Eukaryota; kingdom Metazoa; phylum Chordata; class Actinopteri; order Anguilliformes; family Synaphobranchidae; genus Ilyophis; species Ilyophis sp. 1 JC-2022. Next base: position 53,364,357 of record CM040406.1, read on the forward strand.
TGATTATGTTCATAATTTAATTTTACATTTCATTTTTGTTTTGTTTTGACTTTTTAGAGGGACAGACATTTTCAGCATCTGCTAAGTATAAAATAGTGTTAAATGAGGGGGGGTTAAAAAACAGGAACATTTCCCCAACTGTTTAGACTCTTGTTGGCATCATTAGTGTTTGAGCCTCAGTATTAAAGACCGTCTTTATTAGTGCTAAATCTCAGGAGTACGCTTTGCATTCCAAATCGCCGACACTAATTAAAACTACACACTCTTCAAAGGAGAAATAGACTTTAAAGACCTCATTACAGTCTCTTAAGTTTTTTTCAGGATATGTTAACTTGCAATATCACTATTATTTTCTCATTATTAGCGAGGCTATTGTAAGGAAATGAGTGTCGATGTTAAAGCACGAGAGACAGACTCGCTTAAGAACGGCAGAAAAGACGAATACTTTTAGCTTAATCACCGCACCCCCCGCCTCCCTCTCGTAATCCGAGCGGGACTTCATCTCTTCGACGCGCTTACATAATTGTAATTGCGAAAAGTGTTATACGTCTGGCTCTGACAGGAGTCTAATTAAGTCTTCAGATTTGGCTCTGTCGAGCATTGACCCACGAGACTTCTAAATGCACGTATCGAGTTGTGTTTGTTTGCTCTGTTCCAGTTTCTTCTGACGACGGAAAAAGGCTGGCGGCACCGGCAGGCTGGTGAAAAAGGGGATACACGTTAAAAAAAAAAATGTTAAAAAAGCGCAACTCAAAACGACACTGCCCCGTTCGCAACCAGCCTGCCGGCTCCGTCGCGCTAGCGCATGCCAGCTGCCATCAACCCCCACCATCCCAGTCCCGGTGGCATAGGCAGCTGAGAGGTCTATGTTCCAACACCCCCGCCCCCCCCCCCCCACAAAGATGCTGGTGTTTCCTGCCAAAGACCACCAACTGTCACGTCCTTATGCAATATTAATGAGCGGCTCGCATTACAAAGCGCTCGCGTGGCGGCACCTCCCCCAGGGGCACGGAGATGGCGGCCCAAGCCATCTCCCATGGTCAGTGTCATTAGCAATATTGAGCCTCTTAGAGGGGCTGATGAGCCCTAGCGGGGGTTAGCCTAGCGCCCACGCAAGGGGGGTGGGGTTGTACGTCTGTCTGCCACAAAAAAATGTTTTTCGCAACGCCATATACTCCACAACTCACCACCCCCGTGTGCCCTTCAATCCTGTTCCTATGACGATGAGAAGCAAAAATAAAACGGGAAAGAGGACAAGCCCTAGGAAGTGGAAAAATGTATTTAGATAAAACAGATTCTATTTTGAGCGTACAATTCTCCTGCACTTTCCTTTTTTTTTCTTTTTTTTTTACTTTAACAAAGTATTATTTTATTTTTATTTTTTATATATTTTATTTTTTTATTTTTTTATTTGTTTTTCAAACATTGTTGGAAACATTCAGAGGGATTCAATAAACTTAAATTCAATTGTAATACAAATCAAATGCAAAATGAAATGTACAAACCCCAATTGCCAAAAAGCTGGGACAGCATGTAAATGCACATAAATGCAGAAAGCACTGATTTGTAAATTCTCTTTTAAATATATTTAATTTCAAACAGTACAAATAAAAGATATTTAATGTTTTACTTAATCAACTTTATTTATTTTTGTAAATATACGCTAATTTTGAATTTGATGCCTGCAACACGTTCCAAAAAAGACTGGGAAGTTCAAAAAACACCTGTTTGGAAAATCCCACAGGTAAACAGGTAATGCTAACATGACTGGGTATAAAAGGATATAAAAATACTCTTGATATCTTATTTTCAGGTATTCTTACAAGCGATACTATAACCTAATTGCATTTGAATGGATCTCTATGGGAATAGTATGGAACCCAAGGGTCTGACGTATCAAACGAGCCTCAAACCATCACTCTGCTGCCAGATATGCAGTAGATATGGATGGATCACTTTAAGGGTTGTTTTTCCTGACACATTTTCCTATTTCTTGATGTTTTTACACACAATTATTTACCTGAATAATTTTTGTTTGGTGGACAGACATTTCAAATGAAACATAAATTGTAACTTTTCACTGTAACGGCCAAAGTGTTTGTTGTGTGACCGAGAAGTACATAACTCTGTATAATTCTGTTGATAAGAAGCTTTCCTTCTATAAGGGTAAGGGAAGCCGGGGTCTGTTCTCCAACCAAGCAAAGCAGCAAGGTGTGGAATCTAGATTGTGTCTTGATACAGAATAGAAAATCAGTTGCTTATGAACTTTTTCTCCCTCTGGTTGAAGGTGCACTTCAAAGAAGCTTGCTGTAGGCAACGGGCAACCTTGGGATAAAACATGGGCAGATTTCTTTTTAAGATAGAGATAAACTAAGAGATCAGAAGTTCCTGCCTGACGAAGAGCAAAGCCCGTCTTACATAACAAATCAAAAATGGAAATACCCGTAGCATTAGTCGAGCCTCGTGCACCATTTTAATCGTTACTAATAACGCTGTTTCCCCGTTATGCTGCAGTTGTTTTCTGTTTCGTGGCAGCCGTGTGCAGTAGAGCTTGTGTCCATCACAAAAGGCAGTCATCTCCCACTGCAGCCAAAAGTGAATTCAACATTAATGCTACTCTTCTCACTGTGAATGTGTACGGTTATTTGTATGTTTTTACACAAATATAACAAAAAATGGAAGCTAAACATGATGAAAATAGAAAAGGGGGGGTACTGTTCGCAATGTTTTTGCAGGTACCATATGCGGCCTGTTTCAAAAACCAAAATAATAATCATTGGGCTATAATTACAACAAATGCTGCATCAAGCACAATGTGCTCTTTTGCCACGAACACGCAGCCTACGGTGACCACTGAGTGCTAGCCTAGTCGTCAACGTCCAAATTATAGTAACCTATTCATATTTCAGGCTCTGAAATTGTAAATAACTTTAAACCCTCTACCATCATTTTTAATAACTCATATATTGAAAATGAAAAGTAGGATAATTTTAGTGATACCTTGATCAGATCACCTGGAGACATTCCTGACTTTGTGTTTATGTTTTAGGATGCAGTAGGTAACACTGCAGGTAGTTGAAGAATAATTACAGGGGATCTTGGGGAACATTAGTAAATCTATGCAGCTCATCGATCATTTTTAATGCATTAATCTGCCTGTCGAGAAAAAAAGGTTTTTATAGTAAAACACATGTGCCTGGATGTGGATTAAAATGTGGGTAAAATAGTGTGGAATATGTACTAAATACAGGTTCATTTACTTGCTGATAATTTTATGACCCTTTATTTCCCAGCTCTTCAGATTGATAGCATCAGGACTGGGTGCAGGGAACTCTTTAGCTGATTTAGCTAGTGGACCTACCTACCTGAGCTCTACGTGTTGTCCATTAGCGCCATTCAAGTGTACCCCAGGTATAAACATACGTGCAAACGTACAATAAAATGTGTACGCCACTTTACCCACAGATTTGGGATTTATAAAAACAAAATTGACGTCATAACACGTGCACATTTACGCAGAGTATGACTCATGCATGCACATTTTTAAGACTGAGGGAATTGGTGGCTCTGATGGCTGGGAAACGGCATACGTATATTTTTTGTACGTATGCACCGTTTATACACGAGGTCTGCTGTCTGCAGTCCAATAGCCGTCTTTCTGCTGATTTAGCTAACGGACCCCATAATGTAACGGGCGAAGCTCAGCTCGACATGCAGTCCATTAGCTACATCTGAGTCATGCGCCACTCAACTGGACCCCAGGAAACAAACGACTTCAAAAAGGTTCCAGTGCACCACTGTCTTCAGCTGATCTGAGAGCTGAGGGGAGCGGTTGCCCGTGACAGCAGATTGAGGATTCAGAAGTTCACCATTTTTGTTCTTCCTTGGATGATTTTCTGTGCTGGCCAGCTCAACCACCTAGTATTGCACACCCCGAGTCCCAATATCCTGCCGAACAACATGCCGGACCCAACCCCACCTGATTGAGCCGTCTCTACCATTTGGTTTATGAGTCAAGTCCAACACACTCCCCAACAAGACACCAAGACCCAAAACATGCTCCACCAAACGATCGAGGGCCATTAAAGGTTTAATTAAAATACGTTTATTTTAAAGAGTCCTTAGCCTTGAGGGAAACCAGAGGAATCATTGGGGCTCATTCACAAACATACGCATATTTGATCATTAACTGTGCTTACAAATGTTTCCACAAACATTTTTTTGACATTAATATATTTTTTTTTAAAATCTGAATTAGTTTTTTTGTACAATACAAATCTAAATGTTGGGAAATATCCATAAAGCCACAGTTTCATTTTAGTTATAGTATATGATAATAACATTGTTGGGAATGAATGCAATTCATTTTATTTATTGATAAGTGCTTGAGGATGTTTATCGATAATGAAATATAAAGACCCACACAATCACGCAGCCAAACCCAACACTGCAATGGCGTATTTGCCATTTGAATGGCTGAGGTTTGCACACGACCTTGAAGTCGTCATGCCTTTTATTGCCGAGGCGTTGCCTTATGCTAATGAACGTGAACAGGCCCGCACATCCAATTTATGAACAATCGGGATTTATCAACTGAGACACTTGGGATACGGGCAAAAACTAAAGTCTGCCCAGGTTTCATGAACAAAACAATTATTTATGTTCTGTGAATGACATCCATTGTGTTTTTCTCCCAGTTTCTACACAGTGCATTACCTAGACAGCAGAGTGCTTTGGCATTTACTAATGAACTCAGCTGTTTAGCACAACATTGTACAACGAGATTTTCCCATCGACCGCTTGGTTTTATCTGGCCTCACCATGGTGATGCACCACACTAAATGTGTGGTTTTATGACAGATTCCAAAATGCATAAATTCAGCTGTATACTGTAAATGGATCAGGTGTGAAAACCATAAGCAGGATAAGAGCCTCTGCTAAATTAATAGAATATGAAAATGCACCATTCAAATGCATACCTTTTCAAATAAATTTCACACAGACTGGGGGGATTGCGAACATGGTTTTGTGGTGGTACCGTTATCCCAAAACCCCAGCTTATCAGGAAATAGCCAGAAAACTATGTCCAACCAGATAAAACAATAAATATGTATTGAACAAATTCCAAAATTTACTACGTACATGCCTCTACGATATATAATACACAATAAATGTTTTATTGAATTAAGATAATTATTCTCTTCAGATTAGGAGTTTGAAGTTTGAACTAAATTTTAAGTTTCTCTTTCCCTTCCAATTAAACAGAAAATAAAAGGAATTGTGTGGTTCAGAGGAAAATTTTGAACACAAACTAAACCAAAAAAATAGTAAAGACTACAGGGCTAGCAATATAGCTTAACTTAGCCAAGCCTAGTTTGGCCAGTCGCCCAAACGCAGGTGACCCAGCACAGGTGTGTCTATAGAATACCTTGAAAACAGCGAGGCTTAGCAATGCTCTAAGTCTTAACCGCAAAGTCTGACAACTAAAGCACAGAAAATCCCAAACTCAACGCCTTAAAAGAGCAGCTGAGTCTCAAGCTCAAATAAGCTGTGGCCTTGAGGAGCGTAGTAAGAGGTTGTTGGATCAGGGGGGAAAAAAACAGAATAGGCCCTTTTCTGCCTCTGTTAATGCCAACAGGAAGGGTGACATCACACTCTCATTGGACAAGGCAATGCACCACAGCTGCTCTCAATGACCAATCAACTGCCTGCTAGACTCCATCCCCATCGCCCAACAATCAAGTGCGGAGTTAAAGAAATCTCAAATTGAGTGAGTTTCGAACATCGAGACTACGAAAACCAAGAAGAAAATCGAACCGAGCAAAAACGAAAACATACACTGAAGAAAATTAGCAAGCATCATAGAAGGACTGCTACAGTTTGATATGAAAAGGATCAGATATATTTCTGTCGGGTGACAGCACTCTGCTGCCGCTGCGTTTGATCTCCGGTGCGCGTGGTGGAGCAGGCTGTCCACGGCTGCCTTCGGCCCACGCCGTCATGCCACGGAGGTCAAACCGCCAACCTCGCCGTGGCTGTTTGTTTTTGTTGTTTTGTTTTGTTTTTCGCTCCAGGTGACAGGAATAAATATCTCACTGCAGGAACAGAATTGGAAAAAATTGAAAGCAAGCTTATTTATGCCACCCCAAAAAAAAAAAAAAAAAAAAAAAAGGAAATCAAAAGCAAAAAGTTACACCCCGTGCTTTTGGCCCTACACTTAGCTGCTGCAGCTTAGCCAAGCTCATGGCTTGGCATAACAACGCACTTCTAGGCTGCGTCCGCTTCGCTCGTCTTCTTCACTATTAGGACAGTGGAGGGAGGGAGGAAAAATCAGTTTCCGGGCCACGGAGTAGAGGAGGTGGTAGGGGAGGAAGGGAGGGTGCATTTTTGGACTATTGGGACATTGGTTGTGTCCGATTCACCACCCTTCCATACTATTGAGTAGGCTTGTTGAGTAGACAGGACGAGAAAGTTGTTAAGTAAACAAATTGTTTTCTAAATGTGGTATACTTAAAACCCCCATATGATATACTTACTTTCAGGGTTTCATTGAGTATATTCAGGAGCACACTTTTCAAGAAGTACGCAAACATTTTGGTCACATAAATGTGATGAGCAGCTTCGTTTTAAAAAATGAGGCGCCGCTTCGCTGATGTTTTTCTTCAATAACAACAAAAACAACGCGTGACATGGCAGCGCAAAGGTGGCACTTCTTACGACACTTCCACATTACAGCTGAAAAATAGTATGTAGAATATTTTTGCATACTGCACGTCGTGTACTAAACAGTACACATTAAATAGCACACATTTGCCAGTACACAGGAGACAGGATGCAGTAGATGGGGCTCTGATTCGGATACAGCCCTATACCCCTACAAATCTTATAAACCCCACTGTAGACTCAACCAGAGCAGCGCTCTACAGCATAACTAATAATTAATTTACTGTAAATTAATTCCCCATAAATTCTGTATTAGAGTTGGTTGGATGAAGAACCAATATGTTTTAGGATGATTTAAAAAAAGGCTTGGCGTACGTTCCCCTCTAATAAAAAAGAAGAATATGACAGTCTATGCTTAACATACATTCCTTATTAGGGGAGTGGATTTTTCCATAAAAATAAATGTAAAGATGAAATTAATAACCATCATGAATGGTCAATGATCTGCTCTTCAGGCTGTAAAGGCCCACTGCCTGTGACTATTAATGTGCTGTAACTCCCATGAAGCCAAGACAGCACGAAAGTCTCTCTCTCTCTCTCTCTCTCTCTCTCTCTCTCTCTCTCTCTCTCTCTCTCTCTCTCTCTCTCTCTCTCTCTCTCTCTCTCTCTCTCTCTCTCTCTCTCTCTCTCTCTCTCTTTCTCTCTCTGTTTCTCTCTCCCTCTCTTTTACATACCGCCACTTCATTCTCTCCAAGCCCGCCACCTTTTCTTCTCAGGGGATTAATTGATAGTGAAAGATAATAAATCTTCCAATTACGAGCGAGCCCTTCCTCTCGGCCGTTCCTTTAGCCGGAGTGACAGTCCTGGGGTTTCCGAGTTTAGTCAAAGTACCGACGTCTCCCAACTGGCAAGGTTAATATTTCACCGCCGATGTCTCAGCCGTGCCGTGCCGCGCCTGAAATGCAGACAGCCGGTTATTAATAGCAAGAGAAGCAAGAGGCACCTCACTTTCCAGAGGGGGGAACCAAAATAAACGCTGTACCTGCGGTGTCCTTGTGTGAATCTGTGTTTCGGTTCCACTGTCAGAACCTCAACACCCGAGAGACTGCCACCCACTTTCCAGTCATTATTATGTAAAATGTTATATTATGTGAATGTTATTAAATGTTAGAGAACGCAGATTTTCTGGAACAATCTAAAATTCTGTCTGAATTTCAGTGTTCGTTTCAGGATGGGACCACAAATTATGCTGTGACATATCCCTTAGCACAGGTGATATGTTATAATAAAGTACTTTCTGGTTGTTGGGAGGTTGTTATGCAGCCATAATCTATAAATTAGAAAGAGATAGAGATAGAGCACACGAGAGAGATAGAGAGAGAGAGAGAGAGAGAGAGAGAGATAGATAGAGAGAGAGATAGAGCACATGAGAGAGAGAGAGAGAGAGAGAGAGAGAGATAGAGCACATGAGAGAGAGAGAGAGAGAGGCCTCTTTGCCTTTATGCGCTCTCCACCACGCTTGGAAATTTCTATGAAATAGACTAATGATCACTCAGCATGTCATTGAGCATACCCTTCAAGCCAGCTTGTGCCAGGACTGCACTGACTAAGAGCACATGCATATTGTATTAAAGCACTCCCATATGGCTTCAGAAAAACCACAAGTGCCCCACGCATTAGTCAGTCAGTTATCACTGAGGAAAAAACCCACCCTGGCCTCTGTTCCAGCTCGCACACGCACACGCACACGCACACGCATATCTGTACACAAGCTGTACACCCCATCCTGCCCCACCCCATTCCCCCCCACCTCCTCTCTACCCTCAATACGTTGTAAATCACAGGTTTGTTTTGAAAAAAAGTGCACATTATTCCTGGCATTTATATGTGGCCTCGGCCATCTTTGAAGTAATTGTGAAATGCAGTTACTCCTTCGTCTCTCTATCAGTGAGGTACGGGGCTCAGCTGCACCATCACTTCACTGGACCCCTACTGTACAAACCCCTCCCTCTCCCCACTCATCCCCACCCCACCTCTCCCCACTCATCCCCACCCCACCCCACTCATCCCCACCCCACCTCTCCCCACTCATCCCCACCCCAATCATCCCCACACCACCTCTCCCCATTCATCCCCACCCCACCTCTCCCCACTCATCCCCACCCCACCTCTCCCCACTCATCCCCACCCCACCTCTCCCCACTCATCCCCACCCCACCCCACTCATCCCCACACCACCTCTCCCCACTCATCCCCACCCCACCTCTCCCCACTCATCCCCACCCCACCTCTCCCCACTCATCCCCACCCCTTCCCACTCATCCCCACCCCTCATCCCCACCCCACCTCTCCCCACTCCACCCCACTCATCCCCACACCACCTCTCCCCACTCATCCCCACCCCACTCATCCCCACACCATCTCTCCCCACTCATCCCCACCCCACCTGTCCCCACTCATCCCCACCCCACCTCTCCCCACTCATCCCCACACCACTAAGTGAAATAAAGCACCTGATTCAGATGGTAACAGCGTTCACCCGGATAAATGCTGTATTCTCTTTACGAAAACGTCCTGCCCGATGCTAAGCGTCCGTATCTGGATCTGAAGGATGTGTCCGCAGTGGGAGCAGCAGCCAAACACCGTTCACCACCACTTTTATATCATTCATTGAACCGATAGGGCTTGTCGCGCTCGTTAAGCTGAAACGCTTATATCGATTATATCGATCGTTCTCCTGCTTACTGTCACAGGCTGGGATTGGCTCGTTGCTCTGAAGGATTTCTAGGAAGTGGAAGCCAATCGATTTGGATCCTTAATGGCATAATCAATTAATCAATTAATGCGTAATATGTTTGATCACATAATCTCAGATAATGGTTTTCACATAATTAGCAATATGTTTGTTTCCATGCTTCTATTGATGTCTATTGAAGAAGATAAATCAAGCAATGAAGTAATCAATATATATATTTGGAAAAGGACATTATAGCAATTGTACCAAAGCTATAACCAGAGCTCTCCATTCGATCAACATTTGTCCTTAACTTTGGCAAGTAAATGCAAACGTTACACTTTTTCTTCACAAACTCAGTTATCTCAGAGTTTTTTGTGTTATTGCAGAACATGCCAAACAGTGTTATGTAAAGAAATAACTATTTTATTTTGCTTTTAATTGCTAGTAAAAGTTAAAGGACATGAATTGACTGAATTTTAGCCTGAGTGTGATTTCCAGAAGAAATTATAAAAACACCCTGATCCAAATTTAGGATCTGAGAAGAACAAAAGTGTAAGGCAGTTAACTCCAGTCTGCAGGTTTAACTCCAGTCCTGGAGGGGGCGCTGTGTCTGCAGGTTTAACTCCAGTCCTGGAGGGGGCGCTGTGTCTGCAGGTTTAACTCCAGTCCTGGAGGGGGCGCTGTGTCTGCAGGTTTAACTCCAGTCCTGGAGGGGCCGCAGTGTCTGCAGGTTTAACTCCTGTCCTGGAGGGGGCGCTGTGTCTGCAGGTTTAACTCCAGTTCTGGAGGGGGTGCTGTGTCTGCAGGTTTAACTCCAGTCCTGGAGGGCCGCAGTGTCTGCAGGTTAAACTCCAGTCCTGGAGGGGGCGCTGTGTCTGCAGGTTTAACTCCAGTCCTGGAGGGGGCACTGTGTCTGCAGGTTAAACTCCAGTCCTGGAGGGGGCGCTGTGTCTGCAGGTTAAACTCCAGTCCTGGAGGGGGCGCTGTGTCTGCAGGTTTAACTCCAGTCCTGGAGGGGGCGCTGTGTCTGCAGGTTAAACTCCAGTCCTGGAGGGGGCGCTGTGTCTGCAGGTTTAACTCCAGTCCTGGAGGGGGCACTGTGTCTGCAGGTTAAACTCCAGTCCTGGAGGGGGCGCTCTGTCTTAATGCGATCCTGGACCGGTGTAATTTAAGGTGTCCTGATACGCTACGGTCCTCTAAGTTGCAGGTGTCTCATACACCTGTATTATAAATATGAAGGTGTTATATTAATAGTTAATCTGACTCTAATACAGTAATAATCGAACATGGTTGACACTACTTTAGTAACTTGAACCAAATTCATGAAAACACCCAAAAGAAAAAAGGGGGGAAAAAACATTTTTATAATTTTTTTATTTAAAACTTTAAAACCATATTACCCATACAGCAAACTGTACAATTGAATTATTCACAGTGTGCTAAAAAGAAAATAATTCAATACCTTTCTATTTCAATTTATACCCTTTTTTGTATATATCATTTATTGTTTTACTTTAACTTCAATTAGTCTAGGAGTGGTCAGCGTGTAACACATACAGTTACTAGGAAAACAAAAATCTTTACAAAACGTTACAAAAACTATATTCATAGAAATTCTGCGTGTCCACAAAGTAAACCCTGGTCGGCACCAATATATTTATCTTATTGTTTGAGAGGTTTTTTGTCAAATAATAAAGCAGATTAATGCAACCCAAAGAGACACATAAATAAAAGTCCCAAGCTGTAAGTGTTAAACCAGCGCAAAACGTATCACACACAGCAACGTCGTGCCTATAGAACACCGCTCATGTTCGCCGTCTTCCTTCATTTCTCTTTAGTTCCATACAAACTATAAAATAAAAACACACACTTCCCAGCAAAATATATGTTTTTGCACTTTTAAATAGGATTATAAAGAGTAGCAAAACAAAATAACGTTTATCTTGCCCAGTAATTCAATTTGGTCACACATATTAATAATTCCCTCCGTCCAGGGCCATGTATATATGCATTTTATTTTAACCCAGTGAATTCGTATTAATATTTATATTGATGTGAGGGTTTTCAAGGATCAATATTATATATAATATCTCTGACTTGCCACAGTGAGGAAACCCCGGGGCGAGGTTGTGTACGTCTCAACAGATTCGCGTTGGAACAGGCTCTGCCAGAGCAGGCAGTGACCAGTGATGAACTATCTACTCTATAAATCACCAGAGGATATGGCAGCTCAATAGAAACCGATAGAAAGATCAGTCTGCTATCGTTGGGGACATCTAACATTAATAGTCGTATAATATTTATATCACCTCATATAAATGTTGTTGGAGGCGGAGGAGGGACGTAAATAATTCTGTCTATCCATCACAATATATTTATAACAACCTACCCTGTCTAACAAACATCCTAAGTGCAGTGGGGGAGTCATTTATGCACAGAAATCGGACCAAGGTTGCCAGCTGCCAGTCAAATGCACTGCTATATGATCGCTTGTTCCAATCGCTAAAATACCATTCAGAAGCTGAGCACTATTTACCTTTAGTGAGCGCTATTGACCTTCATGGAGCGCTATTGACCTTCAGAGAGCGCCATTGACCTTCAGGCAGCCACACATTTATTAAGGACTTTCAGAGGAAAAAGAAAAGAGAGCATTTTTATATGGATACATTTTTATCTAAGAACACAAAACACACAAAAATGTTTTTACCAATATATGAAAGTATAATTTAGCAAAATATCTTTTCATCTTTTATATATTGTATTTGTAGAAGGGCTTTTTTTAAATTACAATGACCTTCCAGAACATTTTTATTTATACAATGGGATTCCACTGATTGAAGAGTGAGACATGTGGACTGTAATTACTTTAGGTGTACGTTAACTACGTATGAAAAAGAAACATAACTTCTTTTCTCCTGGATGCTGCTGCTACCCTAAACCTCACAGAGGCTGAAGCTGTCTGAAGCTCTTTTCCAGACTCTGCTTCGTCTTCACGCTTTTAGCACCTGACTCTCAGGTACTAAAATCATTAACCAGTGTTAGTACTGACATTCAGGCCAGGATCCAATTGAAACTTGCATGTTGTCGATGTTTACCTTGAACGGAAGAGGGTGCCTCCTACCTACTTCAGTTGAGAACGAGTAGTTTTAGTTACATGTAAAAAAATAAATGTTGAAAAAGACGAGACAGACAACAGTGAAAAAGTTTGTATTTGATCGAGGCCTTATGCGCGTCCAAATAATCTATTCTGAATGGAAGGACTGTACAATAGTTTTTTCTGTGATTTAATTACCATTAATTCACAGGGGGGAGTCAGAGTTCACTGACAATACTTTTGTTATATGTGTGTGTGTGTGTGTGTGTGTGTGTGTGTGTGTGTGCGCGTGCGTGATATAGAATATTCTACAAAGTTATACAAAGGCCACGCAATTCACTGATATTGTCCCCCCTCTGTTTTGAACACTGCACAAATGCAAAAAGGTCTTGTGTACGACTTAATGTTTGCTACCTAGAAGTTAAGAAGTTTTTTAAAATATGTATTCCATGTTTTTTTTTGTTTGTTTTTTTCCATAAACTGACACCCAAGCAGGATTTACATCATCCAAAGAGACAAGAAGCTAAGAGTGGCGTCTCCACGGTCACAAAGCTTTCAGAGTAATGCTTCAAAATAAAAGCGCTAAACAGCGAGTCCACGGTGATGGCAGGCAAGGGGGACGCAGAGGGGGGCATCACAAAGTCGACACTTTAAAAGTAAAAAAAATGAATAACAATAAAAAATAAAAAAAATAATGACAAGATTAATCTAGTGATGGATCATATAGAATTGTGACTGAATTCAATTTGAATTTGAAAGAAAATGAAGAAAAGCTTTTTGCAGGTTTGTGTGATTTAAGATTTAAGGTATGATATCTATCAAACCATGTGATTTCTATACTGTGCCCTCGGGACTATGCAGGATTAAAGTATTAATGGTGCAAATCAGTTTTTATCTCCAGGCGGTGAATAAGCATGTGAACTTTACATTTTGTATTACCTGAAACTGATACCTGACCGCACGGTTTGGACCAACCGCTCGAGGTTTCATTAGCAGACTGTGGGGGGGGGGTGATTGTTGTACCTCTAACTCTACTAAATGCCCCTCCCCAGAGAGAGAGAGAGAAAGAGAGAGAGATGGTCACCGGCGGAACCGTCAGGAGGGTGAATGGGTTTGGGGGGGCAGGGTGATTTTGGCGGGGACAGGATGGACACAGAGAGTGTGTGAAGAGGGATGGATCTTTTGTTTCCCCTTTTCCTGCAAAGCAACGTTCTCTGTACTGGTACAATGAATCTGGTCCATTACATCAGGACATGTGGTAGCAACACACACACACACACACACACACACATACAAACGTACGTATACACATACAAACGCATGCACGCACACACGCACACACATACATACAAATGCACGCATACACATACAAACGCATGCACGCACACACTCACTCACTCACTCACTCACACACACATACAAACGCAGACACGCACACACACTCACTCACACACATACACACACACACACACAAACTCTCACTCACACACTCTCTCGCGCACACACGCATATACATACAAACGCACGCACGCACGTACGCACACACACTCACTCACACACATACACACACAGCATGCACACACACACACACTCTCACACACACACTCTCACTCGCACACACTCTTGCACACATGCACACACACACGCACGCAAGGCGCACACACTTTTAACTGGATGTAATGTTTGCAGTGTCTTTACCCATAATACTCAGTTCACAGAGTAACTATGTCATTCCCAGGAAACAGAAAGCGCTGCCGCCACACTGTCACGTAGGCCATCGTAAATAAATGTCCCTGAAGTAAATTCATATATTTGCCAAAACATAAATAAACAAACTGAAATGAAAATGAATGAGAACCTCTTAAAATAATGTTGAATGCATCTATTTAGAGGGCTGGGAAGATATGTAAAATACAATCTAATTAATATAGCAGTCTATATTATATAGATATAAATGTGTCTTTTTTCCATCCAGAAAATTACATAAATGCTAGGGCGAAAGCGTTTTAAAAAACTAATGAAATTTTAAACATAATTTTTTCTATTTAGAATTTTCATATTGTATTTTCAGAGTATTCATATTGAGAGATTTAATTTCGAGGACATATTTCGAGGACATATCTTTGGTCATTTAAGTCAATTTGTTCTTCTTTTTTCCCCCTCTCCATATACTGCAAATGTGTAGAAAATGTCCACTGGAAAATTATGCAGCAAAGCACACAGCAAAAATTCCAATGTAAATCTAAAACTGCTCGTGTACATTTAATATCCTAGGGTGTCCACGGTCTCATATAAACACCATAGGGTGTCCACGGTCTCATATAAACACCATAGGGTGTTAAATGTTTTTGCTGTGCATAATTAATCCCGTTTTGCTTCTTGCAAATTAAAAAAATTAAAAAATCAAACAAGCGATCAATCATTAAAACAAAACAAAAATGTCAATGTGAAAAAAAAAGTCATTGCTCATATCAAGGCAAAGATTCCTCTGGCATTTAAACCTCAGTACTGCTCGCTGGCTCCAGTCATGTCACCCCTCTCTGGTTTGTGCATTCGTTTTGTCACATAAACACCTGCAAGCCCACGTTCACGGCCGCTGGCGGTACCTGGCGGCGCAAACGCAGAGACTCCACAGTTTTCTTACACTGCCGACACCAAGCCAACGTCCTCTTACAAAACTGTCATGGTCCCAGCCATGTATTTTTTAATTAATATTCACACATTTTCATCCATTAAAATGTCCTCCCTTGGCACCTCAACAGTAGAATCCCTAGAAGAAGAAGTCTGCACAGCTGTTTGAGTTTGTGTGAGGTAACGGGTCATTTTTCCAACGCAAAAAACCCCTGCATCTCAGGAGGGAAAGAAACGACTTTGACTTTGAATGAATAGAATGTGCTGTGTGTGATGTCACTGAAGCCCCGCCCATTCTCCCACACTTTTATTGCCATGCTCCAATAAGCTTCCCGTTTCCATGTCAATGTTTTTCTCCTCCAGTTTCATTTATTTTTTTATTTAATCAAATTTTGGGTCTTTTTATTTTCGATGATGGGGTTCCCAAAATCCCCATAGCGATGACGAGTGGTACAACGGAGATTGCTGCCAGGGAGGGGGGGGGTGGGGGGTGGGGTTGTAGCCGGCGGTAGTTTTTTTTAAATTTGTGTGTTAACGTAAACATCAGACTTGAGTACACATGGTCGTCGTGGATAAACTTTTGCCGAGCCGTGTGGTCTGGGAAACGCCGCCGTTATCGTTCTGGATTGGACCGCTGTGGGTTCCGAGGATATGGTTTCCGTTGCCGCCGTCATTGTTGTTGCTGGGCCGGGTTTGGTGTTGTCGCGGAGACGGAGGTGTCTCCGTGGCAACGCCCATCCCGTTGCCTGCGGCGCATCGCTCTGTGGGCCCCTGGCAGGCCGGCGCTTCCTGTCATGGGAACACGGGGGTCATGCCCGTGTTGCAGGTCATGTTGTCCTTGCCGGGTAGCCGGCGGTCATTGAAGGTGTGCATGTTGATCACGGCGTCGGTCTTCACCATCACGGGCGGCTGCGTCTTGTGCTTCACCCGCCGCTCACAGGTGAATGACAGCCGGATCTCGTCCGCCATGGCGCTGCAGAACGACCTCTGAGAGAGAGAGAGAGAGAGAGAGAGAGAGAGAGAGAGAGAGAGGAATAAAATGAGAAATAAAATAGAGAAGGAGAAGATCAGTAAGGAAAAGTTTTTGGAATGTTCAGTCAGTGTTCTAGAACTCCATTGCTTTCGATTACCAGTAGCGATTGCTACATCAGCACTAGAATGGTCAGTTAAGAACATTCTAATCACTTATTTCTGATCTTAGCCCTTAAAAGGTTAAATACTCATGACAGCATGTCACTGCAGCGTGGGGGGGGGTGGAGGCGGGACGGGCGCGGGGGGGGGGTTAGCTAAAGTTAACCAGACTCCTCCCTGTACAGAAAGTTTCGCTAAACGCTGCCTACGTGCCGCGCACCAGACATCAATAATGGAGCGCGGCGGGTTGTGGGTGTGTGGAGACACGTTTGACGGAAAGGGCTGGAAAATACCGCGTTGTTTGTTGTCTGTTTCACCATTCGAGCTGTCAAAGAGAAAGGGAGCGAGCGATCGCACACCTCCCTCCCTGTCAGCCAATGAGAAAAGCCCACGCACCCCCGCTGCCGTAGCGACACCACCCTGGGGCTTCCCGCGGATCCCGCTGCTGAAATGGCGGAGCCGTTGCGGCTGTGAGTTTCCTTGGCAGACTGACACCGGCGATGACTAATAAAGGATTAATCTCGCACGCTCCAGTTTGTAATTATGCTGATTAAAATGAAACAAAGACGGAGGTATGCAATCACGTAGTACGTGGGCAGAACAGAACGGCTCTGGCGTGCTCTTTAAAACAAGCTTACCCGTGAAACCACGCTCTTTAAAACACGCTTACCCGCGAAACCACACTCTTTAAAACATGCTTACCCGCAAAACCACGCTCTTTGAAACACGCTTACCCGTGAAACCACGCTCTTTGAAACACGCTTACCCGTGAAACCACGCTCTTTAAAACACGCTTACCCGCGAAACCACACTCTTGGAAACACGCTTACCCGTGAAACCACGCTCTTTAAAACACGCTTTCCCGCGAAACCACGCATGGCGGGAGGGAGGGAGGGAGGGAGGGAGGCTGTTCAAAGCACTTCAACTGTTATCTGCCAGGTGGCGCTAAAAACAAGCTCCGCAGGTCAGAGAAGCTGCTGCTTTATTGAATGAGGCCCCTGCATGTATTTGTCTGACCTGAACTGGCCTAATGTGACTTGCAGTACTCCACAGTACAAACACAGTAATTAGATCTCAAGCTCGAGAGCATTTGGAATGGAAAGTTACAGACTGTGAGATTGGTTTCCTGCAATCTGATTGGTTCTGGTAAGTTTCAGCCAGCGTTATGTCATAGGTCATTGGTTGAGTTGGCTGGAGTCGCTGCCTCAAACTGGAGTCCCACCAACACAATGGTTCTGAGAAGTAGCAACTGTTTCCATTGGTTTATTTAGCACACTAGATCCCCAGAGGTTGTATAGACTTATCTCACATTAGACTATCAAGCTGGTCAGGTTCATAGTGCTGTATGGTTATGAGCAGCCTGGTCAGGCTCATAGTGCTGTAAGGTTATGAGCAGTCTGGTCAGGCTCATAGTGCTGTAAGGTTATGAGCAGTCTGGTCAGGCTCATAGTGCTGTAAGGTTATGAGCAATCTGGTCAGGCTCATAGTGCTGTAAGGTTATGAGCAGCCTGGTCAGGCTCATAGTGCTGTAAGGTTATGAGCAGTCTGGTCAGGCTCATAGTGCTGTAAGGTTATGAGCAATCTGGTCAGGCTCATAATGCTGTAAGGTTATGAGCAATCTGGTCAGGCTCATAGTGCTGTATGGTTATGAGCAGCCTGGTCAGGCTCATAGTGCTGTAAGGTTATGAGCAGCCTGGTCAGGCTCATAGCGCTGTAAGGTTATGAGCAGTTTGGTCAGGCACACAGTGCTGTAAGGTTATGAGCAGCCTGGTCAGGCTCATAGTGCTGTATGGTTATGAGCAGCCTGGTCAGGCTCATAGCGCTGTAAGGTTATGAGCAGTTTGGTCAGGCTGACCAGCGAGACTAATCAGATCATAATCTGAACTGAACTGTCAGATCATGATCTTAACTGTCTATAAGTCTGAACTGATGTTTCTCACATTGGCAGAAAGCCTGAAAGTAAAGCAAAACCTTGAAGATCATATTCTAAACTCTGCTTCACCTCATCATACTCAGCTAATAAGATGTCTGCCATGTTATCGCAGTAAAACTCTTCAAAGTAAGAGGAAGAGTCTTGAGCGCCAGAGTGAATGTTAATGTTAACACTAATATTTAACACTAATATTTCCCTCCTTCACCCTTCTGTGACGGGGTGCTAAAAGATTTAATCTAACCCAATCAGATTCTCAGCAAATTCTCAGTATTGCCCTGGGCCTGGTGATCCTTTTTATTTAATTTAATTTGGTAAAATAGGCACCGAAGCACAAAATTAATTTTGTCCTTAATGTGCCAACTTAAGCCTCAAGAGCTTTAAAGTTTAACAGCAGAGGTTGCAGCAATTATCTGTATGTGTGTGTATACTGTATGTGTATATACTGTATGTGTGTATACTGTATGTGTGTATACTGTATGTGTATATACTGTATGTGTGTATACTGTGTGTGTGTATGCTGTGTGTGTGTATACTGTATGTGTGTATGCTGTGTGTGTGTATACTGTATGTGTGTATACTGTATGTGTATATACTGTATGTGTATATACTGCATGCGTATATACTGTATGTGTGTATACTGTGTGTGTGTATACTGTATGTGCATATACTGCATGCGTATATACTGTATGTGTGTATACTGTATGTGTATATGCTGTGTGTGTGTATACTGTATGTGTGTATACTGTATGTGTGTATACTGTATGTGTATATGCTGTGTGTGTGTATACTGTATGTGCATATACTGCATGCGTATATACTGTATGTGTGTATACTGTATGTGTATATGCTGTGTGTGTGTATACTGTATGTGTATATACTGCATGCGTATATACTGTGTGTGTGTATACTGTATGTGTATATGCTGTGTGTGTGTATACTGTATGTGTGTATACTGTATGTGTATATACTGTATGTGTGTATACTGTATGTGTGTATACTGTATGTGTATATGCTGTGTGTGTGTATACTGTATGTGTGTATACTGTGTGTGTGTATACTGTATGTGTGTATACTGTATGTGTATATACTGTATGTGTATATACTGCATGCGTATATACTGTATGTGTGTATACTGTATGTGTGTATACTGTATGTGTATATGCTGTGTGTGTGTATACTGTATGTGCATATATACTGCATGCGTGTATACTGTATGTGTGTATACTGTATGTGTATATACTGTATGTGTGTATACTGTATGTGTATATACTGTGTGTGTGTATACTGTATGTGTATATACTGTATGTGTGTATACTGTATGTGTATATACTGCATGCGTATATACTGTATGTGTGTATACTGTATGTGTGTATACTGTATGTGTATATACTGTATGTGTGTATACTGTATGTGTGTATACTGTATGTGTATATACTGTATGTGTGTATACTGTATGTGTATATACTGTATGTGTGTATACTGTATGTGTATATACTGTATGTGTGTATACTGTATGTGTATATACTGCATGCGTATATACTGTATGTGTGTATACTGTATGTGTGTATACTGTATGTGTGTATACTGTATGTGTATATACTGTATGTGTATATGCTGTGTGTGTGTATACTGTATGCGTATATACTGTATGTGTGTATACTGTATGTGTGTATACTGTATGTGCATATACTGCATGCGTATATACTGTATGTGTGTATACTGTATGTGTATATACTGTATGTGTGTATACTGTATGTGTGTATACTGTATGTGTATATACTGTATGTGTATATGCTGTATGTGTGTATACTGTATGTGTGGCATGTGCTGCTGTAATGTAGTCCAGCTGTCTCTCGTGTTCGTGTTTGTTAATTTGAATGTGTTTTGTTGTGTCGGGCTTTAGTCTTTTGTTTTTTTCATGCGCTGTGTGTCTGTAGTGGGACGGGGAAGCGGGCTGGAGATTTTTCAGGGCACGCCTGCTGCTTGTTTTTATAATATTGACGAATTGTCTAGTCGAGATCATTTTGTTTGTGGTCGTCACCATAGAGACGCATTCGCAACATATGCTCGGGAATGTCCGTTAGATCTGCAGCACAACAAAGTTTGCCATCGCTCTTCACCGGAGTTGAAGATGTCGGGACTGATCCGGGAGTGCAGGCAATCTCCAAAAGGCAACCAGGGAACAGAAGGAGAACAGAAGGAGAACATAATGCGGCGGAGGAGTGAGGCGACGACTGGGAGGATTGACGCAGTTCGGTGCACCGTTTCGGCGGTGTACAGAGACCGCGACGCTGCTTGTATGGAGGAAAGTCGTGGAGGCTGATTTTGTGTGTTGGGCTGCTTAATGACACTGGACATCTCGGGACAGCGGGGACTATTTTTAATCATGGCTGTATTGCACTTTAATTCACTTAATTAGTTTGATTGATGTAATGATTCTATTGAATGTCTTTATTTGATATGTTTGTTTGTGTGTTGTGGGTCTGTTCTACTGTCTATGTCTTTTTTTGTTGTTGCTGGGGCTACAACTGAAGTTCCCTTGAAAGTTATTCTATTCTATTCTATTCTATACTGTATGTGTATATACATATGTGTACACACACACACACACACACACACACACACACACGATTGGTCAAGGGAAAAAGTGGAAAAACACTTTTAAAAAGTGCTGGCCTATGTCAGTATGTTTGTGTAGGACCCCTTTTCAGGGGTCAAGGTTCAATAATCTTTGTCAGGGTAAATTTTTTCCCGTTTTTTATTTATTTGAATTTTTTCAAAATGGCAACTGTCCAACATAAAGCACAGTGTGACTATGTAAAAAATAAAGCTCGTCAGTTGATTGATTGTTTGCTCTGTCAAAGGCGGGGCAAGGTCAGGGCCCACCTGCTCGCGCTCTGCAGTTTTCCGAAGCTTGTAGATGAACTCCCCGATGGCCACAAAGACGGAGAGGACCAATCCGGCGGCCAGCACGATGAAGATCCCGCCCAGGTTCTGGATTCCTAGTGGCCCGGTCTCCAGCCGCTCATCCTCGGCACAGCCACTCCCTCCCCACCATTTCTCCTTCAGCATGTGCAGTCGGCCGTCCTCCAGGACACTCAGAATCGCAATGGTCATCTTGTCCCTGTAGGGGGAGCCTGTGAGGCAGGAAAAATAGCGTTAAATGTTGTGGGTTCAAATTCCAGTAACTAAATAGATGTCATTTGTCCTGAATTCTCTGCGTTCTGTACACTGTGCAATTGATTTTCTTTTTTAAATTATTGATTTCATTGATTTTAGTCTATAGGGCAGCAGTCTATAGTGTAGTATAATGGTTAAGGAACTGGACTTGAAACCGAAAGGTTGCAGGTTCGATTCCCAGGTAGGACACTGCCGATGTACCCTTGAGCAAGGTACTTAACCTGAATTGCTTCGGTATATATTCAGCTGTATAGGAATGGATAAATGTAATAAGATGTAATAAGAAGTTGTGTAAGTTGCTCTGGATAAGAGCGTCTGCTAAATGCCTGTAACGTAATGTAATGTAGTCTATTTCTATTTATTTTCTTTTTAGCTTCATTCTTTCATTTGTAAACAGAATCATTCAATTGTAAATTAATATTAAGGACAAATACTGATTGGATCCAGGGCAGGGCTTAGTCAAAGGGTGGCCCTGCTGCAAACCTAACACACAAAATAATGACGTTTTTGGAATTTACCAAACACAGTCACTCTCAGTGACCTTACTTCCCAACCATTTAAACAGCTGCTTATTTACTGAAATAAATCAGGTGAAGTGATTTGGCCAACTGGGCCTCGGACCCTTAACCTCTGAGCATGAGCTCAGTTTGTTAATCATTGCACTACACTGCTACCCCAGTGTTAGCGGCATAAGTCAGAGTGAGCATCAGTGATTGATTCTGAGCACCCAGAATGACACAGAAATATAAATATGCCTCAAACATTTTTTTCCCCCCACAAGATTATCTTCTTATTACAGGAAAGCGATACATGCATTCTGAAATAATCCACAAAGGGATTTATTTTTTCTCTGCATTATTCTTTTGTATATACATAATGTTCCCTGTGGTTGTGCTGATACAAAACCAAGGTAAGCCAATTCAAAGCCCTTTGTAGATTACTTCAGTCAGTACATCCAAAGTTTAACCAGGGATTACTAAAAAAACCTGTATTTACAACAGACGACCACAGCAAATGTCTTTCCTATACTAGGGTTTAGGCTGGATTGCACTGGATCAGATTACATATTGCTAAAAAAAACCTCAGGTAAAAGAATTGAGGAATAATATAAAATGGATTAAGGTGACTTCAAAGTATTATACACAGCAATATTGACCAATGAGATAATACTACACAGCAATATTAGCCATTGAGGTTATATTGTGCTGCAATATTAGCCAATGAGATTGCATTATATTATAATATTAGCCAATGAGATTGTATTGTGCTGCAATATTAGCCAATGAGATTATATTGTGCTGCAATATTAGCCAATGAGATTGTATTGTGCTGCAATATTAGCCAATGAGATTGCGTATTGGTGGTGTCCTCACCCATTGGAGTGCCGATGCCGTAGCCCTTGCTGTCTATGGAGCCGCCGATCTTGGTGAGGTTGCAGTTTCTGCGGGTGACGTACTCGATAGTGGTGGACTCCATCAGGAGGGCGTAGTCCGACTTCAGAACCCTCTGGATTCCCTCCTCGTTGGACTTGACCAGCGCCGTGCTCTGCTTACTGCTCATGAAGGCCCACATCTTCTCGAACGTGGAGACCTTGGATTTCTGGAACGGGACGGGATGGATGGACACGGGGAGTGAGGGAGGAGAGGGAGAGAGAGCTGGGCTGCCACACGACGGGCTCCCTGGGGTCGCCACATGACGGGGAGGCAGTGTAGCATCAGGGTTTTGGAACAGGGCTTGTTGTAACCCAAAGGTTGCAGGTTAAATTCCCAGGTAGGACACTGCCGTTGTACCCTTGAGCAAGGTACTTAACCTTAATTGCTTCAGTATATATCCAGCTAAAAAAAAAATGCTAATAGGAGCGTTTGCTAAATGCCTGTAATGCAATTTTCCCCAGATTTTCTGAAGTGCTAGCAGGCTGATTTATTCAAAAGTTTTTATCACCTCTTCAGCAACATCATAATGGTTTTAGAAAAAGACTAACCTTTGGTTTAATGCTCGAAAAACTGCACAGCCCTTGATTCACCACTGAGAGAAGACCGAATATTATTGACTCTGATGGTTGACTTGTTGTTTTGTTAGTAATCAAATAGAATGGGATTAAGTGGCTATGTTTTATGTGGGAGTGCCAATTTAAGTAATTGCTGGATGTTGACACACATATGCACCAGAAATAAAACTAAATAATACTTTTCAATGACAAAGACAGAGGTAGAAAATCGGACTGCTGGGGTGAAATCGGGAAATGCAGAAACTCCACATTCCCCCCTTCCTTGAACTACAAGGGGGTACTCCAGAAAGCAGGATTACTGAGTTAGCTGGATAACTGCACTGAGTAAAACCCGGAACCCTTCCAAATCTGGAACATGGACTGAAGTAAAAACAACTGTTCCCAGTTTATGTTCCCAGTGCAGTTATCCAGCTAAGCCAGTAATCCTGCTTCGTAGTTTATACCCCCCTGATGAGCTGTTGGCAACATTAGGAAAAGCAGAAAGGGAAAAGAACAATGCCAGGATGCGCACAAATGGGGAGCAGAGAGAATACAGTATTCCACCTGTTTCACCCAAACTGAGACTGTTTTTTCCCATAGATTGTAGTCATTCCCGGCCTAAAATTTTCTTTAACAAATTAAACCAGAACTATGAAAACATTATCTTATTACAAACAGAAAATGGTTTGTATGCAGGACATAGACACTGTTCTCTCTCCCCACACACACACACACACACACACACACACACACACACACACACACACACACACACACACACACACACACACACACACAAACACACACACACACACACTAGAATGCTCACTTTTGGTCCTCGAGACTGACGGACCGTGACGGGTTTCAAAATCCCTTTTAGCCCTTAAGCTGTTTACACACACACACACACACACACACACACACACACACACACACACACACACACACACACAGAAGAACAGGGGACTTGAGTTGCCATCTTGGTCAATGGCATCAATTACGTAATTCTGTTGGAAGCCAGACCCAGAGCAGTCATTACTTCATAAAGCGTCTCAGAGCAGGGACTGCTGATCTGGGATCAGTTAGACTATCCTAGACTTCATCACAGTCTGACACAAAACTGATCCTAGATCAGGGCCGATGTTCACAAAGCATTAGGGAATGCGGAGAGAGTGCGGACCTCGGACACAATGGCCATTTTGTAAAATACATTTCCTGAAACCGACAGGATTGAAATGAAGTTGATCCCAACCCCGAAGGACATGTCACTGGACATCGGAGATAATGTGTTTAAATTATGTTAGGGGCTGGATATGATCCCAGGTGGCTCCATGTATAAATATACCTAGAAATAAAAATTTAATTTGATGATTTAAAAAAATATTGTGAGTACAGTCAACTGAAGAATTATTGACACCCTTCTTGAAAATGAGCAAAGATGATTGTATAAAATAAATTCAAATTTTCTGCTAAAACATTTGGGGAAATTACTTACTTTCACTCTAGTAAAATAATTATTTGTTTTTTGAGTAATAATATTTTTCTCAAAAACATAGGGGTCAAAATTATTGGCAATAATTTTTATAAATATTATTAATATGTTTTTAATTGATCTTTAAATTGAAACAGTATTGCTGCCTATCACCATTTCCTGTTTCATTGGGGCATACATATGAGGTTATAACCAGCTTTTAATTTGGAAGAGAGAAATGGTTGTTGAGGTACACAAATCAGGTAACGGATATAAAAAAAAATACATAAACAGTTAAAAATACCACTAAGCACAGTCAATAATAAAAAGTTTCAGAAGCCTAGAACAGTTGCAGATTTGCTGGGAAGAAGCCGCACGTGCATATTGCCCCCAACACACAATTGTAGGGGATCTCTATGCCAGAGACACGGAGGAAATATTGGTCAAGGTAAGGACTCTTAAAGTGTTCAACGAACACCACTAAGACAGACAATAATCCGTAGTGGACGGGGAAAATAAGGAGAACACAAATAACCTCGCGATAAAAAGCGAGGAGCTCGATATCCGAGCAAAACAAAAAAAATAAACAGTCACGCTTATCTAACTCCCGTTGTGGAGTGAACAAAAAGAAAGGAAGGAGAAAAAAAAAAAATAACCCTAAACCTTAGGGTGAGAACACTCGTAGGTTTGAGAGGAAAACAAAGAAACCAAAACCTCTGCTCTGAAATAAGAGTGAAAGAGCGCACTATACTTTTACTAAATTGTACTGCTAACAAGTCCCGCGTTGAGAAGCAAAGCGGTTGATAGCAGTACAACTTCCTATACCTTTACTGGCTCGAATGTTATGTGAAATAACATGGAAGCGACGAGAAAAGGAGGAAGCGGGTTATAAATAATGAGAGGAAATGCAGGACAGGTGAACTCACTAATCACCGAGGTGAAAGCAAAACCCGTAGCGGAACACAGAAAAATCTGATAGATTTACAGGTAGATGAAAAAACTGAATACTAAGCGCGGAGATAAGGGAAGGAAGGCGCGGTCCATGACAACAATGAGGAAGAGTGTGCATATTGCCTCCAACACACAGTGAGGAAGAGTGTGCATATTGCTCCCAACACACAGTGAGGAAGAGTGTGCATATTGCCCCCAACACACAGTGAGGAAGAGTGTGCATATTGCCCCCAACACACAGTGAGGAAGAGTGTGCATATTGCTCCCAACACACAGTGAGGAAGAGTGTGCATATTGCCCCCAACACACAGTGAGGAAGAGTGTGCATATTGCTCCCAACACACAGTGAGGAAGAGTGTGCATATTGCCCCCAACACACAGTGAGGAAGAGTGTGCATATTGCTCCCA
>CM040406.1:53395542-53475542 GCA_022702515.1 Ilyophis sp. 1 JC-2022
TGTGTGTGCGTGTGTGTGTGTCAGTGTGTGCGTGTGCGAGTGTGTGTGTGTGTGTGCGAGTGTGTGTGTGTGTGTGTGTGTGAGTGTGTGTGTGTGTGTCGAGTGTGTGCATGTGTGAGTGTGTGTGCGTGTGTGTGTGCGTGTGAGTGTGTGTGTGTGTGTGTGTGTGTGTGTGTGTGTGTGAGTGTGTGTGTGTGTGTGTGTGTGTGTGTGTGTCGAGTGTGACCATATGGCTGTGGCAATGCAGAGGACCGGCCACAGATGAAAGGGGGGGGGGGGGGGGGTTACAGGGAGTCAGACACCCCCTCTTTGTCTCTGTGACACTCCTGTAATTGGAAACAGGACTGTTTTTGGCAGGGGTAACCTATGGGGTTTCACTATAGGGGTGTACAAAACAAGCTTCTACAACAACAAAAAAATCTCCTTCTAAAGACTGCTCTGAAAAAAATTAATGAATAAAAAGATTTTTATTCATTAATAAATGATGAATTTATTCAGATGGACCCAGCTCAGCTCACAGGTACCAGAGAGAGGCACACACCTTGGTCTTATTCCCTGTACACCCGCGCTAATGACAGCGCTGTGTGTTACTCTACTGAGTCACCAAACTGCACAAACACCAGTCTGTGATCTGTACTGTACTGTCTACATCTGGTTTTTCCATTTATTTGTATTTCCTATCCGGTAATCCGTTCCGTGTTTTCCCACTCTCCCTCCATTTTGTGCCTCCACTTCCCCGCACCTGAATTGTGTTTTCTCATTTGTTTCATCTCACCTGTTCCTCATTGTTTCTTAGCTGCCTGCTCCCCGCCTGCTCCCCGCCTGCTCCCCACCTGCTCCCAACCTGCTCCCCGCCTGCTCCCAACCTGCTCCCCGCCTGCTCCCCGCCTGCTCCCCGCCCTTCCTCCTCCTAGCCCAGGTCCTGCCCTTCGTCTTCCTGATCCCCTGCTCTGACGGATACCCCGGTTCTGACCCCCTGCCTGTTCCTGGATGGCGCTCTTGCCTACCACTTTGTAGGAAACAGACAAGCACTTCATAACTACAGCTGCATGCACTTAATATATGTAATAGGTATGCGCTCCATTTACATTTTTATGTATTCAAGTTGGAAGGTAGTTGGGCTCATTAAGAAATCATGTGACAATGTGTGTATGTATCACAGCATGTACAAACAAGGCAATCTATGTTATATGTACTGTTGAGCTCCAGTGAGGTAAATTCCAATCAACATGGTTGAAATGGCTATAAAGTGATTGATTGATTGCTACAGCACATACACACATACATGTATATGACACATACACACACACACACACAAACGATGCCTCATTCAAACGATCAGACAGACAACATATTTCTGACGTGTCATTTCACAGAAGGCACCTTGTTGGGCAGCCGGAGTTTAACAGCTCGCTCTCTCTCTCGCTCATGTTTATTTTCTGTTTCTCCTTCAGGTGAGGCATGCGCACACATTTACCTGACTGCCCAGTCGTCCGTCTTCATCTGCCAGACAAGCTACATTTATTTTATTTATTTATTTATTTTTGGTTTGTTCGATTTCTGTTTGAGCTCCGACGGTTGCAGGAATGCCCTCTCTGTTAGCCCCCCCCCAGCCCCCACACCACCCCCCTCCTGAGGCTGAAATGATTTATACGCCCAATTTTGAAAAGTAACCAGGCCGTCGAACGTGGGGAGGAGGGGGGAGTTCCGTTATCGCCAGCGTGAACTTGATTGTATTTTTTCCCTTCTAAGGCATGTTGACAAGGTCCTCACACATATACACACGCACGCACAAGCACAAACACACTCACACGCACGCACAAACACACACGCACACAGACTCACGCACGCACGCATGCACACACACACACACACACACACTCACAAAGACACGCACGCAGATCCACACACGCACGCACACACACACTCTCACACACACACACACACACTCACACACACGCACACGCACACGCACACACACGCACACACACACACACACACACGCACAAACACACACACACACACAAACACACACACACACACGCACAAGCAGCTCCCCAAGCAGCAATGCCTAACATAAGCCATTAAATATCACTCAAGCGTCATACTGTAGGAGACTGAACTCCGATAGGGCCGAGACCCAGATTCCCTGCACTGCGGAGGCTGCGGGTTCGAGACCGAGCGCCATGCATAGTCCCTTTACTGTCGAGAGCAGCGGGTTTTTTAAACTTAGTCCCGGAGTCCCCTGTGTATTCCTCTTTCCGTTCCCTCCAAATTTGCAAACCACTGAATTTAATGAAGCCATTAATTGTTCTTATTAAGAGAATTAGTATCAATTGAGGGTTGATTTGCCCTTTTAAGCAGCATTACGTCAGAAACACCGTGAAAAATAAATCTCTCCATATTCATCATTAATCAGCTGCATCATCCAGCGCTTTCATTTTCTATCATGAGCTTTAGGAAATGATAGATTTTAATTACAGATTTAATTAACGACCCGCAGGTTCAATCTGTGAACTCCTAACTGGCGAAAGTGTGTCATCTGGTCACTGACACTAAACCGTTTGTGCAAATGAAGTGAAAGGCAGTGAGCCAGAGCAGCAATGTGTTAAAATAGGTTTAAAGGGGAAAAAATGATGGCAGAATTTTAATGCATTTTCAACTAATTGGTGTTTAACCAGCATTGCTTCAGTATATGTCCAGCTGTATAAATGGATGTTGTGTAAAATGCTGAAAGTTGTGTAAATCGCTGCTAAATGCCTGAAAAAACGAAATAATACATAAACTAAATAAAAAGAAGCTCTTGGATTTATTGGCGAGGACAACTGACCATAACTGACCCTAACTGAACCGCTGTACCCATAACCCCACAGGGTTTCCACTCTGACACTATTCAACGGACAAGGCATCTGAGGAGGAGGAGGAAGAAGAGGGGGATGAAGAGGAAGAGGGGGAGTAGGAGGAGGAGAGAGATAGGTCAGAAAGTGGCTAGGCTGGTTAGGACAGTGATGAAATTGAGGAGGATTTATGAGTACGGACCGACGCTGTCAGGCTCAGGGAAGCGTGCAGAAATAACACATTTTCCAGCGTACGGAAGCGTGTCCGGAACCTTCCGCACAGCACACATGTGCATCTTGGGCGGCAGAGTAGTATAATGATTAAGGAGCGGGACTTCGATTCCCAGGTAGGACACTGCCGTTGTACCCTTGAGCAAGGTACTTAACCTGAATTGCTTCAGTATATATCCAGCTGTATGAATGGATAAATGTAATAAGGAGTTGTGTAAGTGGCTCTGGATAAGAGCGTCTGCTAAATGCCTGTAATGTAATGTAATCTTAACAGACACTTTTATCCAAAGTGACATACAGCATATGAATGCATACATTTCTCAGTAAGGCGATATGAGGTCCAGCCTGGACAGTCAACCACAATAAAAATGGAGACGTTTAACATGTAATTTAGCTTCCTTGGCTCAATGTCCAGAGTGGGCCATGCGCGGTCTCTCTTGTTTGTGCGTTTAGGCGTGCGTGCATGCGGGTGTGTGTGAGAGTGGGTGTGTGTGAGAGTGAGTGTGTATGGTGTGTGTGTGACTGCGTGTGTGTGTGTGCGTGTGTGTGCGTGTGTGTATGGTGTGACACTGATAGAGATGCTGATATTTATGAGGCTCACTCCCCCAGTAGTTACATGTTAAAGTGCAGATCATTCCTGTGTGATCAGCGGCACTGAACACGCCGTACACAGCGCGACACAACTCTGGGCTTTAAAGTGTTAACGTTCAATAAAAGGGGGAAAAAAGTGAAAATGGTTCGATATAAAAAGTGGGAGATTTATGGGACTATTCTGCATCCATCACTCAGCGAGGGGGGGGTGACCACTTTTCCTGTCAACGGCAGGCTCACAGGTGGCAGATGGTTCAATAGGGAGAAAAAAAAGCTATTGTTATTATCCTGAGGATTATTATTATTAAGTATGATCCTTGCTAATTGCAGCTAGTCAGAAAAGACAGGGAGGCATTTATAAAACAAGACAATAGCCTGAAAAAGCAGTAGTTTTGTGTGGGTCTGCTGGGAGAAGATTCAGTGGTTTATTCTGACGGACTCGGTAATGGAGCACCACACCTCAGTATCGTAGTACGTATATTCCTTCTGTTTCAGGCTGTAAAAATAAGATCTAAAACCTGCCATATTCAAACCAAACAGTCCAATCTCAGACATGTAATGAATACTCTATTCTCATACACACACATCTTACACACACACACACTTCATACACACACACACATCTTACACACACACACACACACACACACACACACACACTTCATACACACACTCATCTTACACACACACACAAACACTTCTTATACACCCATACACTTCTTACACACACACACACACACACACACACATAATTTCTTATACTCATACTTCCCATTTACTTAATTTCCATTAAAGGGCACAATATATTTCCAAATGAGGAATTTCTTCACCAAAACAGTATGAACACTGCAATACCCATGATAATGAGCCTGCCACTAGCATTATCCTAACTGTGAATATAAAGCCACTGAGTCAAACTGGCTCTCAGTAGAACTAGCTCAGGCTAATATGGAAGCTAGCTGGCAGACTGTCTGTGTGTGACTTGGGTCGTTTGAATCGGCGGTCCATGATAGCAACCGTTCGATAATAACCCCAGAGACAACTGAAGCAAAGCCAAAACCTGAGACGTGATATACAACGGACGTGTGACGAGTGGCGTGTTGCACGGTTCCGCCCGTGTCTCTTCACACCACGGACCTAGCATGCCCTGGGAACACACGCGTGTTTAACTTTAGCGCATTTCAGGCGGGAAATGGGAGGCTTCTCAAGCGGTAGAGCCGCTGTCAGAAAGGGCTTGAGTGGAAGAATCAAATGTTTTAAAAATTCTGCCCTGCACCTATCTCACCCACTACGCCAGTAACTACGGCGACGCTGCCACCATGACAACGGCTGGGCTGCACAACCAGACCTGGGTTCCATTACCGCACTTTTAGTCTGCCGTGATTGCTCTGCTTTCCACCGTCTTTGCCGCAATCAATGTAAACGGACTTAAAACTGGTCCGCAATCAAGATCACCGTGATCAAGCCACATCCCGCAGAGCCACATCCCGCAGAACCACATCCCGCAGAACCACACCCCGCATAGTCACACCCCGCATAGTCACACCCCGCATAGTCACACCCCGCAGAGTCACACCCCGCAGAGTCACACCCCGCAGAGTCACATCCCGCAGAGTCACATCCCGCAGAGTCACATCCCGCAGAGTCACATCCCGCAGAGTCACACCCCGCAGAGTCACATCCCGCAGAGTCACATCCCGCAGAGTCACACCCCGCAGAGTCACACCCCGCAGAGTCACACCCCGCAGAGTCACACCCCGCAGAGTCACATCCCGCAGAGTCACACCCCGCATAGTCACACCCCGCATAGTCACACCCCGCATAGTCACACCCCGCATAGTCACACCCCGCAGAGTCACACCCCGCAGAGTCACATCCCGCAGAGTCACACCCCGCATAGTCACACCCCGCATAGTCACACCCCGCATAGTCACACCCCGCATAGTCACACCCCGCATAGTCACACCCCGCAGAGTCACACCCCGCAGAGCACATCCCGCAGAGTCACATCCCGCAGAGTCACACCCCGCATAGTCACACCCCGCATAGTCACACCCCGCATAGTCACACCCCGCAGAGTCACACCCCGCAGAGTCACACCCCGCATAGTCACACCCCGCAGAGTCACATCCCGCAGAGTCACACCCCGCAGAGTCACACCCCGCAGAGTCACACCCCGCAGAGTCACATCCCGCAGAGTCACACCCCGCAGAGTCACACCCCGCATAGTCACACCCCGCATAGTCACACCCCGCAGAGTCACATCCGCAGAGTCACATCCCGCAGAGTCACATCCCGCAGAGTCACACCCCGCATAGTCACACCCCGCAGAGTCACATCCCGCAGAGTCACACCCCGCAGAGTCACACCCCGCAGAGTCACACCCCGCATAGTCACACCCCGCAGAACCACATCCCGCAGAACCACACCCCGCATAGTCACACCCCGCAGAGTCACATCCCGTAGAGTCACACCCCGCATAGTCACACCCCGCAGAGTCACACCCCGCAGAGTCACACCCCGCAGAGTCACATCCCGCAGAGCACATCCTGCAGAGACGCACTGATTTTTATGCGGGTACCGGAGGTTCTACACACTCAGAAGAAAGGGTTCCAAAAGGTTCCTCTGTGTCTCCATAGAGGACCCCCATCTACACTCTCAGAAGAAAAGGGGCACTGCACTGGGACATGCACATGAGCCAATCCCAGTACGGTTCTCAAGACAGATTTGGGAAGGGCGGGGCTCCCTCAAAATCCATCACATGCAAGAGAATCTTTATTCAGCGTTAACAGACGTTTCTATGACTGAGGGATTCATGAAATAAGGATAAGACCGTTTTCCTACGAGGAAAAAACAACCAATCATGGAGTACGTTGGTAACAACCAAACCTCGCTGGTTTTTCTATGAGCAGGGTGACATCACAACCATCTTAACACCATTATAAATGTACTCTAGCAGTGTTGATTAAACACTGGACATTTCATATTGATACTCAGCCAGTACAGGTGCAGTTTTTATTAAACACAATCCTCAAAACAGTACCTCTCAGAGATCATTAAGTTCTTCCATGGCTGTGGTTTTGCCAGGCAATTAATCCATTTTTTGTGACTAATTAGTGTGGAACACATTTACTTGATTTCATTATAGGAGTGCAAGGACTAAAAAATAACCGCAGTAACGCAATTATTTCTTTACAAGATTATGAGAACAGTTAAAAAATAAGAGCTAATTAACTTAATGAACACAAACAGTGCTTCTTTATACACAATCTTCAGGCAGAAGACAATTATCATTATTGTTTTATTTAATTCATTTGGCTCTTCAAACTGTTTTTAACTGAAAATGTTCCCAGTAGGCTACGCTGAGGAGGTGTAATTTGATGCAGACGGTGCAAACCGTAAAACACAGCACACTGTTGATAACTTTTCATTTTCTGGTGAAAATACATCGCTGTGTGTCCCCTTCTTAACTAAGTCACTTGATTAATATGTGATCACAACATAGGCCGCCATGGAGACGCTTCTAAAATAATTAAAACGGGAGATAAATATGTGTGCTGCGTACTCGGTGGGGGACTTGGAGAAGAAAAGTGTGGGGGGGTGGGGGGTAGAGAGAGAGAGAGAGAGAGAGAGAGAGAGAGATGGCGAGAGAGAGAGAGAGAGAGCGAAGAATAAGAGCGAGTGCGGAGAATTGAAAGAGCTCAGAGCCTCTTTGTTGTCTGTTTTGATAAAGCGCATTTGCTAACGCCGTCGCCTCCCGCCCCCCAGCCCCTAGCCCCCCGCCCCCCCCTCCCCCAATCCGTCGTAGTGCTCCCGGCCTCCGCGCACAGCAGCAGCAGCTCCCGAGAAAGAAAAACCTCGCAGTTACACAAGCTGGAGAAGCTATTGTGCCTAATGAATTGTGCGCCGTATTTATTATCCTGCGGGCGGAATTCCGACACGGAATCTCATCCAGCCTCCGGCTTTGTCTTGTTACACGAGGTTAAACATTTCATTACTTATCCTTTCTGCAGAGTTTATTGTGCCGGGGCTGCGGGTTTTTTTCCTTTTCTGTTTTGCATATGAGGAGAGCTTTTGAGGAGAGCGTGTGTGTGTGATGAGACAATGGTGCTGATTCAGAGGCCTGTTCTTATAATACCAGCCACTGCGCTCGCCTTTGAAGCTGCGCATTGAACAGGTGCAGGAAAGGAGAAAACAGCACCTGCATGAAATTGAAACGTCCGTCCAGAACGAGAGAAAAATAATAATAATAAAAATAAATAAAACTTCCCGCAAGAAGCATCAGCAGTTTGGAAACACCAGCCCCACAGAAGTCGAGGGAAAAAAGTGAACAAAAATAAATAAATTAAATAAATAAAATAGAGAATCTGTGAAGCTCAGGGGACCGTATACATGCTGATAACAGCGCTGTTCTGTATCAGAGCTTCACAATCCAATCTGAGGGCGACCAGCCAAATGAGGAATAAATTAAACCATTACTATTTTTACGCTTTGATGGCCTGGTGCTGGGAGTACAGATTCTACACCCTACCCCACCCCCAGCGTCCCACCCTCCCCACCCAACCCCCCAGTGTCCCACCCTAACCTCCCCACCCAACCCCCCAGTGTCCCACCCCAACCTCTCCACCCAACCCCCCCAGCATCCCACCCTAACCTCCCCACCCAACCCCCCAGTGTCCCACCCTAACCTCCCCACCCAACCCCCCAGTGTCCCACCCTAACCTCCCCACCCAACCCCCCAGTGTCCCACCCCAACCTCCCACCTGACCCCACCCCTCAGTGTCCTACCATAACCCTACGGCCTCGTCCGGGACCTCCTGCCGTTAATAAAAACCAAAGCTGGCGCTAACGCTAGACAGTGCACAGCGCAGAGCATAGTGTGTGGAATCTGAACTAACACAGACACACACTCTTATACACACACACACACACTCACACACACACTCTCAGAAAATACACACACACCCACACAGTTACACACACACAAACACACACACAAACACACACACACACACACACACACACACACACCCACCCTGTTTGTTTGTGTTTTCGCTACAGAGCAGTATTATCCGAGCAGCTGCAGTTGTGATTTGGACGGGTGAAGGGGGGCTGGTTTAACCCCCCCCCCATCAGTTTTTGACAGTCAACACATTTCCTCTTCAGCGTATGCCTCAAGTAGACCGAACGGAGACGGCACCGCGCTCTGTAATGCAAGTCTAAGCTCCGCTTGTTCCTGACAAGCAAGACGCCTTGTACTAAAAAAAAAAAAACGGAAAAAAGCAGTGATGAAATGGGAATCACAGTGCTGGCATATGGAGAGAGGGAGCGCGTGTGTGTGTGTGTGTGTGTGTGTGTGTGTGTGTGTGTGTGTCTGTGTTGTGTGTGTGTGTGTGTGGGGGGGGTCAGAGAGGAGGTGGGTGGGTGTGATGGGGTGTCGGAGGGCAGCTGTACCTTGCTGCATCAGGGACCCCACGCCGAACCAGAAGCTGTTGAGGAGGGTAAAGTTGTTCTCCACCACGTCTGACCCAGGATTACATGGGTGGGCATCGTACCATTCATAGGGGCTAAATCTGGGGGGAGGGAGAGGGAGAGGGAGAGAGAGAGAGAGAGAGAGAGAGAGAGAGAGAGAGAGAGAGAGAGAGAGAGAGAGAGAGAGAGAGAGAGAGAGAGAGAGAGAGAGAGAGAGAGAGAGAGAGAGAGAGAGAGAGAGAGCAAGAGAGAGAGAGAGAGATGTAAAATATGAAACATAAAACAAACTTTTAATTAATACAATTAGGTCACAAAAAAGGCCTGTCACCATGACAACTTCAGGTCTAGATAACGACGATGACAACAAAACAAGTGTTTTTTGTGTGGGGAAAAAAAGACTGATATGATACGAGTGAACTCGATTTGTTCTGATTCGATGGCTGATTATACACCAAAACAGGGACTGACCTAAAGCTAATATAAAAAAGTAATCATTGACTTTCACTGTGAAGAAACATACAACACATCTACTGTTACCAAGAAACAACAAAACCTTCAGGTGAAACACCATCTTATCTTGTTGCTTACTACAAAACCTGGAGCTGGATTTAGAGACATCTTTGATTGACGGGTTTCACTTCTTCAAAGCAGTCAAGCCTGAATGGCTGTTAATCAGAGCTACAGTTTGGTATTTTTTCCATTTTCACAACGTCTTGGTTTTGGACTAAACAGAAACTGTTTCTCGGATCTGAGCCAAGGATGTGAACCCTGACCGAGCCCTGACCGAGCCCTGACCGAGCCCTGACCGAGCCCTGGCTCGGAGAAGAGCTTGAATTCCTTCAACAAAAACCCAAACACATGAGAACACGAGGAAGCACAGGTGGTTAAGCCACTCCTAATAAAGGCATTAGCGAACCCATGTTTACATGCACAGATGTCCATATACGGCGGTATCATTTCATGTTACTGAGCAACCCCTCCCTCCTCCTGTTCCCCCTGATCCCGACCTTCAATTCATCTGCCTGTCAACAGATCTCACGTACGGTGGAAGATTTAACAGGTTTAAAAGCTTGAGCAAAATTCACACGTCTTTACACTACAGAAGCTCTTCTGTAAGGGTCTCTCACTCACTCACTCACTCACTCACTCACACACTCACACACTCACTCACTCACTCACTCACACACTCACTCACTCACTCACTCACTCACACTCACTCACTCACTCACTCACTCACTCACTCACTCACTCACTCACTCACTCACACACTCACTCACTCACTCACTCACTCACACTCTCACTCACACACTCACTCACTCACTCACTCACTCACTCACTCAATCTCTCTCTCTCTCTCTCACTCACTCTCTCACTCACTCACTCACAGATGTAACTCACTGGGACTCACTCACTGACTTTTGTGTCTGTGTGGAAATGTGATTTGTGAGAGCAGGTAGAAGACTGGGTCGGCTGAACCATACCGCACACGGATAATCGCACATAATTTTTTAAATATACCTTTTTTCCCCTCAAATAGGGATAAAAGTGTCACTCTAACAGACTGATAAAGAGATTAAAAAAATGTTTTAAATACATGTGCTAAATGTCAGTAGTTTCCATTCCTGAAATTAATTTAAATAATATTTTCTGAATTTGATTAGATTATTCTCTAATCCATTTTGTCTGTTTCCTGTCAAAGGAGAAAGAAGAAACGGCTAATATCTCTTTTATCTAGACGTCAGTTATTCTGTTAAAAAAACACACACACATTAATCCTTTTGTGATTGCGAAAGGTTGACACATGAACTGAAAATCTTTCCATAAAAAAAATAAAAAAACAATAATCCAGACAAAAGGAGGCACTACAAGTCTCTCCTTGTAGGCATTCAATCTAACTTTATCGACACACTGTTGTCTGACAACCGACATCTCCTCACAATTCAAAAGGAAAAATCTGAAGACCCTGTGTGTTTCTGTCAAAACTACTCATACTATTTTTTTATTTATTTTTTTACATTTTACATACAAAATGACTGTTCCTCACGAACACTGCAGTGTTTACAAGCTTCGTTTGCTTCTTTTCATGATAATTTTAGCAATCCAGAAAAAAAACCTTGCATGTGTTACCTGAGTGTGCTGAATAAACAGCGTAGATTCAGGCTCTATAAGTCTGCTTACACTGAGCCATCATTCATTTATTTTACCTCAAAAACTGGACAAGACCTTTTCCTCTTGCATTTATACCTGCTGCAGCCAGCACCTCTGCATTGAAGAAACACGGAGTGCATTCGGCTGGTTTTTTTGTTTGTATTGATTCATTTTTTATTTATTTTCAAAAATAAAGCTGGGAAAGGCCATCAGAGAAAGAGTCAAAAACATGGCGGTGGTCTTCTTCACTTGAAATGTTGGTGGCGGGAGGCAGGAGGATGGAGAACCATGCGGGAAGCGCAAAGATCGGAGGGAAACAGCCAACGCCTCCTCGACTGCAGTAACGTGCGCGAGCAGAGCGAGACAGGAGGGCAGATAGCAGATGCAGCGCCAGCGCTAACGGACGATGTTTGCCGAGACGAAACGGCGCGTGGGCCGGACAGCCGACCGTTAAATAAAACCCCTTCAGCAGCGACGGCGGAAACGATGCATCACCGGCCGGGGAAGACAGAGCTGTGTTTTAGGCCTTTGGAAAGGCACTGGAGTCTGACACAGAGATGGTACTCTGATAAAAAACACCCTGCAGTATCCACTGCTTTCTGAGTAAGACCCGGAGCCGAACCGCCCCGAGCATCAGGCCCGTCTCCTCTCTCCTAAATGATCCGTACAGCCCGTCACCCCAGGAGCTCAGTTACCCCGTCACCCTTAAAAAAAGTATCCGTTTGTGTCTAAATGCAACTTTCCTCCGTGCATACTGCAACCGCTCTCCAGTCCGAGCCGCTCACTCACTCAAAGGTCGGGAATCGTTTCATGGTTTCTTACCCACACATCTGTGCAATAACAGACGCAGCCAAAAGGCAAACAATGACAACGCTGTAAGGAGAAAACTTAAAATGAAAAGTTGAAGCTTTTTTTTTAATAAAAGAAATGTACTGCTCATCTCCGCATGCGTCATTGAACTCCGCCCCTCCACCACCTACATAAATGAGCACGAATTTAAAACAACCGAAAAGCCGTTTTTCTGTTCTGAACTGTTCTTAGCCCTTCAGCTAAAACACATACACACATAACCCCAGCTGTGCTGTGATCGCTGACTGATAAACCGGTCTTTCAATTTATTAGTCACCTTCTTTATTTATTTATTTACTTATTCAAAAGGGGAAAAATCTCTTCCCTCGCTGGCGAAGCTGAATTCCGCCACGGCGCCTGAAGCGTCAAACTGGCTGAAATTGAAACTTGGCCGGCGCTCCCGGTATCCCGGTAGATAAGACCAGGAGGAGGGAAGGGAAGAACGGGTTCCATTATTGCACATTCGCTGGAGCATGTGCTCGTATCCACGGCAACGCTATTGGGCTCTGAAATTCCCATCAGTATTCCATTCCCCCATTTTTATCTGCTAAATTTCAAATGTATATTTTCTAGCTTTCTGGGAAGTTTATTGAAGCATAGACTTTGGTCTCCCCCGCCCCCCCACCCCCACCATAGTCACATCCTTAAAGTGATCCCCGGATTTATGAGAGCAGATAAGACCCCCATAAACCATACACGCGGTATGAGAGATCGGTTTTTCCCACATTAAAAAAAGATTTTCTTTCTTCATTTTGTATGGTTTCATGGGCACTCTCAAGCAGGGATTTAGGGTAACATTGACCCACGGTGATGGCCATGTCATAACAGATGAAAATGAGCCAGACTTTTCAGAAACATTGTACACACACACACACACACACACACAAACACACACCCACAGCATCATCCCCTAACAACTTCAAAAGTGAAACACAACGTGGATCAGAATTAGGGGGACTTTTCAGACCCCTCTGTGTCTGGCCTTACATGGCAGCACCATTTTGCAAAAGAACATGAACTCCATT
Organism: Ilyophis sp. 1 JC-2022; assembly: GCA_022702515.1. Classification (NCBI taxonomy): domain Eukaryota; kingdom Metazoa; phylum Chordata; class Actinopteri; order Anguilliformes; family Synaphobranchidae; genus Ilyophis; species Ilyophis sp. 1 JC-2022. The sequence continues at coordinate 53,408,696 of CM040406.1, forward strand.
CTTAACCCTAAGGTAATCTCTCATAATATAATTATCGTACATGAGCCGATTATTATTTTTATCTTCAGGACACATGAGCTGTGGTACAGAGTACATCACTGAGCGACAGTCCGTCATGGATCTGGCTCAACACACAAGTTCAATTACCATACTGCCAAAACCTGTCAACTACAGGCTTACAAGATTGGCTGTAAAATTGTGTGTAAAATAATATCAAAATGTAAAAATATTTCCATTCAAAAACCAGAATGGTAAGCGGATTACAGCATTCACACACAGATGTTGGCACGGCGACATTAACCACACAGTCTTGCGACATTGCAGAAGAGTTTCTGAAGCCTTTTATTTCCCAAAATGTCACATCTGATCGGCTGAAACACAGCCCCAAGACGGGTGCTTCCAAAATACAGCCCCCAAACGAGCGCTACTGAAGCAAAGCTCCCGTACGGAAACTTCCGAAAAACATTATCCAAGTTCAAATGTGAGTGCTTTCTTATCCGAGTGAGATCCCACACGCCCCCTGCTGTGGATCAAAGCCCCCCCCCCCCACCCCCAGTTCTTGGAAGCTGCTTTGCAAACGTAACTCCAGACAAAGCGAGAATCCTGAGGACAGCAGCTGCCTCCTCTTAGGCATTAAGATAAAGATGAAGACAAAAAAGAAAACGTAGATGATCATTGGTTTCCTCTGAACTTCCTCGAGTGCCACTTGAAGCCCTCGGGAAGCGAGGAGCGGAGAGGAGCGGAGAGGAGCGGAGAGGGGAGGAGGACCGTGGGAGCACAGCTTTGTGCAGGAGGGTTTTTTTTCATGCAAATTCCCGTTTCCTGACATTAAAAGCCTCAATCATACGCAGAGAGAGAAAAACAAACCTGAATGAGCAGAAGCACTCGAATCAAAGTTAACTCATCTGAGCCAGATTTTACAGAGACCTCAATACCGGCTAATTGCACTCACGCCATTGGTCTCATTCGTTTCTGCTTAGCTTTTTTCCTTTTCTCTTTTCACAATCCTAAATGCGTCACTTCAGCTCTGAAACACAACGATCTCAGCGCTTTCACACTCTCAAAAGCCTCTGCTTCTTGCGTGGACTTTGTGAGCTACGCAGCCAATGAGGGACGCATGCTCAAAATAAAACCCACAGCAGCGGGCAATTAAAATTCCGTGTGGAGATAAGACTGTTGCGCACTACATTCCAGCCCGCCCAGCAGCATCCTGGGATGAAGGCCTCGCAATTAAATGCCAAGCGAAAAACTTTCTTTTTCATCACATACATAGATTTGCAAGTTAAATTTGGTCTGTGAGTGAAAACAGAGTCGGCAGGATTTTGGGTTTCGATCTTTCATGAACACTGTAGTGTTTACTGGGTTCCGCTCTTCCATGGCCACTGTAGTGTTTACTGGGTTCCGCTGTTCCATGAACACTGTAGTGTTTACTGGGTTCCGCTGTTCCATGGCCACTGTAGTGTTTACTGGGTTCCGCTCTTCCATGGCCACTGTAGTGTTTACTGGGTTCCGCTCTTCCATGAACACTGTAGTGTTTACTGGGTTCCGCTCTTCCATGGCCACTGTAGTGTTTACTGGGTTCCGCTGTTCCATGGCCACTGTAGTGTTTACTGGGTTCCGCTCTTCCATGGCCACTGTAGTGTTTACTGGGTTCCACTCTTCCATGGCCACTGTAGTGTTTACTGGGTTCCACTCTTCCATGGCCACTGTAGTGTTTACTTGGTTCCGCTCATCTATGAACACTGTAGTGTTTACTGGGTTCCACTCTTCCATGGCCACTGTAGTGTTTACTGGGTTCCGCTGTTCCATGGCCACTGTAGTGTTTACTGGGTTCCGCTGTTCCATGGCCACTGTAGTGTTTACTGGGTTCCACTGTTCCATGGCCACTGTAGTGTTTACTGGGTTCCGCTGTTCCATGGCCACTGTAGTGTTTACTGGGTTCCGCTCTTTCATGGCCACTGTAGTGTTTACTGGGTTCCGCTCTTCCATGGCCACTGTAGTGTTTACTGGGTTCCGCTCTTCCATGGCCACTGTAGTGTTTACTGGGTTCCGCTGTTCCATGGCCACTGTAGTGTTTACTGGGTTCCGCTGTTCCATGGCCACTGTAGTGTTTACTGGGTTCCGCTCTTCCATGGCCACTGTAGTGTTTACTGGGTTCCGCTCTTCCATGGCCACTGTAGTGTTTACTGGGTTCCGCTCTTCCATAGCCACTGTAGTGTTTACTGGGTTCCGCTCTTCCATGGCCACTGTAGTGTTTACTGGGTTCCGCTCTTCCATGGCCACTGTAGTGTTTACTGGGTTCCGCTGTTCCATGGCCACTGTAGTGTTTACTGGGTTCCGCTCTTCCATGGCCACTGTAGTGTTTACTGGGTTCCGCTCTTTCATGGCCACTGTAGTGTTTACTGGGTTCCGCTCTTCCATGGCCACTGTAGTGTTTACTGGGTTCCGCTCTTCCATGGCCACTGTAGTATTTACTGGGTTCCGCTCTTCCATGGCCACTGTAGTGTTTACTGGGTTCCGCTCTTCCATGGCCACTGTAGTGTTTACTGGGTTCCGCTCTTCCATGGCCACTGTAGTGTTTACTGGGTTCCGCTCTTCCATGGCCACTGTAGTGTTTACTGGGTTCCGCTCTTCCATGGCCACTGTAGTATTTACTGGGTTCCGCTCTTCCATGGCCACTGTAGTGTTTACTGGGTTCCGCTCTTCCATGGCCACTGTAGTGTTTACTGGGTTCCGCTCTTCCATGGCCATTGTAGTGTTTGTAGTGGATTAGATAAAGCTACTCAGTGATGCTAGTCACCAACCAACAAAAACAATGCAATGATCAAGGTTTTGCCAAATCTATGCTAGGCTAGGCTACTTGGCCACAGGTAAACAATAAACGCTCTCTGTAGTCCCCAGACCATCCGACAATTCATACAGTTTCCTGTTGATGTTCGCCAATTCCCAAAAATAAAGTCCGCCTTTTCTCTTAGCTTAAGAGTTCTCCCCATTCCTTACTAAAAAATGGTCCCAGCAGCTTTGTGAATAGATTTTAAGATGAAACTTATTTTATTTTTTTTTGTATTCAAATTGCTACATGCCACTGTGTAGGTTTGATACATTTACCAGACAATTCTGAAACCTACCCGCATTTGGTGGGTGGAGAGTGGCGGGTGGCGGGTGCTAATTTCCCACCCTGATCCAATCACGGACTCACATCCAATCACTGACCCACATCCCATCACTGACCGCATCCAATCACTAACCGACATCCAATCACTGACCCACATCCAATCACTGACCGACATCCAATCACTGACCCACATCCAATCACTGACCGACAGTTGACGGGCGCTTGGCACACCCACGGCTGGCTGCGATTTCCGGCGAGGAAGACGCGCTTACCTGGCGATGACGAAGAGGACACAGCTGACGCCCAGGTAGGCCAGCAGGATGTAGACCCAGATGTCGGGGGTCATGGGGTTCAGGAAGGAGAAGAAGCCATTGTTGGTGCTGTTGGGTTTCCTGTACAGAATGCTGATCCCAGTGCTCAGAAAGGGCTTGGAGAAGTCGATCACCTTTTCCCTCATGTAAGAGATGGTGAGGGGGGCCACAGCCAGGTCCGCTTTCTGCAGGGGGGGGGCAGTGTGGTATAGTGGTTAAGGACGTCAGCTTGTAACTCAGAGGCTGCAAGTTCAAATTCCACTGTTCCCTTAAGAAAAAGCACTTAACCTGACTTGGTACAGTAAATATCCCGCTGTATATATGTAAATATCCCGCTGTATATATGTAAATATCCCGCTGTATATATGTAAATATCCTGCTGTATATATGTAAATATCCTGCTGTATATATGTAAATATCCCGCTGTATATATGTAAATATCCCGCTTTATATATGTAAATATCCCGCTGTATATATGTAAATATCCTGCTGTATATATGTAAATATCCCGCTGTATATATGTAAATATCCTGCTGTATATATGTAAATATCCTGCTGTATATATGTAAATATCCTGCTGTATATATGTAAATATCCCGCTGTATATATGGGATTGTCAAAAAAAAGTTGTGTAAGATGCTCTGGAATGTGTAAAATGCCTCATTTTAAATTTACATTACAAGGTTGCAGGTTTGATTCTCAGGTGTGACTATGCCATCGTGATCGTACCCTACAGAAAACATTCAGTTGTGGGATTTGGGAATTTACACGACTGGGATTTCAAATTTTAAAAACAAAAAAGCTAAAGAAATTCTGGTGAATGCCCGAATGTAAAATATAAGTACCTGGGGACTCGCCAAAGCCATTCATTCGATGAGATGCACTACAGTGAAGCACATGTCAGACCTGCTGTAGCACATTGCATTACACTGCATTATGTGTAGGCACTCTTAGCCAGAGAAGCTAATGACACAAATACAAACAGTTATATGAGGAATGGGAATGCAGTGGTGCAGAGAACAGTTAGAGTCCTGAGAGATGGAGAGGTAAGCGCAAAAGTGCAAATGTGCTGACTTATCAGCTGTCTTCACCAGCTTTGCCTAATAAAGTCAGACAGAAACAAACGAAAACACGACAAGCTCAGCAAAGAGCCGGAGAAATAAAGGATTTGTATAAATAAGCGCTATGCAAAAGAAAAAAAGAAAAGAAAAGGCCTTGTTCGCGGATAACTTTTCACTGCGGCAAAGTCAAACACGGACCAAACCCCATGGGGGGGAGAGAGGGGGGGGGGTTGTGTTTGTGTTTAGCCTCATATATTCAATGCTTTGCATTAATAATAATAATAAAAACTACATTAAATATACTAAAACAATGTAAATATAAAGGTTATTTTTTGATAACATTGCCTCAACTGTACATTGAAACATAGAAAAACCTTTTATGTTGTGAAGATCAGCAAAGGAACTGTTTTCAAAGAGCCCTTGGTCACACATTTTAACATTTTTAAATATTTTACAATGTATTACTTCATTTTTCATCTTTTTTCCAATATTTTGTATTTCTATCATTATCTTTTTTTGGTCTAGGGGATTTATTTTTAAAATGTGAATAGAAGAACACTTCCTCCACTTATTCCTCTTTAATCTTAGAATTAATTTTAAGACAGGAAAATGTGTAATTTCTGTAAACTTTCCAGTGCAGTTGCCAAGTTACCCGTCACAACATTAACTTGCAGGAAGCTTCTCCTGTGAAACAAGGCCGTATGCCAAAGAACAGAGTTTTGTGGAGAGCTCTGTAAAATATGTTATTTTAAAAGGCTTCTGTTTTATCATCACCTCCAGGGCTTCGGTTCTCAGCACCAGCCGCTTCTTGATAAATGGGTACGTCACGAGTGGATAATCAGATACGTCAATAAAATATAAATGAGGACAAGGGCTGATAGCGTATATACATAGTTAGGTTTAATGTTGGGTTAAATCTACATTAAATATTTGATATATTTGAGAGAGCGGAAACAACCCGATACTATGGAACACAGCGGCTCCTTTCACTACAGTGTAAACCAGCTTCAGACTGTGAATCTATTCACTACAGTGTAAGCCAGCTTCAGACTGTGAATCTATTCACTGCAGTGTAAGCCAGCTTCAGACTGTGAATCTATTCACTACAGTGTAAACCAGCTTCAGACTGTGAATCTATTCACTACAGTGTAAGCCAGCTTCAGACTGTGAATCAGTGTAAGCCAGCTTCAGACTGTGAATCTATTCACTGCAGTGTAAGCCAGCTTCAGACTGTGAATCTATTCACTACAGTGTAAACCAGCTTCAGACTGTGAATCTATTCACTACAGTGTAAGCCAGCTTCAGACTGTGAATCTATTCACTACAGTGTAAACCAGCTTCAGACTGTGAATCTATTCACTACAGTGTAAGCCAGCTTCAGACTGTGAATCTATTCACTACAGTGTAAGCCAGCTTCAGACTGTGAATCCATTCACTACAGTGTAAGCCAGCTTCAGACTGTGAATATATTCACTACAGTGTAAGCCAGCTTCAGACTGTGAATCCATTCACTACAGTGTAAGCCAGCTTCAGACTGTGAATCTATTCACGACAGTGTAAGCCAGCTTCAGACTGTGAATATATTCACTACAGTGTAAGCCAGTTTCAGACATCCTGTAAAAGTAGAAGCAGATGTGCATTCCTCATACGGTCAGATAGACCATCCTGGTGCTTAGCATTCATTATCTCTTTGTATGGTTACCGTAGGCCCGTCGCCATGGGAACCACCCTCACAAACACCTGTGACGGGTGAAAGTACTCTGATGCTGTCAATCACTGACATCAGTTAAACTTTTAACCAATCACAGCACAGCAGGGTTTCCACACAGATACCAGCTGATCTTCTTTTTGGCGTTGAGGTCACTCTAGAGTTGGCAGGACGAATGTTGGGGTGGCGGGGGGTGGGGTAGGGGGCTAAAGTGGGCAGATCGGAGCCAGCGGGGTGTGAATCAGGCCGTTCTGCTGTATTAGCACAGAGGGGAAGTGTTTCTCTGTTTCGGAAGGAGAAAGGGGGGAAAAAAGGCAAGACGGAGCTGTTGAAGCGTGAGGACCAGCTGGTTTCATTAACCTCCCATTCGGGCCCCTGTGAGACCCCGAGAGAGAAAAAGGGGGTTCGGCCATGTAAATGGTGACCTTCTAAATATGCAGCTAAATGCATAATTGGGAATTTGTTCCTCGGCTGTGAGAGACGACAAGGCCTGGAGCTTTTCTCTCCTCTGACATTCTGGCACGCCCCCCCCCACCCCCCCCCCCACCCCCACCCCCACCCCCAACCCCCAACCCCCCATACTCTGAAATTCTGCCACTGCACAGATGAGATGAATTCGTTTTTGTTTTTTTCTCCTCCCTCCTTGCTATAACCTCAAACGAATACGGGAGGCTGAAAGTAGGCTAATTGGAATGTCTTGCATGGCTTCTTAGAGGCAAAGTTTGGGAACACTTTTCTGTGACAAGTTTGACTGAGCAGCTGCCTGCCTGCAGAAATGGCACAGGAAGGAGCTGAAAGAGGCATGAACGTCAGTGCGTGAGCCGGGCCTGAAAAAATGTAATAAAATGCATAAAATTGAATTCTATATTATATGTAATATATACAGGTCCTGTCTTTACGGGCTGTTTGTGTGCAGCATTGCTGCAAATAACAATACATTTTTTAAATAAAAACCTCAAACTTTGCACTTCCTGTCAAGGCCCGCCTCACTGTTGCCGAACCCACGTGAGGGGAGGAGTCAGAACACAATGCACAAAACACCACCGACACAACGCACAAAACACCACCGACACAACGCACAAAACACCACCGACACAATGCACAAAACACCACAGACACAACGCACAAAACATCACAGACACAACGCACAAAACACCACAGACACAACGCACAAAACACCACCGACACAACGCACAAAACACCACCGACACAACGCACAAAACATCACAGACACAACGCACAAAACACCACAGACACAACGCACAAAACACCACAGACACAATGCACAAAACATCACCGACACAACGCACAAAACACCACAGACACAACAAACAAAACACCACCGACACAACGCACAAAACACCACCGACACAACGCACAAAACACCACAGACACAATGCACAAAACACCACAGACACAACGCACAAAACACCACCGACACAACGCACAAAACACCACCGACACAACGCACAAAACACCACCGACACAACGCACAAAACACCACAGACACAACGCACAAAGCATCACCGACACAACGCACAAAACACCACAGACACAACAAACAAAACACCACCGACACAACGCACAAAACACCACCGACACAACGCACAAAACACTACAGACACAATGCACAAAACACCACCGACACAACAAACAAAGTGCTTATGTTCATTACCCTCAACAAAGCCTGCTTTTTTTATTTATTAAGCTATCAGCCAGATGCCAGGCTCAGCTTCGTCTGAATGGCAACACAAGGAAGCCATGGCTCCCGGTAACCTTCCCATGTCTGTGTCAGAGCAAGGATTAATTAGCATGAGACAGAGACAAATGAAGAGCTAAACCCGTTATTAATACTAGCATCACACGACGATTAATGGGATCATCTATTGTAACTAATCAAGTTTAACAAGGCCCGTTGCATCATTTAGCTCTTTTCCCACAATGCCCTTTGGTTTTGCGGAGGGCTTTGTGAGTGCACGATAAAGGAAATAAAGAACTGTGTGTTGCGCCTCAGAAAAGCCCTTAAGCATTTAATTAACAGAGCCACACATGCATCCGCTTCTCTGCCTTTGAAGGACTGGCGATTTGTGTTTACTCACTACTCTACCCAGTCTCTCTCTTTCATTCCATCTCACTCTCTCTATCTTTCTCTCTTATTCTATCTCTTTCTTTCTCTTCCCCCTCTTTTCCATTTGAATTTAGACCACTCCTTATTTCTCTCTCTCCATCTCTTTCTTTCTTTACCCTTTCTCCCGTTCTCTCTCTCTCTCTCTCTCTCTCTCTCTCTCTTTCTCTCACTCTCTCTCTCTCTCTCTCTCTCTCTCTCTCTATCTCTCAATCTCTCTCTCCATTTTGTCATTATCCATGGGCTTCCTGTTTGACAGGAGACGGTGACCTACAAAGACAAATGAACAGGTCTCCCAGCTTTTAATAAAGCCACACAACCCTGGTTAAATAGATGTGAGGGGGCAAAAGGCCTTTTGTAATTCGGTAATGAAACTATGATTTATGGGGGGGTTGTGCTGTGACACATTGAATGTTAGGCACTGTGCTTTAGTGCCACTTTATCAGTTAAAAACAACCAAGGTCCAGTCCCTTTATTTCATTCATGGGTGTCTTTCTTAAGTCTATGAACATGTCAACCCCCGTGACCCACTCATGGTTAACTCAGTGCTAAGCTGCCGCACGGTAATATACTCTGGTCATCCAAAATACAATGAGCAGTTGATGAAATTTTTAGGGGTTAATAAAAAGGCCTGATAGAAATAAATGGAACCGATAAATAACTTTGACAGCATTCATTAATAAACTTTCTCCCTTTTTCCTTTTTGGAGTAAGAACGCCCCCCCAAGGGCTGCTTACATTGAAGGAAGCGGTGACTGTCGGCGGCCATCTTGTGAAGCTACTGCTACAGCGACACCTGCTATGGTGTGTTAACACACGCCTTCTCAGTTTGTGAATTTTGTTTTAACACATTATATCTTAATATTGTTTTTATTCATGTATTTAATTGCCCATGCAAGGTGGACAGGGGGAGGGTGTTTAGGGGGAAGATTGTATAATCCATCTTCTTCTCAAAAAATCTTTTTGAAAATCTTAGGTTTTAATAAAAAAAAGAATACGATCCCAGAAATGAGCGGCTAAGGCAATAATTTGGAACGAGCTCTAGCAGACTGCTTTCAGCAGAGCCCATCTCATTCCACAGATAAGGCGAGCAGCGCTCATCCGTCCGGAAAGGGTCCGTCTCTGAGAGTCCTCGGGACAATCAAGGATCTGCTCTCATACCCGGCTGCCTGGGTTTACTTTTCAGCTCCACTGATCCCAGATCAGCTTATCTGCTTCAACAGGAGGGAGCCTCTTAGCTGGTCAATCACAGTCCTTTTTAACCCTTAGAAGAGAAGGTTTTTTTGGAATGTTGTTTTTTTTTCTAAATTCTAAATCAGTGTTCTAGAACTCCATTGCTTTCAATTACCAGTAGCGATTGTTACATCCGCATTAGAATGCTCAGTTACAAACATTCTAATGATAGAGTATGTTTGGGATCTTTACACCGCCAGATACAGCCAGAAAGAATAAAGCCCTATTCGGACGGGATAGGTTTTACTGGGGGAGGTGGAGTAACGTAATAATTACCGGAGGACCTCCGCTATTTTAGTCCCGTCCGAATCTGCCATGTCTGTAACAGACTACGCGCTCCCGTGCCAGTAAAGATTCCGGCGTCTTTTACCTGCTGTTAAATGCCCTGTAAAATTAACCCCAGATTAAAGCATTGTTCTGTAAAGTAAATATTTTGTTATTTCCTGTGAGAAATTAGTTTTCCCGCTCTTTTCTCCTGGTTTTTCACGTAAGCACTCGTGGAAGCCTTTGGTTGTGCTCTCTTCGGTCCGAGTGCAAGCCACAACTATTGGCCGATCTCTAAATTAACTGTAACGTTACAATAAATAAGAAGCGCAAAACAAGTAGGGTTCAGTGGAGGCAACGCTTGTGGTAGCTTTAGGTAGCTAAGCTATTGTAGTCTAGCTGTAGCCTTACATACATGTTATGGTCTAGCCTAACAGTTTACTATTTTTCTCAAGCTAACGTTAATAAAGAGGTGTAATGCAGGATTCCTCACGCGTTTTGTGGACAGTTTCCATGCCAACATCGTCTCCACATAGTTTTTTTTTTTTGGCGCCTGCTTTTCAACCGCTTCTTGCTTTTCTACCAGAAGCAATCATTTTGCAGTAAAGATAGGATGTGTAACGTTGTAAAGATAGGATGTGTAACGTTGTGTAACGTTGTAAAGATAGGATGTGTAACATTGTGTAACATTGTAAAGATAGGTTGTGTAACGTTGTAATGACGCATGGGGAACATTTTCAATGTGATGGCAACATGAAGTAGGCACTCCCATCTCTGCTATTCTAGACGCCGATTACGGAGATACTTAATCCCGTCCGAATCGGCCATTAACATTACAGACGTCCTGTGATAACAATTACTTTAGAGCCATAAAGTGAGTGACATTTTTTGTTTTGTACTTCTCGTCTTGTAGTCTGTTTTATGATATTTATTGTTTGCACTTATTGTCCTGTCTATTTGTTTTTGTTTTTGTTTTGTTTTGTTTTTTACTGCTGGCTGTGAAACTAATTACCCCTAGGGGATAATAAAGATATCCTTGATCCCATTGTCCTGAAAACCGAACCCATCTGAATAGGGCTTAAGACACACGGCCAAAACAATTAACAACAGTTAAAAGGGCACGTTATCACCTGGTCGCTATTAAAAAATAAAATAAAAATGGATTTCAATACGTGCAGTTATGTCTTTGGGTTTGGGTGTCTTGAACATCCCATTTTTAACATTTGGCCATCCTCAAATACCCCACTTGCTTCCCACAGAGCTGTTTCCCCAGCCAACTAAGGACAGTAACTGAAATGGCACGAATGTAAAAAATAATACATATACAGGCAGGACTATGGAACTATAATACAATCTCTTCTTTTCCTCAAAAGGTTACTTATCTTTATGAGAAAAGAAAAAAAAGCTCTTTGACCGGAATATTCCATTCAGAGACGGCTGACCTCTGTGCAGGTGTAGCCAGGATCTACGCCACGGTATTAATCACAGGTAGAAGTGCTTTTGTAGTCCGCCTCCTGACGTTGCGGCGGCAATGTGAAAAAGCTCTTTTTTTTGTATTAAGACAGATGACTGCGGAACCGGGTTGTTAAAATACATTACTGCTCTTGCTTGGCAGGCCTTGATCAACGGCGACGTACAAATTATGCGGCCAGGGCCTCAAAGCAGCCGAGACCGGCGAGGGGAAGATTATGAATGACAGGAAAATTTGCCAGAAAAAAAATGAAAAGAAATGAAAGTTTAAGAGAGCCTGGCCTAAGATCACAGGAGTAAAATAATATGCTCTGCTGCACTGAACACCACTGGTCTGGAGTTTCCGAGCGCTCTGGTGGCCGTGCCCAACGGTCCTGACCGTGAATCGATCATCGGGAGCGGTGAAAAATAGTCCAACACAACCGCGCCGAGCTGAGCGCCGGAACTGCCTCGGCAAACGTTCTGGCATTCTATTGATCAGGAAACATTCGCCCCATTCCTGGCTGCAAGGTGGCACCTGTGTGTAGGGTGGCTGATTCGGGCATGTCGACTGATGTCACGGGTCAGCTGGGGCCCATAAAACCACAGGATCTGCTTGGGTCCCCAACCGACAGGGTCTGCTGGGATCCTCAAACCCACAGGGTATGCTGGGGCCCCTAAAACCACAGGATCTGCTGGGGTCCCCAACCGACAGGGTCTGCTGGGATCCGCAAACCCGCAGGGTCTGCTTGGGTCCCCAACCCTGATCGCAATGTCTTTTGATTTTGTTTTCATCTTAAAACCAGGAACCGATTCAAACTCAACAAAACCAGCTGATATGAGCTAACCATATAATATATATATATACCCTAACCCTAACCCCTAACCATAACCCCTAACCCCTAACCATATAATGGATTTATTCCATTAATTAAGCGCTGAGTAACAACAAAAACCAACAGGTCTCTCCAGGACCAGACTTGGGGAGTAATATTGCATGCCTCCGTTGCAACAAAATGCGAGCAGCCAGCGAACGAAAGCCGAGAGACAGTGAGAGAATGATAAACCGAACTGAAACCTGTATAAATATCATCCCCGGCGCTCACAGTTTTTATTCTATGTTTTTTTTTCTTTTCTCTCACGCCTCTTTGTTGTGCAGTAAGCGTCCCGTTCCTCTCAAGGTTATTCATAGTGTGAGTCTGGAGCTCGCTGAAGCTTTGGGGAGATTAAGCGCTGCCCCCTCTGTCACCCCTCCAAGGCGCTCTCCATTGACTGGGGATCACGTGACTTCCTCCGCTAAATGCCACTTAGGCTATTACGGGTTTGCACCTGGCCCCCGCTCAGCCCCGCGTGCCATGATGCTACAAACGCCAGGAGGGCGGCATCGACAAGGCCAGAACTGCTCTTCACCCAAACATAACAGCTGGGAGAGAAGCCGGTTTCACGGTGCCAGAGTAGACTAGCTAAGCCAGCAAGGTTTGAGAATATAAAAGCGGTTGTAAGGGCCTGACATCTGGAAATAGTTCTGTAAGAAGACCGAGGAAGATCCACACAAACATTACAGCTTGAACTACTGAGTCTACAGTGCATGTAGCACAGAAACAATACTGACTATAATCTTGTGTGGGACCGGATTCTTCCCTCTTAATATTCTACTTATTAATATGTATTCATGTTGAACTAAAAACAAGAGTAGTTCCTATGTTTTTTTTATGGTGATACAAGCATACTGTCTCCAGGCACATTATATTCTGATGATGTAACAACATGGATGCATGCGATTGGATATTTGCAATACTCATTTAAACACAGTTTAAAAAATATATATATCTCTCTCTCTCTCTCTCTCTCCCCTCTAAAAGTGAAACTTTTCTACTGAGAGCAAAGGACGTCAGGGAAACAGCCTTAGAACCATGGTTCCATCTTGGATTGTTGCGGGCCATATCAAGCTTTAGAACCTGCAAACTGCCCACATGGTAACGTTCTAATTTCCCCCTTTAGAACCCGGGTCTTTCCGCAGCAGTTACTCGTGTGTTCCATCAGCTCCCTCACCCTCACGTTCCACTGCTTTAGAACCTGCTACCATGGTAATGGTGTCATTTCCCCCTTTAGAACCCAGGTCTTTCCGCAAGCGGTTACTCACATGTTCCATCAGCTCTCTCACCATCCCGTTCCACTGCCCCTTCTCATCCTGGGAGCCGTACCTTCCGTCTGGGACCAGGCGGATCTCGTAAGAGAAGCCCAGGACTTGGGCCAGCTCCTTCAGCAGGTCGATGCAGAAGCCCTCGAAGCGCTCGTTCCCTGCCAGCGCCTTGTCAGACTTCTTAAACATGACATATGGCTCCTCCTGCGCGGACAGAAACACATCCAACACGAGCCCGCGCTCAGGTCACCCATTTCAATTTGCCCACCCCCCCCTTAATTGGAGAAAGGCGATCTAAGAGGGTGTGACAGCACCTCAAACATGCGGAACAAACGTCAGAGACGGCGCCAACACATCACCATGGCAACAGTAATTAGTACGTGCATAACTAAAAGTTTTTATTAATGATTAATGAGCCATTAATTACCAGTTAATTGACCATCAATCATCAAGTAGTTCAATATGATGGCAAATACTGTATCAAAATGTAAAAATAATTTTGTGAAACGTAATGTGTAAAATGAACAAAGCACAAAATGCCTCACTACCATGTATATGTATATATGCAGTGAGCGCCATCATTCATTGCACAGTGACACATTGGTTCTATACTCTAGCACTTTGAACTTGAAAGGATACATTGACAATGATGTTGAAGTGGAGACTGTCAAGCGAAACTATAACGTCTCTGCATTTGAATGGATCTCTATGGGAATTGGGGGGTGGGACTAGATTTAGCTGTAAATTATGCTGGAACAATATGGAACACATGGTTGGCTAAATGGCTGAGGTATCAAACGAGCCTCAAACCATCACTCTGCTGCCAGATATGCAGGAGATATGGATGGATCACTATAAGGGTTGTTTCTCCTGACAAATTTTCCTCTTGAACTATATGGAAAAATAAGTTTAAATAAATTTAGCTTACTTGATAAATTTGTATTTCCAAACTGAATAAATACTGCACCTCCAACCACAAAAATGTTTTGTTCGAACAAAGATATTTGCCGAATACAAACTTTTTTAAATCTGCAGATTAATGTTATTTACCGATTTTATAAGTCAGCTGTATGCTGTTGCTACGGTAACTTATAGAAGAGATGAATCTAACGTTATGGCTCGCAGTAAAAAAGATTAAACACCAAACTGCTTTGCGAACTCCTTGATAATGTAACTATGCCTAGATAAGTTAGTTACCTAAGCACGTATTGCATTTGCATTATCTTAAAAACAATGACAAAAGTATATCGTAGCCAGCTATGCAGTTGCCTAAATTAAAGTTAGCTACTATTTGTAGAGTAGCCGTCTGCCATCCAATAACGTTCGTCACTGAAGAAAGAAAGTAGGTAGGCTACATTCTGCTTATTTTACCGTATCAAATCACTTTATTTACTCCACTTATTTTATTGAACGTTTTGAACTCTGGATTCGCCGGTTATGGATCAATAGCTTGCCGTAATTCCCACCCATAGGCATAAGTCGTGTAGCTGGCCAGGCAGCGCATTAATTTAGAACGGTGATCAAACCTGTGACCCGGATGACCGTTCATATACAAGCATTTAAACCACGGCTGTCAACCAATCAGAATCAAGTATTTATCCAAGCCATGGTGTACGTATATATATACTATATATTTTTATATTTATCAAATACAATTACAGTCATATCATATTATATATCAGTTAATCACAGAATATTGAGTCCTTTTGAAGGTATCTAGCAAGATTTTTCTTTTGTGTGTACACACAGTCAGTGAAGGTGCTCTCAAAGTAAAAAAAAAAAATGTCAATCAAAACACACAGCCTTTCATATTATTTGTTATGAAAAAGAAGACATTGGGTAAAAATGTTAAATTAAATTACTATTAATTAAAGTACATAACTCAAGAATATGAGAAAATTAGCGCAATTCTGAAGTTAGGAGACTGATTTGCAGGCCCCATTACTTCTTGCAAATATGGAAATTAAGAGGTCACAATCTTAAGATTTACTAGTTTAGAGAAAACTCCTTACATACACACAGTAATTCAGTTCAAATTGACATAAAAAATGGATAAATCACAAATGCGGCTCTGAAAATGGATGTGTTCACAGAGATCTGAGAGTCCAGACCCTCTTCACCTTTTCAGACGTGATTGATTCTCTTTTCAAAGAGAAAGTGATTCCGCATCCCTGAATGGTTTATGTATTCTACAGATACCAGTAACCAAACCTCCTAACATAAACCATGGCTTTGGGTCTGCTTTTTGGGAAGTCGTGTGAAAGAACAGAGCACCCCCCCCCCCCCAGGAGGAGGTGGGGCTGGGGGAGGAGGCGGGGGGAGGATGGAGTGGCGGTGGTGCTTGTGTTTTTACTGCACCTCGTTAATTTTCTTGGGAGGTCGTTACTCGTTACTTGGCTGATTCAAAACAGAGATCCGCAATCAAACAGAACACGCCCGTCATGTCACTTTGCGTGTTCTCGCTGCACACACACTGCCAATCATTTCGCTTTGCGTGTTCCTGCTGCACACGCACTGCCTGTCATGTCGCTTAGCATGTTCTCGCTGCACACGCACTGCCCATCATGTCGCTTAGCGTGTTACCACTGCACACGCACTGCCCGTCATGTCGCTTAGCGTGTTCTCGCTGCACACGCACTGCCCGTCATGTCGCTTTGCGTGTTCCCGCTGCACACGCACTGCCTGTCATGTCGCTTAGCGTGTTTCCGCTGCACACGCACTGCCCATCATGTCGCTTAGCGTGTTACCGCTGCACACGCACTGCCTGTCATGTCGCTTAGTGTGTTCCCGCTGCACACGCACTGCCCATCATGTCGCTTAGCGTGTTCCCGCTGTCCGTGGCTCAGCGAGTCGCCGGGGGTGTTTTATTGTTTTATTTTTTGTTGAACGGAAAAGCCATGACAGCAGGTAAGAGCGCGACTCGAAAAGGCCGCGGGTTCTTTTGCTCTCTCTGGGTTTTCCGGTATGTACCTTTTGACTGGACAAACTCTTTTGATGCTAGAAGGTTTTATGTACCACTCACTTATGATAAAGACCCTCAGACCAACACACCCCCCCCCACCTCCCGGGTGCGTTTAAGACACTGTGGCCTACTTATCCCTGGGCTATTACACCATTTATTTCTGACAATGGCCCGACACACCTTTCATAAACACTTTCCCCCGGTCAAGGTGACCTCAGACCAGCCACTGACACTTAAACCAAATAATTTTTTTTTATAAATAACACATAAGATAATATTTTTCTTCTCTCTTCCTCTCGCTCTCTCCTTTCTCCCTATTTATACCAGGAGAGAAGCACTATTTATACCAGGAGAGAAGCACGTTTTCAGATAAACGAGACCCAATGTGTCAGGGACATTTCAGTCCAGATATAGGGCCTGATTTACTGAGAGCTTTAGCGTGTACAATACCTTTTAGCACACACAAAACTAATAACGCAACTAATGATTGGTGCAAAACAAACACGCTGACCAATCACTGGTCTTGTTATTGGCTTTCTGGGTGCTAAAAGGTTTTCAGTAAAAGGTCTCGGTAAATCAAGCTTAAAAATTATTTTTAAATAAAAAAATAAAAGGCCCATCTTTTTTTTAAGTTTCAAATGCTCCATATATGTAAATTAATTTTGGTGCATTCTAAGCTTTCCGTCTCCCGGACTCGATGCTGAAAGTCTATAGAGGATCCTGTTAGCACTGTTCCCTTACATAAGCAGAGCATATCTCTGTTAGCCTAGCCTTGTGATTGTGTTCCCTGAGCCCAGATTGTAGATGTGGAGATGTGGGTAAAACAGCCTGCGGTACCTATGCAAGGGCCCTATGATTTCCGCGATACAGAAAAGGCGGACGGGATCGCAGAATTTGGTACTAAAAATGAAATCAACTGTAAAACGTGGAATATTGCAGAATTTTCCATAATTTGGCTGAAATTGATAAAATAATTTTTTAAATAAAAAGTAGGCCTAATTATTAGGGCTGCCCCCGACCAAAGATTTGCTTAGTCGACCTGTAGTCGTCAAACCCATATTCGACGAACCGTCGCGCATTTATGATATTAATTAAATTATTTAAATATGTATTTCTGAGCATCAGAAAATGGTTTGACTTCCATCTGATCTATAGTAGCCTAAGTTTACTACATTACAGAAAAATACTAAACCGTCATTATGAGCATTTAAAATCTCAATTATAGCTACAAGCACAGGCTGAGATTTGTTGGCCTGCACTGCCTATTAACAGCATCGGGTTGCTTATGGCCCGCGCTGTAGGCTATTAACGGCATCGGGTTGCTTATGGCCAGCGCTGTAGGCTATTAAAGACATCGGGTTGCTTATGGCCCGCGCTGTAGGCTATTAACGGCATCGGGTTGCTTATGGCCCGCGCTGTAGGCTATTAACGACATCGGGTTGCTTATGGCCCGCGCTGTAGGCTATTAACGACATCGGGTTGCTTATGGCCAGCGCTGTAGGCTATTAACGGCATCGGGTTGCTTACGGCCCGCGCTGTAGGCTATTAACGGCATCGGGTTGCTTATGGCCCGCGCTGTAGGCTATTAACGGCATCGGGTTGCTTATGGCCCGCGCTGTAGGCTATTAACGGCATCGGGTTGCTTACGGCCCGCGCTGTAGGCTATTAACGGCATCGGGTT
Source organism: Ilyophis sp. 1 JC-2022 (assembly GCA_022702515.1). Lineage (NCBI taxonomy): Eukaryota > Metazoa > Chordata > Actinopteri > Anguilliformes > Synaphobranchidae > Ilyophis > Ilyophis sp. 1 JC-2022. The sequence continues at coordinate 53,426,747 of CM040406.1, forward strand.
GCTTACGGCCCGCGCTGTAGGCTATTAACGGCATCGGGTTGCTTATGGCCCGCGCTGTAGGCTATTAACGGCATCGGGTTGCTTATGGCCCGCGCTGTAGGCTATTAACAGCATAGACAAAGCGGCAAATTAATTTGTCAGAACAACAAGCAATGAGACATTTAACATTGTTATTTTTATTTATACTCTTTATATTAACACACAACTTAAAAAGAGTGAATAACTAAATAAAAAAGCAGCCTTTTGTCCGGTGATACGAAAAAGCAAAAACAATGTAGCTAGCAACTTCAAGGTTATCAAAACTAGATGGGGGGGGGGGGGGGAATAAAAAACAGCAAACTGAAATCATTAAAAGAGAAATATCAACAACAGGCCAAATTAAAGATTAATTATCTATATTAGCAACGTAAAAGTGTGTGACCAGCGAACCTCGTCACATTAGGCGTAGGCCTACTCACTGCTGTTTTTCCTCCGATCGCAGTCTTCTCATATTATGCGTGAGGAACACGAGTTTGTTGACGACGTTGCTCTGGAGAAGTGAGCTCCGGTTCATTTTGCTGACAATGAAGCCGGTCTTTGAGAAGATGCGCTGAATGATAGGTGAATTGTTGCTTGCAGAGTTTACATTTACATTTTTTGGGGTCATCCTTTAGACGCTCGAAATGCTCGCATACTCTAGATTTTCTCTCAGAAATTCTATACAACTGATCTATTCGTTAATTAATAGACACCAATTGTTCGTTACAAGGCGCACGTCCGGAATTAATAGTTTCACTCTCGCGTTTTTTCACACTGAGTCGATTCGACCAATTAAGATTTTGGTTGACCAAGTTCTTTTGATCAACTAATGGTTTAGTCATCTATTTGGGGGCATAAGTTTACATAAGTATAACTCTATGGTTTTGCCGATTGCTTGCTGCATTGTTGCAGTACCTTTCTTCATTAATAATGAAACACTAGTAGAACTCTGTTTTGAAGCACTTGCCTTTATAAAAAATAGTGCAATGTTGTGTTGCATCATTACAAATTTACTGTTATATATTATTAAATCGTTGACGTTTTACTAATTAATATTAATAGACACTTTCTGATAAAATTAGTGTAAAAGTAACATGTAGACCTTGACCTGATAAAAATAATAATAATAATAATAATAATAATAATATAATAAAAATAATAATAATAATATTAATAAGTGGCAGCTGTAGTATTAGTAGTAAACCACCTCTTTAACTGCTTGCTGGTGTTCTGCTTGTACAGTAAATAGTTTTCCTGAAATAGCGCACATACGTTTCCTGGATCTCTACATTAGTGAAATCATTTACACTGAGTTCCTGGTGGTATTAACTGCGTTTGGCCCAAACCCAAAATCAAACGAGGTTCTGATGAGAGTGCTAAAACTTTCCAGCGACAAAGTGACAGCTTCACAGAGTCACAGCAGAGTCAAAGAGGAATTATGACATCCCATAATAACCTGACAGCAGGATGTTGAGCTGATAGCCAACATCATTGTGTGACCTCCTGCTCAAACCGGGGAATACTGCAAGATAAACTCGTTACCTGGGCCTCAAAATACGTGAGGGGTACAGCACGTACCTCTGCTCCGTTTCGTAGCCCTCCTCCGCGCGATGCAGCCACGTTAACGCATACATCTGCTACTTCCTGCATCCGCTGTAGTGCAGTCTGGATAGTCACACGTGTGAGTATATCACAGCACTCTGGATAGTCACACGTGTGAGTATATCACAGCACTGTCACGCGTGTGAGTATATCACAGCACTCTGGATAGTCACGCGTGTGAGTATATCACAGCACTCTGGATAGTCACGCGTGTGAGTATATCACAGCACTCTGGATAGTCACGCGTGTGAGTATATCACAGCACTCTGGATAGTCACGCGTGTGAGTATATCACAGCAGTCTGGATAGTCACGCGTGTGAATATATCACAGCACTCTGGATAGTCACGCATGTGAGTATATCACAGCAGTCTGGATAGTCACACGTGTGAGTATATCACAGCACTCTGGATAGTCACGCGTGTGAGTATATCACAGCAGTCTGGATAGTCACGCGTGTGAGTATATCACAGCACTCTGGATAGTCACGCGTGTGAGTATATCACAGCACTCTGGATAGTCACACGTGTGAGTGTATCACAGCATTCTGGATAGTCACGCGTGTGAGTATATCACAGCAGTCTGGATAGTCACGCATGTGAGTATATCACAGCAGTCTGGATAGTCACGCATGTGAGTATATCACAGCAGTCTGGATAGTCACGCGTGTGAATATATCACAGCACTCTGGATAGTCACGCATGTGAGTATATCACAGCAGTCTGGATAGTCACACGTGTGAATATATCACAGCACTCCGGATAGTCACGCGTGTGAGTATATCACAGCAGTCTGGATAGTCACGCGTGTGAATATATCACAGCACTCTGGATAGTCACGCGTGTGAGTATATCACAGCACTCTGGATAGTCACACGTGTGAGTGTATCACAGCATTCTGGATAGTCACGCGTGTGAGTATATCACAGCAGTCTGGATAGTCACGCGTGTGAGTATATCACAACACTCTGGATAGTCACGCGTGTGAGTGTATCACAGCAGTCTGGATAGTCACGCGTGTGAGTGTATCACAGCAGTCTGGATAGTCACGCATGTGAGTGTATCACAGCACTCTGGATAGTCACGCGTGTGAGTGTATCACAGCACTCTGGATAGTCACGCGTGTGAGTGTATCACAGCACTCTGGATAGTCACGCGTGTGAGTGTATCACAGCACTCTGGATAGTCACGCGTGTGAGTGTATCACAGCACTCTGGATAGTCACGCGTGTGAGTGTATCACAGCACTCTGGATAGTCACGCGTGTGAGTATATCACAGCACTCTGGATAGTCACATTTGTTCTCTACCTCCCATCTCTTTTCCCCCAGATTTGGATTCAATCCACAGGATCCCAATAATAATAATAATAATAATAATAATAATAATAATAATAATCCCACAATTTTTACTTGCTGTCCCCTTTTCCCAGTTTCCATCTCCACCACAGCATGGGCACATGGAAGCTGGCCTTTTTATTTTGTGATTTCAGACACGGTTATGGCGTGCGGGGTGGAGATGATTGCCACACAAAGCGGAACGCATTAATATCTTAATCTGTTTCTGTACTGAGAGGAGCTGTCAGTGTAAAGCTGTCAGTCTGTCTTATTTACGTCTAACGCCATGCTGTAGCGCTCATCAAAACCGAGAGTGTTAATCATTACAACTCTTTTTTTTATTTCTTCCTGATTTCAACGAGGCTGATTGCAAACATCCTAGAGAGGGTCGTACAACGGATGCTGAAGTAATTAAAATGTCCTTCAAAAAGCAACCAAAAAAATTTACCCGTCGCGGTGAACACCATTTGCTTGTGCATGGGAAAAGGGACGCAGAAGATTATTCTGGAAAGTCATCTGTATTGGTGGTGAAACATTCAACATCCACATCCAAAATGGCAGAGAATGGGAAGAGTGTTCTATGTTATTTTCTTTGTCTAACCGCGGTGAATCGCCTGCCCTTAAATAAGGTTTGTTTTTTTCCATTCTATCTTTATCATTCCATTCCTCTTTTTTTGATAGAAAAACGTTCCTCTTTGCCACAACGGAAACACTGATTATATCCTCCCCACACTTCAGTTGTTAATAATTGCAGCTTTGCAGCCATCGCACATAATGACAGTGTTTAACACTTTTGATAACTCTTGTCCCCCCACGTCCAAAATAGGACCGAGAGGGGGGCTCTTTCGTTGTCAGTCCCCTGTGACACCCCCCCCCCACTGTTTTTCACTGACAGCCTTAAACACAGACCCCGTGTGGCACAAAAATTGAGGCCTTGCTCGGAGGGAAAGAAAAAAAAAAACTGTTTATTTGCAGTCCTGTAATTAAGAGTGCTCTCCGGCATGTTCTGTGGTGCCGTGGCAGGCTAATGAATCGTGCCGTGGCCGCATTTTTTCACCCCTGCTGGAGAGATCAGCCCCCCTGAGAGGATGAGAACTGAGAGAACAGTCTGTGCCCCCCATCACCCCCCTCACCCCCCTCAAACCCCCCATTCCCACCCATGGTTTGTGCCCCACAGTCTAACTGCTTTTCCAGTTTTCACTGCGATTCATCCAACTGCAGTTCAAACGCTCTCTCTCTCTCTCTTTCTCTCTCTCTCTCTCTCTCTCTCTCTCTCTCTCTCTCTCTCTCTCTCTTACTCTCTCTTTTTCTCTCTCTCTCACACACACACACACACACACACACACACAGTTTACAGGCCATTCATACTGGTCTTGTATTTGGCTTTTTGGTTTTCCTTTTTATTGTTGCCATTTTAATAGTAAACAAACAACCATAAAATAAAATAAAAACCTGCATATGTGCATCGCACTGCTTGTATTCACTGATGCCAACTGATTTCTGCCCTCAGCCGCCTCCAGGTTCGAACCCTACTGCCCTCAGCCGCCTCGAGGTTCGAACCCTACTTTGCCTGTGTGCGTACGGTGGGAAGAAATCGAGGTTCGAACCCTACTTCGCCTGTGTGCGTACGGTGGGAAGAAACACTCCCGTTGTGGATGTTCAGCTGCCTCGAGGTTCGAACCCTACTTCGCCTGTGTGCGTACGGTGGGAAGAAACACTCCCGTTGTGGGTGTTCTGCTGTCTGTTAGTCAATCAGGGTCAGTCAACAAGCTTGTCAATCAGCCAGCTAGTCAATGATGTTGCCTTCTACCAGTAAAAAGGAAGTAAAACTGTCCTGGGTTTCAGGCCTGCCTCTGCTTCGGCCGCAGGCAAAAGCCATTCAGTTAATCAGCCAGACACTCACACAGGGAGTATGGCAGTCAATCATTCAGACAGTGAAACAGTCAGGCACTCTGAGAACCAGACAGTCAGTGTGTGAGGAACACCACCGTTTGTAAGACTGATGATGTTTAAATATTGAAAATAATTTTGGCTTACAGGGTATAGATGCCCCTAATCCTAGCCCAGGATCAGTATGAATTCATTCTGGACCATAATTCCTGAATCATGTGTTAAAATCCTGGAATTATCAATTTTATAATAGTGGTATTATTTAAACCGAACAGAAGCACAGCCAATTATGGAATTATCTGTTAATAGTTCTTGAATTTAATTATTGTAATCCCCCAAAAAGGTAATTATCTTACATAGTTATCTAAACCCCAAACAGGATCAACATAGCTAATTCTGAAATTATCACTGTTCAATTATTCTTAAAAGGTTCAATGCAGATAATTCAAGAATTATCTGTGTTGTCACTGTATAATTACGGAGTCCCAAAAGGATCAATGCAGATCATTCTGGAATTATCTGTTTTACAATTCTGGCAATTATCTATGCTGCCATTGTTGAATTATTCCGAGCTCCAAAAGGATCAATGCAGATAATTCAAGAATTATCTGTTTTACAATTCTGGCAATTATCTATGCTGTCATTATTGAATTATTCTGAGCTCCAAAAGGATCAAGGCAGATAATTCCCAAATTCTCTGTGGTACAGATGTGGTACAGTCAATATTAGCATGGCAGGTTTTTCCCGTCATTGTTATGCTGTTTTAGTGTGACCTACCAGAATAGTGGTGATGATGAGCGATCGATTGGACAGCGAGTCGGTGATGTTGATCCCTCTACGTTTGGGGATCTCAGTAATGTTCAGGCCGGCCAACACGCTCCACTTCCCCACCTGCACAAGGTTAAAAACACGTTAGCACGTTAGCCACCTGCGCAAGGTTAAAAACACGTTAGCTACCTGTGCAAGGTTAAAAACACGTTAGCCACCTGCGCAAGGTTAAAAACACGTTAGCATGTTAGCGACCTGCGCAAGGTTAAAAACACATTAGCACTTTAGCGCTCTGCAGCACAGCCCCCCTGTCCTGAATTAGCCTAGCACAGCTCTCACCCTGCAGCGGGCATTAGCTGATTGGCTCTGTCACGTTTCGCTGAAAGAGCGGTGGCCTTGTGTCACCCAGTAACAGGTCCGCTATATCACCAGCTGAGAGGTCCGTCTATAATCACGAGAGAGGTTCGCAGAAAATAAGGTGCCCTTGATGCCGAGCACCTTCTCAATGACATGGCGTCACAACTCCAGGCCTGATTCACACCCCACAGTCAGGAGACATGTCAGGAGTCATGAATCCTGGGCTTTGTCTGAATAAGCGTCCTTCCATACTATTGTTGAGTACACACTTGATGAGAAAGTAGTTAAGTAGGCAAAGTTTTCTCTAAATGTAGTGTAGTTACAGTAGTTGGTTGGACAGACAGATAAAAAGTCCTGTTTTATGGCATGATTGTGTCTCAGGTTAGAGGGGTGACATCACATGGAAGTGTATTAGTGCAGAATGAATAAAAGAACGGGTGCGTGACCTCTGGGTCATAACTTGCAGATTAAAAACTATTTTTTGGAGGGGACACGATCTTTATATTTCTATGCCCTTGAGATAGATCAGAAGTGGCTGCTGAGCCACAAAACTGCTTTTTATTTCATAATTATCCTGAACCTGCATGATTAGCATGATTAGCAATGCTCTTTTACATTAGCATCACTAATTAGCGCCCGACGATTCGGTTTTATTTGATTGCATGAATCTGACTATACTTTGTTTTTTTTGAGCACAGTTACGATAACATCAAAAAAAAATTATATTCATTTTGAAATAAAATGAATGTCATTGGTTCAAATCACAAGTGATCTAAACGACCCGAAACTCTTTGTTGTAATAAAAAGCATCCAGGGGGGTGATTTTTCAAAAGTGCCCAAGCTGTAAATGTGGTGAGTGTAACATGCGCCGACCATTCAGAATGGGTCTCTTAATTACATTTAAAAATCCCTGAAAGTGAACAACCATGCAGCAGGATGTTGACGGACAAACAAGGCACTGCATGGAGATGCATGAGATGAGATGCATGAGATGAGATGCATGCATTCCAAAAAACTGATATTTAAAAAACAAATTTTAAAAAAAATGTTAAAAAAAACTTATAAATGATTGGAGTTCTGTTAAGTTTTCCATTTCATTCAGCAGGTCAGGAGTAAGCGTCCTATCGGAATGGGAATGCTAAAGATCTCTTGAGATGCAGTCCCTAACGCCTGCTTTTTGAACAGCACCATAAAAAAACTTTTTTTAATACGAAATCCTGAAGATGTTCTGCGCTTTTGGTGCAGATAAGAATATTCATTAATAATATTCATGACTCTATTATTCTGTCTAGTGATCTCAACACACCAGAAGAGAAGAGAAAGTTGGATTTAAGGTTTAAAATGTTTGTATTCATATCTCATATACACAGAGGAAGTGTGGCGTGGTTGAAAAAGCATTCAGATTATGCAATAAGGATTTAGGTCATTATCCAGTATCTGATTATGCCTAAATATGACATACAGTAGATCTTTTTTTAGGGGCCAAATGGAAAATGTGTCAGTTTCACAACATGTTTGTTTTGATGTGAATTATACACAATTTAGATACAATTTATTGCACACAGTACACTAGACGCTTTGTTTTGTTCTTTGACCAAGCTGTCATCTCATCTGGTTCAACCTTTTTATCATATTGTTTAAAAATAAATCTATGTTCTACGTTTTACAATTTTGATGTATAATCAAAACTGTGGAAGGTGCTGTCCAATTGTTTTGCTTTTAATCCTCAGGGGGAAGTGTCTTTCTCAGCTATAACTGCACAAACAGCACATTGCTTTGAGTTGTTTGCTTTTGCATAACTAGTCTTTATAAACTGCAGTGACAGCCAAATGAAGACACAACAGAACACATTATTTTTTCATCATAAATAGTCCTTCAATTGTTTGTTATGTTTTTAAGAGCAAAAAATGTCTGACAAAATGTTGTTTTCAGAAAAAAACTATTCTTTCCGAAAACATATTAAAAAGTGTAAACCTGCAAACGTTTGTGTTGCGGCGTGTTTAAATTCACGTTGGTTGCAGTTATTCAATGGTTTTCCATGTTTTCCGAGATTTTGGAATGGTAACTATAAGCTCATCAGCATGTGTTGTGTGATCTGAACACACTGAAATAGCCTCCAGGCCGAGATGCTCTCTGGTGAAACGCGTGGCCGTGTTCAGGTACAGCCTATTCATTCACGCTCTGGTGAAACGCGTGGCCGTGTTCAGGTACAGCCTATTCATTCACGCTCTGGTGAAACGCGTGGCCGTGTTCAGGTACAGCCTATTCATTCACGCTCTGGTGAAACGCGTGGCCGTGTTCAGGTATAGCCTATTCATTCACGCTCTGGTGAAACGCGTGGCCGTGTTCAGGTACAGCCTATTCATTCACGCTCTGGTGAAACGCGTGGCCGTGTTCAGGTATAGCCTATTCATTCACGCTCATGACTTTCCATTCCTTTTCACTTTCGCGTAACATCAAAGTCATAATATATAACCTGTTATGGCTGCACGTTGGATGCGGTTTTGACAATATGTCATGATCACGTCACATTCCATGGTCGCGAGCGTCTTTCCAGTACCGCCACCGCCGCTGTCCATCATTGGCGTATCTGTCATCCGCCGAGTCCAGGGGATGGCTGAATTTGTAATACATCAAGACCAATCTCCCGAACGGGAAGCAATGAGGTAAGAGCTGACACCGCTCTGAGTAATCTTACCGCCGACAATCGGCCATAAAAACCGCCGCTCACGTCCCTGCACTGACGGTGGCGCTGGGGATAGATGAACACTGTCAGCTTGAACAGGGCTGAATTGTCCCTATTTGATACGGAGAAAGTGAGAGAGATGGTGTTTGACAGAAAGCGTTGTGTGTGTGTGTGTGTGTGAGAGAGAAAGAGAGAAAGGAAGAGGGCAACCTGACGCATACCACTTTTCTCTCGATAAATAACTGTAAAGGAATGTTTTTTGGTGCTTTACAGAAATAGTAAAAAATTTTGAAGAGGTAAAATTGTGCCCTTGATAAACAGTGCTGTTTTATTCTTGGCAGGGTCTTTGATAAGCGGGGCGTTTTATTCTTGGGCGGCGGGGGATGAGGGGAGTGGTGACGGGTCTGTTCGTCAGCTTTTTGTGGGGCGGAGGGAAACGGAGAATAAAAATGAGAAAGCGAGTTTCCTGGGATTAAGGTTGAGGGAGCAACAGGGCGGCAGGCTGAGCGAACGGAGGTTTGGAATTACGCACAGCGTGAACGAGCCCCGAGACGATCTGTAGCTGCGATGCCCCCGGGCTAAAGAGCGCTCTGCACCACGGAAACGCCAAAACACATCATTACCGCAAATAGTCCTGTGGCTGTCTGTACCACAAAGAAAAAAAGAACATCTTGCGCATCTATTACTCCGTACCCCCCCACCTCCTCTTCCATTGCCATGGTGCTATTTAATATTCAAGCATGCAACACTTGAGATGGGATCCGTTTTAATGCCGCACATACAGACACTGCAGTCAGCCAATGATATCGCCGCTCCAATCAAAAGGAAGAGCAGACATATGCTGCAGATTTCAGGAAAGTAACGCTCAAAACTATCGGTAATGGCTTCCGCTCAGCACGCCGCCTCATTCTTCTTAATTGCACGCAATTAACTCAATTCATTAAACGTGATTATCCAAAGTAGCAATTGCAAAAGTTGTTTTGGTCGTGTACACTGTGAAGAGAGCTTTTACCGACTTTTATTTTACCCCCCCCCCACATTGTTCTGTTTTAAATGAAATTAAAGCCAAACATCAAGTGACTTCTCCATCCAGGAAACGTCTGCTAATTCAATAAAGAGCACTAAACATTTAAAAAAAGCGCACTGGCGGATATGTAATTAAGCAGGATTACTTTCGAGCTTAGATCAACTTAAAGCAAGTCAAAACCATTTCCGCCAACCTGTCTCTCCGTGAATAACGTGTTCGCCTGACACGAGCAGCTCCCAGCCGCAGTTATCAATGTGATTTTACAGAGCAATGACAAGCGTTTTTTCTACTTCTCGTTTGTTTTGTTTTCCTCCCTCTCTTCCCCTTATCCCTTGTATCGGCCGCGATCGGAGAGAGAGAGAGAGACGCACGGACTGTAGACAACACTCAGGGATGCGGGAGGGAGGGAGGGAGGGGCGGGGGTAAATCAGGGAGAGTGATGGGTATTGGTCAGATGGTTGCTATGCCCTGCTGTGCAACAGCAATTTTGAGAACTGATAAGGCCTACCTGACAAGTGTAGCCCACGGATGGGGCGGCTGTGTTATGGGTGTCATAGGAACACTTATTTGTTGTTTATGTGTCTTTGCTGAATACTACCTTCCTGTTTTCCTGTTTTCCTGCCGTTGTGAGGTCTCAGTCCCTGCTGATTGCTAACAGGGCCAGACCATCCCATTCCACAAATATGTTTTTTTTTGTATTTTTGTATTGATTCTGAGAAGTTTTCTCGCCTCCTTCCTTTCTAAAGACTCTTTCGGCAAGCAAACGTGCTGCAACACCTCATTACTGCAAAACCTCAGATCGTCATTAACACAGCCCGCAATTAACACCGGAGTAATCTAATCCAATTTGCTTTATTACCCACTAACTTATGGTTATGGTTAATCAGACCATTGGCTTCCTTGTTATGAGGTAAATTATACAGTCAGATATGTATTACACTGCAGTACTGTGTACTGTTGCTGCAAAAATAGATAAATAAAGCACCGTTCTGTGTATCATTACCCACAAGCCCAACCTAACGGGAACCATAATCCCAAACAAATTATAAAATATAAAGGGGCCCCCTGCCAGGATGGCCCCATGATCTCACAGGATTGTCCCAGACTTTCCAAGCACGCAAAACTATTACTGAATGGATCCGTTTATAACTCTCTGCCATAAGTTACGGTTTCTGCAAGCTTTACGACTGCTGCACAGATGTCTTGAGATATGTCAGCCATTTTTCAATTTTTTGTTGAAATTTAGATACATCTTAACATTTAGGTGGGAATAAAGTTGAAATCTGGCATGTCTCTGGCCCTCAGACTATGCTGCACAAAAGGCTGCTCCCTATTAGCACGTTAGCACAATGTTAACGTTCAACCAAAATGAACATAAATTTCAATTACACGCAGTGTGGCTCAGTGCACAAAAAGTAGACTTAGGCTTCCGCTTTACAAGACATTTAGAGCCTTTATTGATGCATCTGAATGTGATCAAAAATTACAAATGAGCACAAGTCCTTAGTTATTAAAACAAATGACCCTTCCAAAATGGTTACCGACTGTGATTGAATGTGAGAAACAGGATGTATTTAACATTTAAGGTTGTTATCCTTTCCACAAATGAGAGAGAGAGCGGTAAGAATTTACATAAAGCTGAAGTTACGGAATCAGAAATGATTAATAACAATTTTCTTTTCCTGTTGCCTGCATTTGCCTACACACTCTCTGTTTGGGCTAAAGCTGAGGGACATGGATATTGTCACACGAGCCTCAGGGATTTTGCATTGGTGAAATGGAGCCTTACCTTCTCCAGACCATCCTCTTTAAGGCTGACGATGTCCAGGTCGAAGTCCGTCCGCAGGCCGCTCGTACGGTTGAACACCAGGCGACCTGTGAGCCCGTCCCAGTGCGACTGCGGAGACAAACAAGGCCCTTATCATTACACCACCCCAACCTCCACCCCAAACCCCACCCCAGCCACACCCCTCCCACCTCACCACCACCTACTCCATCCCCCTAATCACCTCAGTAGAACTACAAAGCTTACGGACGTAGTTATTCCTTATTATTCCTAGTTAACCAGGGAATATTGATTGTCAGACTGTAAACGTCTGAAGCAGAGACGTTGGGTATGCCATAAGCACACACACACACACACCAAGCACACACACCAAACACATACACATGCACACACACACACACACACACCAAGCACACACACCAAACACACACACATGCACACTCACCAAACACACACACATGCACACACACACACACACACCAAGCACACTCACCAAGCACACTCACCAAGCACACTCACAAGCACACACACCAAGCACACACACATGCACACACACCAAGCAAAGACACCAAGCACACACACACCAAGCAAACACACACCAAGCAAACACACACCAAGCACACACACACCAAGCAAACACACACCAAGCACACACACATGCACACACACCAAGCACACACACATGCACACACAACAAGCACACACACCAAGCACACACACATGCACCCCTGTACAATCACCCCAACCCCACCCCTGTACAATCAACACACCCCACCCCTATACAATCAACTCACCCCACACCAACCCCACCCCTATACAATCAACACACCCCACCCCTGTACAATCAACACACCTCAACCCCACCACTGTACAATCAACACACCCCAACCCCACCCCTATACAATCAACACACCCCACCCCTATACAATCAACACACCCCACCCCTGTACAATCAACACACCCCACCCCTGTACAATCAACACACCCCACCCCTATACAATCAACACACCCCACCCCAACCCCACCCCTGTACAATCAACACACCCCACCCCTATACAATCAACACACCCTACCCCAACCCCACCCCTGTACAATCAACACACCCCACCCCAACCACACCCCTGTACAATCAACACACCCCACCCCCACCCCACCCTATACAATCAACACACCCCACCCCCACCCCACCCCTAGACAATCAACACACCCCACCCCTGTACAATCACCACACCCCACACCAACCCCACCCCTGTACAATCACAAACAACACACCCCACCCCCACCCCACCCCTATACAATCAACACACCCCTGTACAATCAACACACCCCACCCCAACCCCACCCCTATACAATCAACACACCCCACCCCTACCCCACCCCTATACAATCAACACCCCCTACCCCCCACACACACACACTCCACCACCTTTCCTTTCTAATTACAATTTACATCCAAATGCCAGTGATGCTCCTTCCTACTGGACTGTGTTTAATTAACGGCCATCGCCTCTATTGTTCCCTTCATGAAAAGAAAGGAGGGGGGGGGGGGGCATTACAAGCAAGCGGGCGATGTCATCGATAGCGCTTCAGTGTAGGGTGCGTTCCTCGGGGGAGGGGTTAATGACGTGTTTGTTACTCCCGTTCTGATGGGACACAGGGTTCCTCTCTCTGACCCCCAGAGATGAGGGGGTCGGAAGAGGGGGAGGTTTCCGTACCCCAAACGGGATTCCACCCGGGTCTGGTGATGATTCACCATCAGAGACCCTGTTGTATATGATACTGAAGCTAATAAAGGCCATTCATCAATGCCCTGGTCTTTATTTCACTACCATAGCCCTGGAATAGAGGGGCTTTGTGTCTCTGACTGCCAGCCATTAATAAACAGAGACAAAAGGGAGTCACAGTTGCTTCTGCATGCCTGTGAACATAGTTTTGAATTTGCAAAGATAAGCTGCATATTGAGCGCGGGACGAACAATTCGCTTTTTTAAACATTGGCTTGTGTTTAAGTCTCAATGATGTGACTGACCACAGAGGACAAGCTCGGGAAGCGTCTCTCACGGGTTTGTGTCTCAATGTGACTGACCACAGAGGACAAGCTCGGGAAGCGTCTCTCTCGTGGGTTTGTGTCTCAATGATGTGACTGACCTCAGAGGACAAGCTCGGGAAGAGTCTCTCTCGTGGTTTTATGTTTCAATGTGACTGACCACAGAGGACAAGCTCTGGAAGCGTCTCTCACGGGTTTGTGTCTCAATGATGTGACTGACCACAGAGGACAAGCTCGGGAAGCATCTCTCTCGTGGGTTTGTGTCTCAATGATGTGACTGACCTCAGAGGACAAGCTCGGGAAGAGTCTCTCTCGTGGTTTTATGTCTCAATGTGACTGACCACAGAGGACAAGCTCTGGAAGCGTCTCTCACGGGTTTGTGTCTCAACGATGTGACTGACCACAGAGGACAAGCTCGGGAAGAGTCTCTCTCGTGGTTTTATGTCTCAATGTGACTGACCACAGAGGACAAGCTCGGGAAGAGTCTCTCTCGTGGGTTTGTGTCTCAATGTGACTGACCACAGAGGACAAGCTCTGGAAGCGTCTCTCTCGTGGGTTTGTGTCTCAATGTGACTGACCACAGAGGACGAGCTCGAGAAGCGTCTCTCTCGTGGGTTTGTGTCTCAATGTGACTGACCTCAGAGGACAAGCTCTGGAAGCGTCTCTCTCGTGGGTTTGTGTCTCAATGATGTGACTGACCTCAGAGGACAAGCTCGGGAAGCGTCTATCTCGTGGGTTTGTGTCTCAATGATGTGACTGACCTCAGAGGACAAGCTCGGGAAGAGTCTCTCTCGTGGGTTTGTGTCTCAATGTGACTGACCACAGAGGACAAGCTCGAGAAGCGTCTCTCTCGTGGGTTTGTGTCTCAATGATGTGACTGACCTCAGAGGACAAGCTCGGGAAGCGTCTCTCTCGTGGGTTTGTGTCTCAATGTGACTGACCACAGAGGACAAGCTCGAGAAGCGTCTCTCTCGTGGGTTTGTGTCTCAATGATGTGACTGACCTCAGAGGACAAGCTCGGGAAGCGTCTCTCTCGTGGGTTTGTGTCTCAACGATGTGACTGACCACAGAGGACAAGCTCTGGAAGCGTCTCTCTCGCGGGTTTGTGTCTCAATGTGACTGACCACAGAGGACGAGCTCGGGAAGCGTCTCTCGTGGGTTTGTTTAATTGATTTCAGCAGTTCCTTCTTTTTATTTTATTTTATTCATTTATTTTTTGTACATCTCAGTGCCATTCCTCATTTCTTTTCTTTGAATAAAAGAGGAAACGGTATGACACGTGTCCACTTTGCACTGGTCCAGACCATTAACGGACCAGGCAGCAGCTTTCTGTCAACATCCAGCAATAAAATTAGCAAAAAATGTTTTTATTTAGTCTTAATTCTAAATAAATTAAGCAATTTCAATGTAAAAGTACTCATAAAAATTTATAAACTGACACATTTATTTTAAAAAACAGAAATGTTTGGTTGCATAGATAAATGCTAACTTAAAGGCACTTAATCAGTTTAAGTGAGTACTCCTGCTATTGGTGACGCCTATAATTTCTTACGGTCTCTGTTCTTTACCAAACCTTTTCTTAAGCGTCTGTCCTAAATGAGTAAATGTGGTCAATGTCAAACGGGATGCTATCGGGCAGGCCTTCCGCTCCGTTTCCGTACATCTGTCTGTCTTGTCCGTCTGACTGTCCGTCCCTCATCCCTCACCTCTTTGATGAAGCTCATGAATCGGCCGCCGAAGCGCCAGGGCTTGTGTCGGTGGCACTGCAGTGAGTTGACGGTCATCTGCGGGGCGTGCTGGTAGGAGACGGACACGATGTGGACCGCGTCATAAGTCAGAGCAGCGTCTGTCTGGAATAAAGGGAGGAATTATCTCAGCTGATGGGGGCTGACAGCTATCGCCACAGCAACCATTTTTATTTTCCGTTCCCTTCTCCCGGCTGAACCCATCTGTGCGAAGCAACAGGCCCGTTCGCCGATTTAAAGCCCTGCGCAATATAGCTGCACGGTGATAAGAAAGCACTGTTGATGGGCAATGTATTCGGACTCAAATTTGACGCCCAAACACCCAGATGTGCATGTGAAAATTATGCTGCCAAAAACACTCCACACTACACGGGGTTAAAAACAATGTTTGTTTATCTTACACTATTGAAACTGAAAAATACTCAGTTTTGGGAGCAATTAAACATTCCCACCATAGTTTAAATAGAAAGCCCTGGGCTTAGAAGTCTACTCTCCTACACAGATATAATTAGACCTTGGAGACAACTGAATGGGGGTGTGTTAACCTCAGTGAAATACATTGTCATAGGAAGCAATTACATATGAATATTACTGTATATAAGTACTTGCATTGTCTCCTTATGAATGCACAAGTCATTATATACATATATATATAATTCATGAGAAGTCTATGCCTTCCAATAATGCCTCTATTATTTTGTTGTGAACCTACAGAAGAATTAGCAGGAGTTTGATTTAAAAACCAGTGAGACAAAGGTTCCTGCATCCATTGCTCACTCAGACAGAAAAAACAAAACCAAAAACGATAATAAAGAAGTGAATATGTATCTTTGCATGAGAGGGCACCACTGAATATGTACAACGGGGCCACTGGATGGCTCGTTTGGTGAAGGCTACGCGTCGTGGCGCATGGATGAGCCTCGTGGCCTCGGATCGAATCCAGCCCATGTCAGCGCTGACTGTGGCCAGTACCTCCACAGGCCGACGTTTAATTGGGGTGTGATATAATTTAAAAAAAAAATAATAATAATAATAATTTCAATGTAAAAATAAGAACCAGGTCTCAGATCATCGTGACCCTGCTGAGAAGGCCGGATTCATGGATTTACTAAATAAAAAGTCATTAAATAAATAAAGGGGAGGAGCTGTGATAATAGAGGTGTGGCTTTTGAGGTGTGTCAACATTAATAAAAAAATTTCAGTGTATAAATAAAAACCAGGTCTCATACCGTCATGATCCCGTCGAGGAGGCCGGAATCGGGCTTGGGAGCCGCCTGCAGCCTCTCCATGGCCCATTTCTCTATGATAGCGGCCACCTGGGGGTTCTCCACGTTCAGGATCCGAAACCCGGTCATGTTGACCCCGCAGTATCGGTACGGCTCCAGGTCAAGAGCAAACAGGTCCTTCAGAGAGAAAGAGATCTCATTTAGCAGACGGGAATAGCGGGTATAGAGATTTATTGTTTCAGTGAGAGAAGACATGGGGCTCTTTTGTGTTTGAGGGAGGCAGAAAGTGAGAGAGAGAGTGAGAGAGAGAGAGAGAGAGAGAGAGAGAAGAGAGAGGGAGGCAGAAAGTGTGTGAGAGAGGGAGAGGAAGAGAGAGGGAGGCAGAAAGTGTGTGAGAGAGGGAGAGGAAGAGAGAGAGAGAGAGCAAGAGTGAGAGAGAGAGTGAAAGAGAAAAAAGAAGAGAGAGAGAAAAAAAGAAAGATAAAGAGAGAGAGAGGCAGAGAGCAATAGAGAGCAAGATAGAGTGAGAGAGAGAGAGTGAAAGAGAGAGAAAGAAAGAGAGAGAGAGAGAGAGAGAGAAATAAAGAGAGAGAGAGAGAGAAAGAAAGAGAGAGAGAGAGAGAGAGAGAGAGAGAGAGAGAGAAGAAAAGATAATGCTGAGCAGTAAACAGGCTAGTGGAAGGGATACGGCACCTCGGGCATCGTGTTCTTGCTCTGTGAAATTAAAATGGACCCCTGAGCTGTGGCTCTAAGTCAGATTTTTTACTCTTTTTTTTAAAGCAGGGGATTGAAACGCTTGTCCACCCGGAAAAGAATGAAGAAGAAAAAGAAAGAGGAGAGTGATAAAAAAAGGGATTAGCGTACACAATGCAGGGGGCGTACGGGGGTTCATCTGGACTAGCAGACGATGCTAAAACACAATGGATGATCCCCGAAAGTGCCATGCGAGTGTCACCGTGCTGGCGTACAGGTGTAAATCCATGAATGTTAGCTCCAAATCCTTAAAACACCGTTCACTACAGTCGCCAATGGCAACGGCGGTCATAAGGAGAAAAAAAAAGAATAAAATAAAATAGCGCACAGCTGACGGTAAGGCCAGAGCGCTGGGGTTCACTTCCCTTGTTTTGGGTGCAGTTTTGTCTTTGAGAAGTCCTTTATAGAACACACTCTACACACACACGCACGCACGCACGCACGCACGCACACACACACACTCTACACACACACACGCACGCACGCACGCACAAAGGAAGCTCGCCTACTGCAGGTAAAACTGAAAGCCCACACACACACACACACACACTCTACACACACAGAAAGCTAGCCTACCGCAGGTAAAACTGAAAGCACACGCACACACACACTCTACACACACAGAAAGCTAGCCTACCGCAGGTAAAACTGAGAGCACACACACACACACACACACTCTACACACACCGGAAGCTCGCCTAATGTAAAACTGAAAGCGGACAAGTGGATTTGTAAGGGCGTATTAATAAGCGGAGCCATCGTTTGGATGCTTTTATTAAAACACACGCACACACAGTCAAACACACACACACACACACACACACACACACACACACACACAGAGTCATAAAATGCGTCAGCGCTGGCACATGTGCAGAGTCAGACGTCGACATGCATCCTATTTGGAATGGACCAGGGGGTCTTTGTGAAGACATTCAGCGAAACATAATGGCCTATTTCATTAGCATCCTGTAGGGCTCACACTGTGGCTACAAAAGCAGCAAGAGACGCGCTCAACAAAGTTTGCCCCCAGATACGACAAATTGAAGCTTTCTTCCCCTCCCACAGTCTTATGTGAAGGGTTTTTTAATTTTTTTATTAAACTATTCTTCCATTTTCTTTTTTATTGAGCTGCACAGCATATATAACATGTATCTGTACAAACTAGCTTTGCCCCCTCAGGTTACAGGTAATTGTGAAATTGTGCTTTTAAAAAAAATTTGAAAAATGCCCATGAAATTAATTGGTATTTAAAAAATGAGAAGCCCAATGGCGCTCCATTCCCCACTCCATTCTCTTTCATATGAAGACGGGATTATGACTCTCAGCGGCTGGAGAGCAGTGTATTCTTACAGTGAAAAGCCACCCGCTCTGCTGCTGTTTACCTTGGTCGGGAGTGCTTTAGCTGGTGCAAACAGAACGCGCACAAATTGAAGCGGTTCTCAGATAAGGTTTTTCTTCTCAAACACAGCGTAACAATTGCCCTGACGTCAAAAGGAAAATGCATCGCCTCGTGAGACTGCTCTTTATCTGGTCTTTTTGTCGTCAAACTCTCAAAATAAGAAGCATTGCAAGACCTTTATCGATCCAGCTAAATTCCTGATTTCTGTTGCTCACATCACAGATCCCTGGAGTGGTGAGAGAAGGCCGTATTTCACAAGTCACACATGTACCGGATGGATTGTGGTCTGAAGGTCTCTATAGGCCAGGAATAGGCAACTCCAGGCCTCGCGGGTCGGTGTGTATGCAGGTTTAACTCCAGGCCTCGTGGGTCGGTGTGTATGCAGGTTTAACTCCAGGCCTCGTGGGTCGGTATGTATGCAGGTTTAACTCCAGGCCTCGCGGGTCGGTGTGTATGCAGGTTTAACTCCAGGCCTCGCGGGTCGGTGTGTATGCAGGTTTAACTCCAGGCCTCGCGGGTCGGTGTGTATGCAGGTTTAACTCCAGGCCTCGCGGGTCGGTGTGTATGCAGGTTTAACTCCAGGCCTCGCGGGTCGGTGTGTATGCAGGTTTAACTCCAGGCCTCGCGGGTCGGTATGTATGCAGGTTTAACTCCAGGCCTCGCGGGTCGGTGTGTATGCAGGTTTAACTCCAGGCCTCGCGGGTCGGTGTGTATGCAGGTTTAACTCCAGGCCTCGCGGGTCGGTGTGTATGCAGGTTTAACTCCAGGCCTCGCGGGTCGGTGTGTATGCAGGTTTAACTCCAGGCCTCGCGGGTCGGTGTGTATGCAGGTTTAACTCCAGGCCTCGCGGGTCGGTGTGTATGCAGGTTTAACTCCAGGCCTCGCGGGTCGGTGTGTATGCAGGTTTAACTCCAGGCCTCGCGGGTCGGTATGTATGCAGGTTTAACTCCAGGCCTCGCGGGTCGGTGTGTAGGCAGGCTTCTGCTGCCACCAGTTACCCTGCCTCAATCAGCGGGTCGGTATGTATGCAGGTTTAACTCCAGGCCTCGCGGGTCGATGTGTATGCAGGTTTAACTCCAGGCCTCGCGGGTCGGTATGTATGCAGGTTTAACTCCAGGCCTCGCGGAACGGTGTGTAAACCTGCAGTTTAACTCACAGGCCCACGAGGCCTGGAGTTAAACCTGCATACACACCGGGCCATGAGGCCTGGAGTTAAACCTGCATTTAACACCGACCCGCGAGGCCTGGTGTTAAACCTGCAGGTTTAACTCCAGGCCTCGCAGTTCGGTGTGTATGTAGGTTTAACTCCAGGCCTCGCGGGTCGGTATGTATGCAGGTTTAACTCCAGGCCTCGCGGGTCGGTGTGTAGGCAGGCTTCTGCTGCCACCAGTTACCCTGCTCCAATCAGCTAATTCATCTACATATACAATCATAAACACCAACACTGATTCACTTGTAAATTAGGCCACAATAAAACACCACAATACGTGCATACAGGCACACGATTATTCATCAGTTGCTGTTCATATCACGGAGTCAGATCATGTAAATTGAATAATTGAATAATTGGTAACTGGTGGCAGCACAAACCTGCATACACACCGGCCAACGAGGCCTGGAGTTAAACCTGCATACACACCGGTCCGCGAGGCCTGGAGTGGCCCATCCCTGCTATAGGCCGAGCCCACAGTGCCTCTCATACCAGCCGCCCACCAACTCACGTCTGTGTGACCCCTGACCTTGTAAACTGCGGTGTGATATGATGCGGTGGCAGACATCGCGTGCTATGGACCACGCAACGTGCTATGTTTCACACTATACAAAGAAGTGTGTCTGCAATAATATGTAAGGCCAAGAGATAGTGCTTTATTTTAGCTGGTAAGAGTAATAGCTGGGTAATAACAGTGTCATACACTGTATGGCTTAACTCAGTAAGTATTGATAGATCTTAACCAAGAGGTCGGCAGTTACACATGTAATGGCTGAAAAAGACCCTATATGTGGAACAGGAATAGGCCGCGGGACTGACTGACATAGGACGCCGTGCGGACTTCCAGAGTAGTCGCTGCAACTCGCAGAAGCCTCGAGGACCGTTTGAGAAGTCCACTCAAGGGCCATTT
The DNA here is from genome assembly GCA_022702515.1 of Ilyophis sp. 1 JC-2022. Lineage (NCBI taxonomy): Eukaryota > Metazoa > Chordata > Actinopteri > Anguilliformes > Synaphobranchidae > Ilyophis > Ilyophis sp. 1 JC-2022. Next base: position 53,447,506 of record CM040406.1, read on the forward strand.
TATTTCTTTTTCAGATTTTTTTCAGACTTCCAGGGTGAGGTGAAGTGCCCTAAAAAAATGGTAATTTCACAAGACAAGGAAGCCATTAAACCCCCCCTCCTCCTTCGCTGTTTATTTTCCACACTTGACTAGCTCAGCCCAGTTTTTCACCCAGGGTGACAAAATAATAAATAATAACATTAACGGCGAATATTTCTCTGTGAGGATTGTGGGGGAATGGAGCTCATTCATCAGAGCAGCAGTATGAAGTTACATTATTTTCCAAACACATCCGTCTTCGTGGCTCCGGAGCTGTGAGCCATTTTATTAAATCGGGGGCGCTGCTACTTTCCATTTTGGCGAGAGTAACATAACTTCATCATTACGAAACCAAACAGCGTGGGGCGATGCTTTTCACAGGCCGTTTATGCAGCCAGCTAACTAATGATGAAGCCTTCACAACTTCAGAGCCCCTCGTGATCCTCCTTCATAGGGATAGGGCCATTCATTTACCATGGCAGTGCGCCCCCTACTGTTCAACAGCCTGATTGCCCCACTCAGCCAATACAATCAGTGCCACTTAATTGCATCCTGCTTAATTGGCTTAATAATCCTGCCCCCTCCGACCTCTGCCGATGTCTCGCTGAGCCCCCAAAAATAAGTTTCCATGCCGCACCCAGGTAAGCGCTGCGTATTGATGCCGGTTGAGGTTAATCCCCCCCCCACCTCCCCCACTTCATGGTAAAGTGTGTAAAACATCACGTTATGAAAAGCACTATAATAGTTATTTTAAGTTGTTATTATTATTGCTGAACCCCAGATGGCTATAGCTGTTCACTCAGGTGTTTACAAATGTGTTATAAAGCAGTAATGTCATGGTTATAAAGGTATAATGGCTGCTTTATACACGCCGTATGAGGTCCCGCTGTGTAAATGGCCGTGCAGCGCATTGCTGCTGAGCTCCAGGGCTGCCATGCAGCCTGGCCTGGCTGTGAAATCCTGTTAGCCTATCCGCTCTCCTGTCTGACTAAGCACATCTATCCTCTCTATCTCTGGGACTTCCTCTCGCTCTCTATCTCTGTCACTCCCTCTTTCTCTCTACCTCTCTCCCTCTATCTCTGTACCTCTCTCCCTCTATCTCTGTCATTCCCTCTCTCTTTCTATCTCTCTCTCTCTCTCTCTCTCTCTCTCTCCATCTCTCTCCCTCCCTCTATCTCTGTCACTCCCTCTCTCTCTCCATCTCTGTCACTCCCTGTCTCTCTCTCTCTCTCTCTCTACCTCTGTCACACTCATTTTTCGAGTCTCTCCATCTCTGTCTCGCTCTCTCTCTTTCTCTCCCACTCTTTTTCCACTCCCTGTCTTTGTGCCCATCTCTCTCTCTCTCTCTCTCTCTCTCTGGACTACTCTTCCCTGCTGAGTCCCGCCTCTGAAAGAGCAAGCCAATGAAAACTCACACAGGGCCACAACAGGGAAGTTCCAAGTCAAACAGGCAAGTATAGCGGCACCACCCGGGGGGTAGAGGAGTGGGGGTGGGGGGGGGTAATCTAGCGGGGTTCCCCCCCCTTTAGCCGGCGGGGCTCCTTTTTGATACTTTACAGTGAGATTAGAACACCATTGTCTCTCCGGCGCCCCCTGTGGGGAGTGATTGCACGATGGCCAGACTCTCTGGGAAACTGCAGGAAAGCACGACGCGGATATGCATCCCACCACCTTCACCAATTCTAGCGCGATGGGGGTGAGTTTCGGAGGCCACCCGCGCTGGAAATGACAGGGTAAATAACAGCGGCGGTATTACGGCTGTGGTGGGGGGGTGGGGGGGGTGAGTCCACCCGTCTTTGTTTGAAGAGAAAATTAAGTGTCAACGTTTAGCTTTTCAGTGCTGTCATCTCTGCGGAAGCGCAAACACAGGGATCGTCAGTATTTCGCGGTCGCCAGAGGGGCTTTCAGCGTTCCAGCGCCGAGCCGCAAAAAAACCCCGCCGCTCTCACTGCACGTACAGAGCGTGTGGACTCTGGATATTAATTAAACGACTTAAGACGCAGAGTAAATTACTCGGCTGTCAATTTGTTTAACCTATCTGGCATGACTGACCGCAAAAACATTTCACATTTTATCTTTGTGTGAGACTGTGAACTGATTTAACCTGCTGAATGCAGACGCTTAGAAAACTCAAGAAAACAGTGAAAAGGCGGAACCAATAAGCCCTGCTTATCAGGGGGACCAGATATCGGCGACACCGATTAAAATTAGAATTATTAAAAAGATGGAAGTACCGGAGGCTACATTTATTAGCATTCTGGCCCCTGTTGAGTTACAGAGCAACACCCGCAGTCTAGACGGACGACAGAACTCAAAAACAAGGCCTTTTATAAAGACCGCTTTGACTTTTAAGAAGAAGGGAAGTATTTACTCTCTCTAATACTGGAAACCCCCCCACATGCGACAGAGATCGTCGACCTCATCCCAAAACCCAATCAGCAATTATCCCCTTTGCTCATGAAACGGGCTGGAGGAACAGAGATGCGATTCAGCTGTACAAGAAGAGGAGAGAGAGAGAGAGAGAGAGAGAGAGAGAGAGAGCATTACCAGAGTTGTGAAGATGTAGTGGTAGTACTCTGTCATCATGCCCATGGCCAGAGCCTGCAGGAAAGAGGGGGGGGGAGACAGAAGGGTCACAGGGTAATTACACTGGGTAATTTGGAATTAGAACACCAGCAGGCAGCAGTGGACGAAACGTATCACAGAGCAGTGATTGGCTGAACTTCAGTCTACAGAGCCTCCACCAGCCAACAGCTTTCTCCAGCACCATATCTGTTTTAGTTGTATCCCCAGTGCCATAAATGTTTTGGTTCTCTCCCCAGCACCATAACTGTTTTGGTTCTCTCCCCAGCACCATAACTGTTTTGGTTCTCTCCCCAGCACCATAACTGTTTTGCTTCTCTCCCCAGCACCATAACTGTTTTGGTTCTCTCACCAGCACCATAACTGTTTTGGTTCTCTCCCCAGCACCATAACTGTTTTGGTTCTGTCCCGAGCACCATAACTGTTTTGGTTCTGTCCCGAGCACCATAACTGTTTTGGTTCTCTCCCCAGCACCATAACTGTTTTGCTTCTCTCCCCAGCACCATAACTGTTTTGGTTCTCTCCCCAGCACCATAACTGTTTTGGTTCTCTCCCCAGCACCATAACTGTTTTGCTTCTCTCCCCAGCACCATAACTGTTTTGGTTCTCTCCCCAGCACCATAACTGTTTTGGTTCTGTCCCGAGCACCATAACTGTTTTGGTTCTGTCCCAAGCACCATAACTGTTTTGGTTCTGTCCCGAGCACCATAACTGTTTTGGTTCTGTTCCAAACACCATATCTGCTTTGGTTCTCTCCCCATAAACACATCCGTTTTGGTTCTGTCCCAAACACCAAAACTGTTTTGGTTCTCACTTTACATATCTCATCCTAGTTAATCTCTCCCTGGTATCAGAAACCTGCGTGTGGTCTTTGAAGTAGAGGAAGAAGAAGAAAAAAGGCATGTGGACTGACTTTCCTGCAGTGCATAAACAATGTGACCAAACCCCGTCTCCCTGGCGATAAGGTCTTTTAATCAAAGTGAGGAGTAATCTCTTCAACCCCCCACTGTTTTTGCACAATCTGCATACAAATGCTGCTGTTTCCCAAAGCGGCCGTGTTTCATTTTTAATTGTGCCATCTGTCGGGAAGAATACCCAAGGTTATGCAAATAGCACTGGAGTTAGTTTTCTAAGCCGCCTCCCCCTTACCCCATCCCACCAATTGGACGAAGCGCAGACAATCTACCACAGTCACTCACAGTCACACCACAGTGTTATTTATTTCCTTTCCTATCTAAGGGAGAGATAAGACCTCCCTTACTGACGGCGCTCTTTCATCTGCCCTTAAAACGCTCAGGTGTGTGCAGGCAAATGGAGGGGGGAGGGGGGAGGGGGAGGGGGGCTTATCTCTGTAAACGACACTAACACCTTTTCCATCGTACATCTCAATCTCCACTGCCTTTCCATTACCCATCTCAATCTCCACTGCCTTTCCATTACACATCTCAATCTCCACTGCCTTTCCATTACACATCTCAATCTCCACTGCCTTTCCATTACCCATCTCAATCTCCACTGCCTTTCCATTACCCATCTCAATCTCCACTGCCTTTCCATTACCCATCTCAATCTCCACTGCCTTTCCATTACCCATCTCAATCTCCACTGCCTTTCCATTACACATCTCAATCTCCACTGCCTTTCCATTACACATCTCAATCTCCACTGCCTTTCCATTACACATCTCAATCTCCACTGCCTTTCCATTACACATCTCAATCTCCACTGCCTTTCCATTACCCATCTCAATCTCCACTGCCTTTCCATTACACATCTCAATCTCCACTGCCTTTCCATTACCCATCTCAATCTCCACTGCCTTTCCATTACACATCTCAATCTCCACTGCCTTTCTATTACATATCTCAATCTCCACTGCCTTTCCATTACCCATCTCAATCTCCACTGCCTTTCCATTACCCATCTCAATCTCCACTGCCTTTCCATTACCCATCTCAATCTCCACTGCCTTTCCATTACCCATCTCAATCTCCACTGCCTTTCCATTACCCATCTCAATCTCCACTGCCTTTCCATTACACATCTCAATCTCCACTGCCTTTCCATTACCCATCTCAATCTCCACTGCCTTTCCATTACCCATCTCAATCTCCACTGCCTTTCCATTACACATCTCAATCTCCACTGCCTTTCCATTACACATCTCAATCTCCACTGCCTTTCCATTACACATCTCAATCTCCACTGCCTTTCCATTACCCATCTCAATCTCCACTGCCTTTCCATTACACATCTCAATCTCCACTGCCTTTCCATTACCCATCTCAATCTCCACTGCCTTTCCATTACCCATCTCAATCTCCACTGCCTTTCCATTACACATCTCAATCTCCACTGCCTTTCTATTACCCATCTCAATCTCCACTGCCTTTCCATTACACATCTCAATCTCCACTGCCTTTCCATTACCCATCTCAATCTCCACTGCCTTTCCATTACACATCTCAATCTCCACTGCCTTTCCATTACACATCTCAATCTCCACTGCCTTTCCATTACCCATCTCAATCTCCACTGCCTTTCCATTACACATCTCAATCTCCACTGCCTTTCCATTACACATCTCAATCTCCACTGCCTTTCCATTACACATCTCAATCTCCACTGCATTTCCATTACCCATCTCAATCTCCACTGCCTTTCCATTACCCATCTCAATCTCCACTGCCTTTCCATTACCCATCTCAATCTCCACTGCCTTTCCATTACACATCTCAATCTCCACTGCCTTTCCATTACACATCTCAATCTCCACTGCCTTTCCATTACACATCTCAATCTCCACTGCATTTCCATTACACATCTCAATCTCCACTGCCTTTCCATTACACATCTCAATCTCCACTGCCTTTCCATTACACATCTCAATCTCCACTGCCTTTCCATTACACATCTCAATCTCCACTGCCTTTCCATTACACATCTCAATCTCCACTGCATTTCCATTACACATGCTGTCTTTTATCTTTAACCGCACAGAGACACACACACACTAATGCGCACACACACACACTAATGCACACACACACGCTAATGCACGCACACACACACTAATGCACACACACACGCTAATGCACACACACGCATACACACACACTAATGTGCACACACATGCACACACACTTATGTCCACACACTAATGCACACACATGCATACACAAACACACACACACTCATGCCCACACACTAATGCACACACACACACGCTAATGCATACACAAACACACACACACTCATGCCCACACACTAAAGCACACACACACAGACACACACTCATGCACACACACACACACACACACACACACAGACACTTATGCCCACACATGAATACACACACTTGCACACACAAACACACACACACATGCTCACACACGCACACACAAACACTCATGCACACGCAAAACTCACACACAAACACAACGGTTTTGAAGTTTGTGCAGATGAACTAATTTGAGATGCATTTGATTTGAATTTGTACTTTAGACATTACAGATTTAAACTGTTATTAAGCTCAAGCGTGTTATAAGTCTGTTATAACACACTACTTCTGTGTTATAAGTCTGTTATAACACACTACTTCCTGTAACTACCAGCTATGTCTGGTACCCTGTTTCTCGGTTACAACAGCAGAATGGTATCTCATTAGTATGCATAAGCTATGGCTGTGATAGGCCGAAAACATTACGTGTAAGCGTAGTAGAATATTATGTCAGGTGTTATTATGGATCCCACTGCCAAGATATATGTCGAACTAAAAAAAAAAAAGATTTTTGTGAGTTTGTGATTCCCGTACCACACCCCCAACCCCTAAACATAACCTCACAGGAGTTCACGTAACTCGGGCTCATGCCTGAACTGTTAAGATAGTGGGGTTGTATGCACCACACTACTGTGGCATTTCCGTGGTTACAACAGTAAGGTGTCGTAGGAAACTGTGTTGCTGGCCTGTGACACACCTCGTAACTACTGTTCGGGGGTTCCTGGGAAGGTTACTTCCTTTATTATTCCCATATAGGGTGTTAGGCCCCTCCCCCTTGAGCGGCTCTTGCTGGATTCACCTCTGTGTGTCCTCATCTCCTAAACACTAAGTCCACAGCCCCTTAAGGACAGGAGAATGAGGGTGAAACCAGTGAACCCCGATGCGGCTAGGTGGGGGCGCTAGTGTCGCAGGCAGGTAGATTTACACCTGCCACCTGGGAGTTATAGTTACCAGAGGATGACTCCACTAACATGTTTGGCGTGCAAGACAGCAGCTCGTACAAAACTAAATTAAATAATAAATAAATAAATAAATAAATAAATAAATAAATATTTGTTATTACCGGCACGCTGTAATTGCTTGAGGACCGAGATGACATTGAGCCTACCCGCTGTAAAAAATATTCCTGCTATGATTTAAGTTGGCTATTTCACTGCACTGAGACAAGTATCTGAACTCTAACAACCATGTTACTTTAATAAAAATGATTTATTCTAAATGGTCCAATTGTACGGATCGAGATAGGAAGTTGTCCCAAGAAATGCTGAAAAAGTCAATTTGCTGGTTATCCAATGGAGCTCATCTATGGCTCATCTGTGGCTCAATGGCACCTTTTTATCCTTCATTATTTCTGCACTATTACACTATGGGGGCCAAATTAAATATTATCCCGTGTAAAATGATTGGCAAATTTACAAGTAATGGTTCTGAATCTGCACTTACTCAACTTGAAAAAAATTGGTGTGAGAAAAAACCAGCCTCTTAGTTAATTTGCTTATTCAGGGTCAACTTGACACCAAGAACCATTCTTTTGAGTTAAAATATATAACTGTGCACAGAAAACTGAGAGGAGATGGGACGAATGACGCAGAGAAGATAAAGGTTGGCGTGAACCTCACTCAAATAATATCCCATGAAGGCTGAGGAAATGCCGTGTTTCACATCTGAACATGTGACCTAGTACTGCAGTACTGCTCGCTAACTACCCGGGTGTGGTTGCACAGGTTTTGGGATGACGTATGTACTGTTCACGGATGCTGTACAATTAGCAGCTTGGGCTCCACTGAGCACATTTCTTAGTACTCTCTGGGTCTGATTTACAATAAGAGCTCTTAGCACACGCAGAGTGAATAACACAACCAATGATTGGTGCAAAGCAAATACCATAAGCAAGAATTAGTCATGTTACTGGTTTCGCGTAGAGAGTATGGTTTACTCTGGGAGAGTATGGTTCACTCTGGGAGAGTATGGTTTACTCTGAGAGAGTATGGTTTACTCTGAGAAAGTATGGTTTACTCTGGGACAGTATGGTTTACTCTCGGACAGTATGGATTACTCTGAGAAAGTATGGTTTACTCTGGGAGAGTATGGTTTACTCTGAGAAAGTATGGTTTACTCTGGGACAGTATGGTTTACTCTGGGAGAGTATGGTTTATTCTGGGACAGTATGGTTTACTCTGAGAAAGTATGGTTTACTCTGGGAGAGTATGGTTTACTCTGAGAAAGTATGGTTTACTCTGGGACAGTATGGTTTACTCTGGGAGAGTATGGTTTATTCTGGGACAGTATGGTTTACTCTGAGAAAGTATGGTTTACTCTGGGAGAGTATGGTTTACTCTGGGAGAGTATGGTTTACTCTGGGAGAGTATGGATTACTCTGAGAGAGTATGGTTTACTCTGGGTTGCCAACTCTTACGCATCTGGCGTGCGACTCAGACTTGCAGCCTTAAACCTACACTCTCCCATAAGAAATCTCACGCCAGAGTCAGACCTATGTGACGTCCTCCTCCATCCTAATCCCCTCCGGCCCAGGATTGCAAGCATGGTGTGGCCACTAGAGTCCCGTTCTGAGTAACTCCGCGCTCCGCTTGGCCGAGGCAGCTCACCTGCTTTAAGATCTGCGCAGCCATGGTGTGGCTGCAGTCGAAGATGATCCGGAACTCTCTTCCCCTCTTCATCTCCTTGAGGAGTGGTCGAGTGTCCACGCCGTCCAGGGGGAGCTGGCGAATTTTTAACCTGATGTTGTACCTGGAGGGGGCCATTATGAGTTCCTGTAGTCTTATAAGACCTTGGAGGAAATAAACGTCAGAAAGCTAATGCTAACTTAGCACAACATAGTTCACATCTCCTGCTACTACATTAAACAGCAACACTGTGTCCACTTTCACATCTCCTGCCACTACATTAAACATCAACACTGTGTCCACTTTCACATCTCCTGCCACTACATTAAACAGCAACACTGTGTCCACTTTCACATCTCCTGCTACTACTTTAAACATCAACACTGTGTCCACTTTCACATCTCCTGCTACTACATTAAACATCAACACTGTGTCCACTTTCACATCTCCTACCACTACATTAAACATCAACACTGTGTCCACTTTCACATCTCCTACCACTACATTAAACATCAACACTGTGTCCACTTTCACATCTCCTGCCACTACATTAAACAGCAACACTGTGTCCACTTTCACATCTCCTGCTACTACATTAAACATCAACACTGTGTCCACGTTCACATCTCCTGCCACTACATTAAACATCAACACGGTGTCCACTTTCACATCTCCTGCCACTACTTTAAACATCAACACTGTGTCCACTTTCACATCTCCTGCTACTACATTAAACATCAACACTGTGTCCACTTTCACATCTCCTGCCACTACATTAAACAGCAACACTGTGTCCACTTTCACATCTCCTGCTACTACATTAAACATCAACACTGTGTCCACGTTCACATCTCCTGCCACTACATTAAACATCAACACGGTGTCCACTTTCACATCTCCTGCCACTACATTAAACATCAACACTGTGTCCACTTTCACATCTCCTGCTACTACTTTAAACATCAACACTGTGTCCACTTTCACATCTCCTGCCACTACATTAAACATCAACACTGTGTCCACTTTCACATCTCCTGCTACTACATTAAACATCAACACTGTGTCCACTTTCACATCTCCTGCCACTACATTAAACATCAACACTGTGTCCACTTTCACATCTCCTGCCACTACATTAAACATCAACACTGTGTCCACTTTCACATCTCCTGCCACTACATTAAACATCAACACTGTGTCCACTTTCACAACTCCTGCAACTACATTAAACATCAACACTGTGTCCACTTTCACATCTCCTGCCACTACATTAAACATCAACACTGTGTCCACTTTCACATCTCCTGCCACTACATTAAACATCAACACGGTGTCCACTTTCACATCTCCTGCTACTACATTAAACATCAACACTGTGTCCACTTTCACATCTCCTGCCACTACATTAAACATCAACACTGTGTCCACTTTCACATCTCCTGCTACTACATTAAACATCAACACCGTGTCCACGTTCACATCTCCTGCCACTACATTAAACATCAACACGGTGTCCACTTTCACATCTCCTGCTACTACATTAAACATCAACACTGTGTCCACTTTCACATCTCCTGCTACTACATTAAACATCAACACTGTGTCCACTTTCACATCTCCTGCCACTACATTAAACATCAACACTGTGTCCACTTTCACATCTCCTGCTACAACATTAAACATCAACACTGTGTCCACTTTCACATCTCCTGCCACTACATTAAACATCAACACTGTGTCCACTTTCACATCTCCTGCCACTACATTAAACATCAACACTGTGTCCACTTTCACATCTCCTGCTACTACTTTAAACATCAACACTGTGTCCACTTTCACATCTCCTGCCACTACATTAAACATCAACACTGTGTCCACTTTCACATCTCCTGCCACTACATTAAACATCAACACTGTGTCCACTTTCACATCTCCTGCCACTACATTAAACATCAACACTGTGTCCACTTTCACATCTCCTGCTACTACATTAAACATCAACACTGTGTCCACTTTCACATCTCCTGCTACTACATTAAACATCAACACTGTGTCTACTTTCACATCTCCTGCTACTACATTAAACATCAACACTGTGTCCACTTTCACATCTCCTGCCACTACATTAAACATCAACACTGTGTCCACTTTCACATCTCCTGCCACTACATTAAACATCAACACGGTGTCCACTTTCACATCTCCTGCCACTACATTAAACATCAACACTGTGTCCACTTTCACATCTCCTGCCACTACATTAAACATCAACACGGTGTCCACTTTCACATCTCCTGCTACTACATTAAACATCAACACTGTGTCTACTTTCACATCTCCTGCTACTACATTAAACATCAACACTGTGTCCACGTTCACATCTCCTGCTACTACATTAAACATCAACACGGTGTCCACATTTATTTTCATCTTCTTTTCTTTTTCTTTTACATTTTTGTTCACATACTAGATGTAATTTTTCCTCAATTTTTTCTCATTTCATTTCTGCCGAGGGAAAAAAATACAATTCAAACTTAATTAAAGATGCTATCTGGCCAGAAGAAATTACATATCTACAGGTTTTTCTTATTTATTTATTTTAAATGGTAGCCAAAATGCGGTTGTTATGGTAACGCTAAAAGTAAGCCTCAACACTTAACAGCAACATCACTCATAACCTTGAAAGCACCAAAGTAAGATTTGTAGCCTGTTAAAATGGGTCAGGGAACAGTGGCTTGACTGGGTTTGACCCAGTTCAGGGGGGGGAACGCCAAACGCCTGCATCCATTAAACGCAAGCTGTGTTTCCCAAGAGGAGACAGTGTGTCAAAGTGTTACTGAGGTGAGCAAAGTGGGCACCTTGTTCTCCCCCAGACCCCTCCCACCCCCACAACACACACACACACACACACACACACATTCAGCTAAAGTCCAGGAACAAAAACACGGCTGCCATGCATTGGCCAGGTGGGCAGGGCTACACAGGTAAGTGGAGATGAGTCCCACCCCTTCTTTGATGCAAAAAACCTTGAGATACTGAGAAGAAAGGTACTATATAAATCCAATCCATTATTATTATTATTATTATTATTATTATTATTATTATTATTTATCATTAATGGCTCTCACCCGTGCTGTCGTCATACACGACGGTGGCGGTTTTCCATTTGAGGAACTGAACGAGGTCCAGGATGGCGTAACTGAGGGAGGAGTAGTCAGGATACAGGTTGGCGTAGAAGGTGTCCCGGTTATCCATGGGATGGTGCTTCCACCGCACCTGGACGTGCGGGACCTCCAGAGCGTTGCAGATGGACTGAACGGCGTTAGAGGAGGAACTGTGAGAGGGTCCGAAAATGGCCACTACCCCCAGGGACAGCTGGTCACAAGCTAGAGTACAAACAGAGAAACCTGTTATCCTCCAGAAAAACACACACATCCTCCTAAAACCCGGCAATTATTGTATGTCCCTTGTAGGGGACACAAGTCTCTGGTCTTAATCTGAAGAAGTGCATATTTTCCTATTTAATTCAATTGAATTCAACTTTATTTGTAAAGCACTTTTTACAGAGAACTGTCACAAATACACTGTACAGAGAAACAGAAGGAAAATTGGGCAAAAATCATGGTGAAATCTACACCGCAAGGGTCATTCTGTAATAATACAAATAAAATATTTTAGATTATCTACATAATAAATCATATTTTTGAAAATATTTTCACTGCAACATGTTTGTCATCAAGACACTATTATGTAAAAAAATAAAAAAATAAAAAAAAAAAATATATATATATATTTTTTTTTTTCCCTGTTGGGTCACAGGAGAATATACAGACAGTGGCATGTAACTTAAAGTGTTGTGTACAAAACAAACAACAGAAAATGCCAAACCCAAAGTATAAATTTAACAGCTTTAATGAACAGGACAAGAACGGACATCTGTGACAAATGACAGAACGTCTAAACATCAGTCTCATCTAGTCCCGGACAGGAAGAACATCAGTCTCATCTAGTCCCGGACAAGAAGGGCCTGATTTACTGAGACCTTTGGCACATACAAAAAACAATAACATGACCAGTGATTGGTGTAAAATGAATACCTTGACCAATCATTAGTCGTGCTTTTTGGTTTTGTGTGTACTGAAATGTTTTGCACACACTAATGGTCATTAGCAGTGTGCTTTCCAGCTATCCTCATTGTTCAGGTCAGTATTTTAAGTTGGGTAAATACTTCATTAGTATATGGTCATCCTGGGTAAATACTAAATACCAATCATGTAGAACTCATAACTCATAACACAAACAAACCCCTACACCAAGCTTAATGTAACATGGAGATGGCTTATGGCTTATGTTCTTGTGGCAGTGCTCAAAATTATCTTAGTTTTCCAGCAGATCTGTGCATTTTCTTCTCTGTTTTGATGTGTCTTTAATCTGTCGGTTGGGTTTGGGTATTCTGACAGGCGCAGACACGAGATTCAGTGAAGTTAAATATGGCAACCGCCACCGCCAAGAATAAAAAGCTGTGTGTTTATATATTTACAGATAACACAGCACCTGCTGAAGTTCACTTCATGTTGGTGCAACTGTAATCAACTTTGATCACAAATTGTGACCTTGGCACTTATGCCGATCTGGTTTAATTTTAAACGTTCACAGTTTCTGCAGTTACATGCAGTTTGAACCGTAGCTTGGCTACTTGCCGCTATGTAGAAAAGATTCACAACATCCAAGATCTGGTCCAACGCTTTTTGGCCATGGGCGAACCTGAGCTCCACGCTGAAGCCCAACCCAAGGCCCAACCCTCACCTTTCCTGGATGCTTCAAAGCTGTCGTAGATGTTAATCCTCTGTATGTCGTACGTTAGCGTCGTGTTGGGCAACAACGTTCTGTTTCTGTTGATGTTGTTGACGGCAAATTTGAAGGCCTGCTCCTCTGCGCTGACCATGGGCATCTGACCCTCCGTTTGATCAAAAATACCTCCTGCAAAAAGACACACAAGACAGTGAGGTAAGTAAGAGAACACACGCACCTCCTCTCCCTGAGTCAAGAGTACCAGGAAACACACGCACCTCCTCTCCCTGAGTCAGGAGTACCAGGAAACACACGCACCTCCTCTCCCTGAGTCAGGAGTACCAGTGAACATACACACCTCCTCTCCCTGAGTCAGGAGTACCAGGAAACACACACACCTCCTCTCCCTGAGTCAGGAGTATCAGTGAACATACACACCTCCTGTCCCTGAGTCAGAAGTACCAGGAAACACACGCACACCTCCTCTCCCTGAGTCAGGAGTACCAGGTCTGCTCCACTCCACATTATATTCCATTTCATTTTTTATTTTTTATTTATTTATTTATTTTTTATTTTATTTATTTTTTTACAAAATATACAGTCTCAAAGCACTTTACAAATAGTCCGGCCCCTGTGAGTAACTAAAGGGCAACAGTGGCACAGAAAACCTCCCTGGAGAAAACCAGACAAAGCTTTGGGCATCCGTCCAGTCCAGGCAGACACTGGGCCCAGTAATTACAGCGGTCACAGAGAAAAGAAAGGGTTCCATGAGGTAACCAATGTTCTCTAACCACTGGCATCAGCTCTTCAATCTGCAAAAACGCCTTCACAAACATGTCCTCTGTGTTCTGGAGTGGGTCCCTGCACTGCTACACCGGGGTAGCCAGTGTTCATTTAACTCCAACAGAGTCTGAGTCCATGAGGGATCGATTGTACACTGACAGAGTAAAATTGATTCCATCAGAGTTGATCTGGGCTCCGAGACTACCACTCCCAAGCTCCCAGAGGCCCTGTGCTAAGTACTTCCGGGGCACTGAGGTCATATGCTTTTGACACTGTGGGATTTACTGGGTAAATAGGAAGAGGTCTGTCGTTTTGCATAATGGAGCCCTCTTCTGCTCCATGGCAGATGGTAATGGAGCAACAAGGAGGGCGTAGCGATGTAAAAAGGCCCCATTAGCTTGCAGATCCTTCAGATGCCCCCACAGGTTCAGATCTCCTGTAATATGACACTCGGAATAAAGCATGTGAAAAATAGAACAGTGCACATCTCCACATATGTTTTCTCCCCTATAATAAAGAGGGCGCACGGAGCCTCGTATGTACAGTATGTAATCTTGGTATGAAGGCTGAGTTTTCATAGCACTGCTAATGGAGCGCGAGCGGAAATAAGTCCTCCAGGGATATGGTTGAAAGTGCATTATATTCTTGTGTCAAACAGGAAATAGGAACACCATCATCACCTCCACCCCCGCAAAAAATAAATAAATAAATAAAGTCCTTCTGCAAAAACGGAGCCCATGTGATCCATTTCAATAAGCAGAGTAACAGTCTGCCTTCCTTCCCCTCCTAGCCCACGAGGCAGAACTCCATCTCCCAGAATGCCCTCTGGTGCAGTTAGGACAGCGATATGACACAGGTGATAAGCAGGAAGAGGGTTATGAGAAGCATCTGTAGGACCTGCTGAGGTGCTGATCGCTGCAAGCTTGACCAACACGCAGAACCGCAAAGATAAGAGAATGTGCCGCAATCTCCATTTCCATACCAAAGAGAAACTACAGATTTAGACATTGCACTGAGTACCATCACCACATTTTTATCTATCCTATCAGTGCTAAAAATAATAATAACTATGACCTCTTCCCACAAATAGGAACACAGTGTTTCTTTTACTGAAAAAAACGCTGAATTTTGCAAAGGTTGGCATGACATAACATAACATTAATGAAAGAAAGGAATTGGACACACTTAAAAAAAAACACTCATTGTACTTGCCATTCTGTTTGTGGATGTGTGTGCAAGTGCATGCACAAACGTGTGTGTGTGTGTGTGTGTCCCTGCATGCATGTGTGTGTGTGTGTGTGTGGGTGTGTGTCTGTGTGCATGCAAAAGTGTGTGCGTGCACCTGCGTATATGTGTGTGTGTGTGTGTGTGTGTGTGTGTGTGTGAAATTGTGTGTGTGTGTGTGCGTATGTGTGCATGTGAAAGTGTGTGTCTGTGTGTGCATTTGTGTGTGTGTGTGTGTGTGTGTGTGTGTATTCGAATGGCATAAAGAACAATAGCACTGGCCAAATTCTGACTGGCTGGCTCCCCAGCAGGCCATTGGAGCCGTTTGCTCTCAGTTACCAAATAACAAAGGGGAAAATGTGCGAGATGCATCCAGAAAATCAGCATTGGGCTGTAAAGCGGATTGGGACTCTACAGTACATCCATTTAGGCTCAATAAGAAACTCTACGAGGCTTAGAGAGGGGGTCTCTCATAAATCAGATATACAGTGTAAGTTATGACCAAATGTGACACTTCAATTGCACGTGAGCACTCAGGCCAAACCAATTTGCATATTGATTACACCGTCCCTTCAGGTGTGACATCAGGAGCGGAAAAGAGAGCGGCAGGCAGTCGTATCCGGAACCTTCTGCAATCTCCACGCGCTGCCAGCGCCGCGGAGCCCTGTGAAATGACTGTATCAGTCACGCGACAGGGAACCGTATGTCCGCCCGCGCGCACACGAACACGCGGTACCGGAGTATCCGTCTGCCTGACAACGTCCTTAAGGACCTGTGACAACACGCTAAAGTATTTACAGAAAGTGCTGGAAAAAGGGCAGAGATGTATGCAAAGTAACTGATAACGGTTTTCTGAGAGGAGCTTCTGCAGTAAAATGCTATTTTCTATTCAGAAGTGAAAACTGAGAACACACAAACTCTGTGGCAGTCTTTAAAATGGGGGTGTGGGGTGGGTTGGGCGATGGCGTTTCAATTTCCTGTTTGACACAAGACTATAACGCATTTTTTGACCTCGCAGAGAAATAAGAACTCAGGCAGCTCGGCTGATCGTGCGATAGGATCTTAATCTGAGCCAAATGCAAACCGCAATTGATAACTTCCCCATCAATATTTCACACCCTCTGCCCACAGAATATATCACCGGGGTCAAGGAGAGGACCTGTGCCACCGACGCTTCGCAACTACAAAACCGCAATGATAGCAGCCTTCTGTGTGCAGGAGGGAGGGAGGGAGCGGGAGAGGGAGAGAGAGAGAGAGAGAGGAACAGAGAGAGAGAGAGAGGAACAGAGAGAGAGAGAGAGGAACAGAGAGAGAGAGAGAGGAACAGAGAGAGAGAGGGAGAGAAACAGAGAAAGAGAGAGAGAGAGAGGGAGAGAAACAGAGAAAGAGAGAGAGAAAGAGAGGAACAGAGAGAGAGAGAGGGAGAGGAACAGAGAAAGAGAGAGAGAGGGAGGGAGAGAAACAGAGAAAGAGAGAGAGAAAGAGAGGAACAGAGAGAGAGAGAGAGAGGAACAGAGAAAGAGAGAGAGAGGGAGAGGAACAGAGAAAGAGAGAGAGAAAAAGAGAGGAACAAAGAAAGAGAGAGAGCGAGAGAGAGAGAGAGGGAGGGAGAGAGAGAGAGTGAGAGGTATATATAGAGAGATAGAAAGAGGTACAAGGAGGAAGAAAGAGAAAGTGACAGAGTAAGTCAGAGTGAGAGACAGAGATTTTACTTGGATTCAAGATGTAAATGTAATGGGTTTCTTAATGGTTCGGAGATTCAAACGCGAAAGTGGAGGGATCAGAACAAGTCTGCTCACAATAGTGAGGACCAATAATTGGGAGAGAAAATAATAAAGGAAGAAAGAAAAGACAGGAACGTAATTCCTGAAGGCTAAACAGCCACAAACGAAAATCAACCCACAAAAACAGGCAAACTAGAAAACTAGTGAATTACCAACTAAATCTCCCGAGCTGAAGTAATGAGCAGAACGGGAAACTTAGCAAACAAAAGAACACCCTCGGCTACCTTAGCTCAGAGCCGCAAAAGTGTAAAACCAAAACTAAAGTACAAAGAAAAACTTTCTCCTAGAGAACAACAATGTACAAAGTAGATAGCGCAGAACGCTACCAGGAACCACTACAGTAAATTGTTTCATGTATATTTTAACAAATACTTCCATACAATCACTATGTTCAAGATGTTTGTACTAAATAAATAAATATATTTTTTTTTCCAATGCTTGTTTCTCTTTAAAAAAGCTAAAACAAAAAATACATATTTCACAAAGCCATTTAAATAAATACAATTTCTCTGTATTACTAAAAACAAACCACCACAAAAAACATCCTACGCATTTCATAAAAACAGTTTTACCCCTGTTAAAAACAATTAAAAAGTCTTAGTCCTTGTAAAAAAATTTAACTAAAACAGCAATTCATAAGAACCATCCTCATCCATTCACATATTACATCATTAACACATCAAATTATCTTAAAACCATACAAGTTATTCATAACATTGTAAAACACATTTTCAATTTCTAAGCGCTCAGACACCAGCCCCCTGAACAGCACCACTGCCAGTTTAGCTTGCCCCACCAGAAAATTAATGAGCACCAATATGTGCTTTTTCTGTGCTGTATAACCAGTTCCGAGCACAAATACTCCCGTGTTAAAAATAACCCCAAATCTCCCACATAGGTCTTTCAGTAATACAAACAAGGGGGTCAGACGGCTACAGAGAGCAAAAGTGTGGAATACTCACTCCACCACCCCAGAGAAGGGGCACCCCTCCCCCTGTGCACGGTCAATATGAGCCAGGTGTCTATTTGTGGCAAGAACTCCATGCATAAGCCTCCATTGAAGGTCTCCAGATCTTTTTGGTAAAGGAGGTTTATATAACAATCTCCAGTTTTTGGACGATGCAAACCCGTCCTCCTGCCATGCCCCTGAGCTTTGCCCTTCCAGCACACGCAAGTTATGGACTTTTGTGCTGATAATGTACAAGGCCTTTTCCCCCACTTTTTCATAATCCCCGAGCTCTGGGGTCTTGAGTCAGGAGCTGTCCCTCCCCCTCCTGTCAGTCCCCCACTTTCGGTCATACATGGACTGTTGAGAAGAAGGGGGCCCCTGAAGCCTGTGTTGAATCTGCACCATCATTCCTGTGATACAGGGAGGGCCAGAGTGCCCTAACTCCCACCATCGCCTTCTCCACCACCATCACAGAATGGACCCCCACCTGTGCAGCAATGTCTTCTGCAGCTCTCCAGCCCCCCCCATCCGCCCTCCTCAAATGGGCCAGTTTCGTCAAACCCGCCCTGATGAACGGGCCCGTCAAATGGGCCAAGATCAGAGGGGGCAGTCTCAGCATCGGAGCATGTTACTCTGCTTATTTACCAGAGTCTCTCACGCTGAATGCAGAGTATGTCACCCCATGCCCTCATCATAGAGGCATAAAAATCAGTAAGGCCCACTGTATTTATTCAGTCTGACTCCATCAGGAACCAGTGCGGGTCCAGCCCCATCCCACCCGCTCTCCTCAGCAGTGCACAAGCAGTCTCTCTCCAGCTCACATCTGCATTGTACAGGAGCCTCTGAGCCGTGACTCTGCTCTTGAGGTCAATGAGCCCCTGCCCTCCCTCCTGCAGGGGTAAGTACAGTACTGCTGCCCGGAGCCAGTGCTGCCCTGACCAAACATTTTTTACCAGTGACCTTTGGAGTGCTTGAAGAAGCTCATCAGGTGGTGACAACACCGCTAACCTGTGCCGCAATGCTGAAGCTACCAGGTTATTTAAAATCAACACCCATCCTCTAAATGAAACGTGTGTAAGGAGTCCTTTCCACCTTGACATCCTGGCACACGCCTTTTCAAGCACACCCTCCCAATTTACCCCCAAAACTTTCAGCCCTTCCTTCCTCCAAACCAGCCTACCTGGCAGCCTGGGAGGAGGTCCATCTTGCCTTAGCCCACAAAGAAAAGCCTTATCCCAGTTAACTCTGGCAGAGGAGGCCTGCTCATGGGTCTAAAGATTCAATATCTTTTTTTATTACTGACAAGCACCATTATATCATCAGCATAGGCCGATACCTTAAATGCAGCACTGGGTAATGACCCCGGCACAATCTGACCCCTCAACCTCCTGCGTATGAGGCTTAACAATGGCTCAATGGCTAAGGAGTACAGCAGCCCCGGCAAAGGGCATCCCTGCCTAATGCCCCGCTGTACCCTTATCGGTCTGCTAAGTCCCCCTGCGACTCTTGTCAAACAGACACATTGCAGTCAAGCAGCTTCACCCAGGAAACCATTACATCCCCAAACCCAAAAGCTTCTAAGGTCTTTATTAGATAGCCATGGTCAATATGATCGAAAGCCTTTTCCCGATCAACAGAGAGCAAGCCAAAATCAAGGTGATAGATATTTGCCAATTCAATTAGATCCTTAATTAAAAACAAATTATCCTTGATTGTTCGATCTGGAATGCAGGAGGACTGATCTTTATGCACAATTTTTGACAAGACTGTCTTCATCCTATTTGCAATGGATTTTGAAAGTATTTAAAAATCTGTACATAAAAGTGCCACAGGTCTCCAGTTCTTTGGCAGCAAGGTGAGCACTGCCCCGGCGACAGCTCTGTGGAAGTCCCCCTTTCTCTAGACACACCATCACCAATTCATAAAAATCCTGTCCAATGCATCCCCAAAACTTCTTGTAGAATTCAACAGGCAGTCCATCGATACCCGGCGCACGGCCAGGAGACGTCTGTCCCACCGCCTCAGTTAGTTCCTGCAGACTGAGCTTAGAGTCTAACTCTGCCTTTTTCCCTGGGTGAGCTTCAGAAGGTCTCTGTGAAGCACAGCAACCTGGTCCATGTCCACATGTTCTGCTTTAAAAAGGTCAGTGTAAAAATGCACCACAGCATCTCGAATCTCCCCAGGATAATTTGTTGATCTACCTGAAGAAAGCTTCAAATGATGGATTCCTTTGCATTCTACTACCTTTCTCTCCAAAAGAAAGAAGAAAACACTCGGAGCGTCCATGTTATTTAAAGAGAGAAATCTAGATCTAATCAAAGCCGCCTTGACCTTCCCATTCAAAATAGTAATCAGATCTCTCTTTTTCACATTAAGGATTTGCCCCAATCCGATGTTCTTTTTTTCTGTCATCTCTTCCTCTATTAAAGCAATATCATTTTCCAGATCCCGTAGAGCTTATTTCAGCAGTACTGTAGGCTGTGTACTGCTAGGAAAAAGGTTTTGATCTGCATCTTGCCAACATCCCACCAAAGGCTCAATGTTTCATAATTTAGTTTTTCCTCCTTCTACTTTTGCTACAATTTTTCTAAATGATCATAAAAATATGCAACTTCCAACAATTTTACATTAAATTTCTAATAAAAACTGGTCTTGCTTTTTTAAAGATAATGCTAAAAAACACAGATGGTGATCCATAAAACCCACGGGAAAATATATTTTTTTATTAAAAGATTTGTTTTTTTAAATTAATTAATCCATATTAGCACTTCTCATAATATATCTAGCTGAGCGCACAAACTTTCCCCCGTGGGTTTAATACGGTCGCCGTTGTTCCTTTTGTAGCATCCAAAAAGCATCTCATCTCCTCAAGAGAGTAGCACTTATCCCCTCCCTCTTGGCTTCCCAAAGCTTCTGAAAAAAACAGACGAGTCGGACTCGTCCGTCCTCATCCTGTACATGAATGTTTTCTCCGTTATCTAAATCAGTGATGTCAGCGCTCTCTTCCCCCTCAAGCACTGCTCCGTCTTTTACTCCATGAATCGAGTGGTTATCTATGTTGGAGGCCACCCTGCTATCCACCTCCTTTAAAAAAAAAATCCTGAATGCCATGTCTCCTTTTTCGACTCTACCCTTTTTCCTCTCATTTGACTGAACATTTTCACTGTGAAATCTGTGTGCTCTGTGAGATCAGCGCTTACACTCAGATCTTCCCGTTTTTTAAATGTTTTATAATTTTTCCTTCTCCACCACTTTTCTGCAGGACAGGGAACACCCTGGAAATCAGTACACAAAGATTTTAAAATCGGCACAAAGATTTTAAATTTACATTTATATGCTAGTAGGGCATTATTAATCATTCCCGTCCCAGTTCAATAAATAAATACACAAACAATAATAAAATTATTCAATATGGTTTAGTTGCTAAAGTATTTATGAATGAAGCATGAAGTATTTAAATGCTATAAGATAAATGTACACAGAAAACATTTGTACACTGATAATTGGAGTCAGTTCAATGTCTACGGTAATGAGTTAGTGTTGCAGCCCTTGCCTTCACACTCCATAAGATAAATATTAATGTTTTTTTCTCTGTACTGTTGATCTGTGTTGACTACATCAGAACCTGCCTCTGATAGAGAAGTACTGTC
Source organism: Ilyophis sp. 1 JC-2022 (assembly GCA_022702515.1). Lineage (NCBI taxonomy): Eukaryota > Metazoa > Chordata > Actinopteri > Anguilliformes > Synaphobranchidae > Ilyophis > Ilyophis sp. 1 JC-2022. The sequence continues at coordinate 53,469,192 of CM040406.1, forward strand.
ACACTTTGGCCCTGGCAGCCACCTTAATGAAGGCTAAAATAATTACAGTCCAGAAAAGTCAGTGTAATTTTTACCTTAGTCTGACAATCAGTGCATCAGGAAGCTTTAGCACGGCAGTGAATGCATTAATGGAAAAAGCTCACAGAGCACTCTATGTAATAAAGACTCATAAATAAATACACCAATTACCATTTCATCCAAACACTCTTGACAGAATTAGCAGCCCTTTCAGGTGCATGGATGGGACATTTTGGGTCCACTCTGTCAGTATTTAACAAAAAAACCCTAAAAGCAAAATTATAACAAAACAATCTAACAAGTGGAAATGAAAAACTCCCATTATGCATCAAGGGCAGCATTTGTATTACCATTAATGACAATACGTGTTCAAAGGAAAAATATTCTGTTGGATTCCGGCTGCACTGGATAATAAAGTCTACAGGACACTGAAGAATTTAGACAGAATTTAAATCCTCAGAGGTCAGCTGGAATACTCTTCCTAACTCAAACCAGGCGCAGACTGACACCGCTAAAAAGCTCATCTTAAAACCATATGGACTGGTGAGGAGGAGAAAGAGATGCACTTCCTCCAAGTCTCATTAGAGTACACATATCTGTTAATGTCTGAAATAGTGTTTATATGAAAAACCATCAGTCTTACTCAGTCAGGTACCCACTCTACCACAGGCTACAGGATACGTGCTAGTGGACCGTAGAGTGTGAATGGCCAGCCGTGGCGCTGTCCTTAGGATAGGTCAAGTTATACTCTGACTGTCTTTATGATGATTATCAGCATTGCCACTGTGCTTAGGCTGTAATAACTGCTGTTTGTCATGCCAATAAACCTGAGTCTGAGTTTGGAGAGAGTGCGAGAGGGAGAGAGAGAGGGAGCGAGGGAGGGGGAAGGAGGAGAGAAATGGGGAGAGGGAGAGGGAGGGAGAGAGGGAAGAAGGAGAGAGAGAGAGGGAGAAGGAGGAGAGAAATGGGGAGAGGGAGGGAGAGAGGGAAGGAGAGAGAGAGAGGGAGGGAGAAGGAGGAGATAAATGGGGAGAGGGAGAGGGAGGGAGAGAGGGAAGAAGGAGAGAGGGGGAGAGGGAGAGAGAGAGAGAGAGAGAGAGAGAAAAAGAAAGAAAAAAGTGCACTGGGGAGTGAAGTATGTTTGACTATTTATAACTCAAGGTTCCCTGTTTCTAGGGACATGCTGCATAAACCCTATAAAAGAAAGCAGATTAAAGTAAATGAATCCTGCTGTTTCATGGGAAATCTCATTAAAGTACATTAAGTAATTGCTGGAGTATATAGTAATTTGACTGTTAAGAGGATAAAATGTGCATAGCTCGGAAGCACTTTAACAAATTCAATAAACAAGAGCCTCCCGCTCCTCGGAAAACCGGGGTATAATTTGCATTGCCTCTCCGGATCAAGCCATAACCATATTACCAGGATTAATACATTAGAACAAACAATGGGGAATAACCATTCAATTTTAAATATGAATCTCCATAGAGATAGATAAAAGCTCATTAATGCTGTAAATTAATTACACCAAAATGTGTGTTTCGATTTCCAGCTCGAAATGTTATCAATGTGCTTCTTCTTTTTGATCACAGATCAGAGCTTGTTTTTGTTTATTTTAATGATACAAAAGGAAAATTCAGAATGAAGTTAAGATTTGGGATTTTATTTTATTTTTTTTGACGTTTGAACATCAGTCAGTGGTTGGAGTTTATCGGGGTTCCCTGTCCGTAGTGTTCATTACAAAGAAGGCTAATTAAATCTCTGGACTCTTGATCCCGTCACAGAAAAATGCGCTAATTACTGCTGCCTTCTTCCATTATCTAGTGCATCACTGGCTGCATCACTGGCTGCATCGCTCGGCTGCATCGCTCGGCAGTCAACGTCCTGTAACCACTGCGGGAAACGAGCTGACTAATTACCATGGTTACGCATGGGTCCCGCCACACGGCACAGGACAGGGGCGGGAAACTCTGAAACCTGGAACATTTACACTATAAAAGGTGTTCATTGTGACCCCAGTTTAACCCTTTGATGAGTAGGTTTTTTTGGAATGCTCTTTTAAAAAAAAAAAAATTCTAAGTCAGTGTTTTAGAACTCTATTGCTTTTCAGTCACCAGAAACGCACACCTCACCGTATGCCCTACGCTACTGGTATGTATATGAATAAAATACAGTCACACAGAAAATGTGTTGCATGAATAATCAAGTTTTGCTGGATTATCATAGGATCAGCAGTGCCTATCCTGCCTACGCCGGACACATCAGATCCCCCGTCTATTTCAAACCAACTGGTGTCTCGCGTCTGCAAGGTTATTTTGTTTATGTCTTGCCTGGAGGGAGATACAGCATTGCATTCCCCCCCTTGGTCAAAGTCACTTCCGTTAACTGTACAAACATTGCATCCCCCCCTGGTCAAAGTCACTTCCGTTAACTGTACAAACATGGTTTCTCTCACCACAAACGCTCAACGTATCAAAACTGAAAGCTGAGATCATATTTAACATCTGATTTTGGTGCAGATCAAAGAGCCCCCATTCCAACCTGAACTTCCACCACCCGTATCACCTGGCAACCAAGTAAACAGTCCAGTGTTCCATTTAAAAAAATCCGGCCAATGAGGCTACAGGGAGATCCAAAACTATACGATTAAGACGTGGGACAAAAGATATTAATAATGTTGAGATGATTCTTTGGTATTACCAACTCAACAAAGAAAGAGACAAATGACTCTTCTACAATTATAGAAAAACTATTAAAAAGCACAAACCAATTGCAGCTGACTTAATAGCTTGGAAAAATACTAATTAAGGCTTTTTTATTTTATTTTTAAATGTGTCTGACTGTAGTCTTCAATGATGTAGATGCCATTATGGGAGAAAATGTTGCTATAAATTTACAAATTTTAGACAGCTTTTATTTCTCCCCTGTATTGTCACCTCTTAGTGATGTACTGTAGGCCTACCTGAGAGAGGGAGAGAGAGAGAAAGATAGATAGAGAAAGAGAACCTTTAATAGCCAATATCCAACACTAAGGAGGTCAGAAAAAAAAATGCTTTGAAAAATGCTGATTTGTCTTTCTTCAAATTTCTCAAATTTACCTGATACATTAAAATGAATTAAACCAATTATAAATCTGATTACAGTACACCATGCAAATAGCACAGGTATGAAATTAAAATAAGCTAAAACTTATGTTGGTGTATATTGGTCTCCATGGAAACATGGCATCAGTTATTTTTATCCTTTTTAGAAAACAATAACACCATCCTGTTCATTAAAGGCACAGCCGTATATGTCTATAGAGTACCCTACGTAAGTAGATATGTCTATAGAGTACCCTACGTAAGTATATATGTCTATAGAGTACCCTACGTAAGTATTGGGACAAGGAAGAATTTTCTCTTCATTTAGCTCTATACTCCAAAAGTTGACTTTCAAGATTTGAAATGAACCTCATATGAATTGTTTAAAATACACTTTTTTCAGGTTAGAGGGTATCTATATAAATATTGGATTCACCATTCAAAAATTATAATATTTATTTCAGGCCAACTAAAGTACTGGGACAAATGAACATCATGTAAAAGAAAATAGTCTGATGTAGAGTATGGATCACTTTAAGGGTTTCTTCTCCTGACGTATTTTTCCAGAGTTCAATAAGAGGAACAACTTAACTTTTGGAGTATAGAGCCAACTGAAGAGAAAATGATTCCTTGTCTCAATACTTACGTAGGGCACTGTATATATATATTATATATATAATGCCAAGAATCTGTGCAAATACCTTATAAATTAATCTTAATAGTCTGCGTATTGAAGTGTAAAAATCCTGCGGTGCCGTTTCACTGGCTTCTGCATCATACCTTCGACCACTTAAAGGGCATGTTGGAATAAATAACCTTTCGCATGTTACAGTCCCCATTATCATATAAATTGCATTTTGTGATAATTCTTACATTTAAGTCCATAATAAGAAAATGGGCCGAGCCGTAATGAAGTTACGCTTTCCCCCAGGTCTGCGCTCCTATCCTGCAGCTTGCAGCACAGCTCTGTGTCCTATTCTTATTTATTTGTATTCATATATATATGATTAGTAATACATACACAGCCCATAACAGTCTAATATCTTTTCTGTCAAATAACTGTCAGGTAACAACACATTTGTAAAATCTAATTTTATGCTCAAGTGCCTTTGCTTGCACTATTCATTCTGCTTTCTGTTCACAGTGCCACCACTTTCTCTCTCTCCCCCTCTCTCTCTTTCTCTCTCCCTCTCTCTCTCTTTCTCTCTCCCTCTCTCCCCCTCTCTCTTTCTCTCTCCCTCTCTCCCCCTCTCTCCCCCTCTCTCTCTCCCTCCCTCTCTCCCCCCCTCTCCCCATCTCTCTCTCCCCCTCTCCCCCTCTCCCCCTCTCCCTCCCTCCCTCCCTCTCACTTTATCTCCCGCTCCCTCCCTCCCTCTCTCTCCCTCCCTCCCTCTCTCCCTCTCTCTCTCTCCCTCTCTCCCTCCCTCCCTCCCTCTCTCTCCCTCCCTCTCTCTCCCCCCTCTCTCTCTCCCTCTCCCTCCCTCTCTCTATTTCTCTCTCGCTCCCTCCTCCCTCCTCTCTCTCTCTCTCTCCCTCCCTCTCTCCCTCTCTCTCCCTCTCTCTCCCGCTCCCTCCCTCTCTCTTTCTCTCCCACTCTCTCTCTCCCTCCCTCTCTCTCTCTCTCTCCCTCCCTCCCTCTCTCTATCCCTCCCTCTCTCTCTCCCTCTCTCTTTCTCTCCCTCTCCCTCCCTCCCCCCTTCCTCTCCCTCTCCCTCCCTCCCCCCTTCCTCTCCCTCCCTCCCCCCTTCTCTCTCTCCCTATCCCCATCTCTCTATCCCGCCCTTTCTGCCTCCTCTTTCTCTCTCTCTCAATCCAATTCAATATGCTTTATTGGCATGACAACATTTCACAATTGTATTGCCAAAGGTTGATGATCAGAACTCCATTGATCACTGTGGGTTTCTGACTGTGGGTATCATTCCCTCCTGCCTCTCAGATCATGTGATGAGGGTACGGGCCACGGCACGAGGTCCCAAACCCAGGCCTAATTAATAATCAATAAAATAATTAATAATAAAAAAAAAATCCAGAACACCAGTGACACCAGTATTCCTGCTGCAGGACTGCGTGGCACAAACGGAGAACGGCCGACCAACATGGCGTACGCCATCAAGGCCAAATGCCCCTCGCCCCCTTGTGTGTCAGTCTGCACGCTGCCCTGTTACCAAGGCCAAATGCCCCTCTCGCCCCCTTGTGTGTCAGTCTGCACGCTGCCCTGTTACCCCCGCAGGGCAGAATTAATTATGGGGTAGACCTTGGACCTTCCCAAACGGGGGGCTTATGGGTATCCAACAGTGACAGGAACCAACCGCAGATCCCGTGGTGTCATAGAGCCCCCTCCCCCTCCCCATCCCCAGCTTGGTACCCACCAGAGCCGGGCGGATTTACAAACATGTTTGGGCATCGTACGGCAGGCCTGGCAGTGTTAATGCAGGGGGGGAGGATCCGTCAGAGCCGCGGCAGCATCGCCATGCCAACGTTGCCATGCCAGCATCGAAAATCGCGCGATAATCGCCACCGGCACAAACCCAGCTTCACACTGCTTTTCAGCCCCGATTCTTCAGCAGCCTTTTCCTGCCCAGTGAGGAATGAGCTCGGAGCTCAGAGCAGCATGAGCTCACCACTCCGGCGGAATCTTCTACATTCTTCTCTAAAAGAGCAGGTTTTTCAGAACGTTTGTTTCAAAATTCTCAGTCAGTATTCTAGAACTCTATTTTAAATTAGCAGTAGTGATTGTTACCTTCAATTTCACTTTATTTGTATAGAGCTTTTAGAGAGAGTTAGATAGAGTACTGTCACACGGACACTTTATAGAAAACAGACGGAAAATTGTGCCAAAACCAGGCCACCAGCATTAGAATGTTCAGTTAAGAACATTCTAATGACATATTTGTGATCTAACACGTTAAAGAGTTAATGCATCTCTGTCACCTGCACAGATTTTCACCAAATTTTTCATAAGAGACAGATTGTTTGTAATCTCTTTGTAAAGATTGTTTATGGGCCACATTTTCCACACACTACAAAACAGCGAACGTACTCAGAAGTATGAACGTAAAACAAAAATGTCGCTGCCTTCATAAAATATGCTTATTTACGATTTCATCAGCCCCTGGGAGCCACGCCGATGCCGTGCGGGTGCTGGTATGTGTGGATGTTTTTGCGTTTTAATGATGACAGGACAATGAAGGAACCTCCCGCTTGGCCCTCACACTGCCAGTGTGAAATAAAAGCCTCGTTTATAAAGGGC
>CM040406.1:53478042-53518042 GCA_022702515.1 Ilyophis sp. 1 JC-2022
TTTGATCCGAGTTATACACAATAATTTGTACAATGTACGTCCATTCATGCAAATGACGATGGACACAGCTCCTCCGCCCCAACCCCTCCCTCACTCACCCCACAAAGTATTTTTCTAAATTGTTTCATGGGCGGAGACAGGCTGAAACAGTGGGTGTACTTACCCTTTATTATCTCACTCTCTCACTCTCTCACTCTCTCACTCTCTCACTCTCAATACAGGGCCTTATTTTAATTAAAAGGGCCGGAGTAAAGGGTACCTTTCATACCACAGCTCCCGTGTCCAAAACCCTGTTGTAAATATTGACGTTCCCTTGGGGACCTGGCTTTTCCTGATGGAATTGGATTTCCAAAACAAGAGAAGTGCACACTGTCAGATAACCGCCTGGATGTCGAGGCATTGTAATAGATATTGATTTTACACTTTAAAGGCCAATTAATATCTGAACTGTACAACAGGGTTGTATACAATAGTGAAATATATCAGAACTTAGCGCCTGGATATTGAATTGAGATGGTTAGCAAACAGTTTAAACACTTAAAGTCATCGCATTCCTTTATTACTTAATTATCTCAATGCAGGTGATTCCTTTTGTAACTGTGGCTATAAACCACATTGACAGGTCAATTATTGTCTTTGAGCCACAAGAATTAGATTGTATAGCTCTAGGTGGCAGATAAGTGAAACTGTGCTGCATCTATGCTTTTTCTCTCATTTAATGATTTCCTCTCTTCTAAATGTTTAAGAGCAATGAAAACTGCACCTGAGGTGATTGACAAAAATCTTCAGAACAAAGTTAGCAAAGGCCAAACGCAACAAGACTGCCTCCTTCTGTTGGAAGTTGCGATGGCGCTTTGCTGAGCAGAGTTTTGGCAACCACTCACAGTAGACCCATGCACACGTATAGACACGACCAGTGCCCTTATACTTACATGCAAAGACACCCATTTTATCATTATTAATATTATTATTAGTAGTACAAATAAAATAATTCAATGTTTCAGATCATAACAGCAGCAGGCTTATGATCTAAGCAGATGAGAAATAAAATGAGAAAAAGCAGAGCCTCGCTGTTCTAAATGTCCAAAAGGACAGCGTAAAAAAAGAAAGGCCCAGCATTGACTTTGAACCCGGGTTCGAGGAGGCCCATCGACCCCTCTTTCAAGGTGCTTTGCGGAGGAAGGAGGGGGTCTAAATATAAACCTGGCCCAAATTTTATCGCAGTGGAAACAGGGCAGATGAAGCTAATGCAGACAAATGAAGGGCGAGACAGAGGGCGGCACGCCGGGGACTCCTCCAGCTCATTTCTGGGACAGAAGGCACTAAAATGGAAATTGAGTGCCACACTGGCTGGTACCCCACCTCTGGAGTCCCCTGGAACAGAATCAATAACAAGGGCCACACTTCTGTTCCAAGAACTTTTTTATTATTATTACTTCCCTGTCTCTCTCAGTCTCTCAGTCTCTCTCTCTCTCTCTCTCTCTCTCTCTCTCTCTCTCTCTCTCTGTCTATCTCAGTCTCTCTCAGTCTCTCTCAGTCTCTCTCTCTCTCTCTCTCTCTCTCTCTGTCTCTCTCAGTCTCTTTTTCATCTCTCTCTCTCTCTCTCTCTCTCTCTCTCTCAGTCTCTCTCTGTCTCTCTCAGTCTCTTTTTCATCCCTCTCTCCCTCTCTCTCTCTCTCTCTCAGTCTCTTTTTCATCTCTCTCTCTCTCTCTCTCTGTCTCTTTTTCATCCCTCTCTCTCTCTCAAATTCAAATTCAAATTAAAATGTGCTTTATTTGCAAGACAAGTAAACTTGTGTTGCACAAGCATTTATACATAAATGACAGACAATAACACTCCCCATATCCAAGAAGGATGAGAAAAAACAAAAAACAAAACATGAACAACCCCCCCTCCCGCCTCTCTCCCTAGTCTCTTTTTCATCCCTCTCTCTCCCTCCCTCTCTCTCTCTCTCTCTCACCCCCCCCCCCCCCCCCCTCTCTCTCTCTCTCTCTCTCTCTCACCCCCCCCCCCCCCCCCCCCCCTCTCTCTCTCTCAGGTCTTTTTTGGGGCCATTGTTCAGAAAATTGTTCCCGGTGGGCATCTAAAAAATAATATATCCCCTCTGAAGCCCTTCACCTCCCTGTATAATATATAAATGTCTCCTGCCCCTCGGTTAAGGGATGGGAGGCTGCACTTGCGGAGGGAAGCGTCTAGAAAACCGTGCACATCAGTGTCTTTTTGAGAACTATGCACACACACACCCAAGCAGGTTCACAAGATCCATACACACACCAACGGGTTCATTACTGCAGCGAAGTACGGCAGAACCAGAACCCAAAGAAATCAAAGGAAGTAAAAAAAGAGGGCGATACAGGTTCAAAGGTCAAATGCTCCATTTATTTATTTGCTGCTGTTTATTGTCTGCTCTGCTATCTGTGTTTTTGCTTCTGGTGAGGTCACTTATTCTAAAGCTGGTCAAATACTGATCTCTTTAAAACTGTTGAAGTTGAATTCATAGACTAGTTAATTAGTGTAATTGCTCAGAAACTGTAACATGCTACAGAACTGTCTTGAATGAGAAGCACTTTGAAAATCACTTTTCAGAAAAAAAAAAAAAAATTCAAAGAGGCTATTCTAGACTCTTTTAAAATGTATTTTACAAGCACACACACACACACACACACACACACACACACACACACACACACACACACGCACATGCTGACGTACAGTTGACAGAAAAGTCAAAGGAGCGCACAACTTATCCAGAGTGTATAAAAAACGCTTGCGCTACTGGCAGCTTGCTCCTTTCCAATGTGGATTGTTGTTACAAAAGGCTGCCATTTTAACCGCTGCCCGCTGCTCGCCGCCGCCGCCAAACCTGGCCACTTTGCGCCTTGTTTTCACAGGGAGCGGAGGGATGTCACACTCGCTAACACGCACACGGGATGTTTACGTTTCACGCCCGCAGACGGAATGTCAAACTCAGCGCGACCGTCACTCAGCATTTCAACTTTTAAAAAAATAAAAGTCTGCGCACAGCCTAGCGTGTTGGCGCCATGGAAACGCACACACATGTCTTCAGGAGATATGTCAGACGAGCCACTTTGGGGACGCAGTGTCCTCACTGCGCTTCAAGCGCTCGGGAAATCATCTGTGGTGGAGATGCAGCTCGCGCTGTGTTTTAATAAACGATACGTCTGAAAAGCCTGTGGTAGAGAAGGTGAAAGGCTGCCAGTGTTGGGGCACAGGGGAAACAGAGCAGGGTACCCCTGTAATCAATAGTGATATACAGGGGGCGCTAATGAGCTCTCTGCCCTGGGATGAGATACAGTACACAATTACTGGCCATTTAGTAACTGGATGCATTCAGGTTTGTGTTTATGTTTCTCACAATAACATTCAAATTCTATGATTCAACATTAATACAGTCATCTTGGATGGTATAAAACCTTTTACGAGAGGTTATAAATATTATTTTTATAATCTTTCAATTTTCTCTGTGATAACGGATGAAAAATGTTCCACCATAACTGTACAACAACCACATGTACATGCCTTCTACACGCATCCAACACGCTATACACACCACACGCATCCAACACGCTATACACACCACACGCATCCAACACGCTATACACACCACACGCATCCAACACGCTATACACACCACACGCATCCAACACGCTATACACACCACACGCATCCAACACGCTATACACACCACACGCATTCAACACGCTATACACACCACACGCATCCAACACGCTATACACACCACACGCATCCAACACGCTATACACACCACACGCATTCAACACGCTATACACACCACACGCATTCAACATGCTATACACACCACACGCATTCAACACGCTATACACACCACACGCATTCAACATGCTATACACACCACACGCATTCAACACGCTATACACACCACACGCATTCAACACGCTATACACACCACACGCATTCAACACGCTATACACACCACACACCCTCAACATGATATATACATATCACACAATGTCAACACGACATCATGTATGCACACCAGACAGCTATAAAACGCCATACACACAACACAACTTAAACATGCTAGATATACCACACCACATGCCGTGACTACATTTCAACATAGGACATGGGTTGAACACACCAGGCACAATCACTCCTTCAACACGTGATACACTATGCATGTGCCATGAACACGGCACACGCAACACGTTGCCTCTCTCGGGCCCTTCCCGCCGTAGCGGTAACACACGGGAAACAGGAGCACCTCTCTCATCATTAATCAGCCGCTATGAGATCCCAATCTTTTGAAACACTCATCCGCTGTCAAGGCCGGGGATGTGTTAGCCATCAGTCTCTCTGCTCTGTCAGGGAATTATGTAGCGGAACACGTCCGGGCCTGTGTACTAGTGAAGAAGTGTGTGTGTGTGTGTGTGTGTGTGTGTGGGGGGGGTAGGGGGTTTCTATCACCCACACTCACTGCCCCCCCCATTTTTTCCCGTATTGAAAGGATCCGACCCTTACCCATTTCCACCACTCTATTCATAAGCTATTTTTTAGCAGGCACCCCACTGACGGGTTATGTCTGTAGCCGGCCAATCAGATTCACCGACGCAGTGTAAGCATGATGGGAGGACAAAAGGCAACTGGGCTGGGGGCGTGGAGGGCTGAATAAATTGGTTGTCAGTGTTACCCCCCCCCCCCCCCTACAAACGCTCCTTCTCCTTGGGCGTTTTATGTCAGTTTTTTCCCGCCGTTTTCGTGTGAGATGGCGGTCACGCTCGCTGCGCGGTTATAAATGTTTTTTTCTGTTCTCTCTGATCTCTGACACTGGAGCTGCTGCCTTCTGACAGTCCGACGACGTGACACCTGAAAACCCGCCGCCTTTTACGGAAAAAACACACATAAGACACGCTCTAAGCATCTCGCACAGAGACAGGGGTAGTCTGGTGTCATCAGCTCTGAGAATCCCGCCTCATCTACACACCTCACACAAACCCGCCCGTCACAAAAACACATTTAAAAAAAGACTTTAGGTTGTAAAAAAGACTTATAAATGATCCTACTGAAAATACAACATCATATTTAAATATCCTTTATTTTTTCTCTTTCTTTCCATGGGTAACGTTACAGTTATAGCTGTGTAAAATAGGATATCTGTCTAATCGCACCATCTTGTGTTACAATACAATTGTTCAATCCTGTGTTAGGCTAATATAACAGCTAGTGATTATAAGCAGGCCTCTGTGCCTGCTTGGTGATGTCACACATCCGTATTTTTGTATTCCTGAGAGGAACACTGATGTTCTCCACTACTGTACATCACTCTGGATTAGTGTCTGCCAGGTGATCGTAATGGAATATAAATGTATAAATGCATTTTAATCTCATCCTCTCTGACTGTACCTATAATAGATACAGCTAGCATTACTAGATGTTGTTGAAGAATGGAACTGAGGAATGCTTTCTGGACGTTCTTATTTCCTCACGAATACACAGGATCTTGGCTTTAAAAAGCTTGAGAAGTGGGCTACGATAACTCCAGCTCGGCGAGGGCTACGATAACTCCAGCTCGGCGAGGGCTACGATAACTCCAGCTCGGCGAGGGCTACGATAACTCCAGCTCGGCGAGGGCTACGATAACTCCAGCTCGGCGAGGGCTACGATAACCCCAGTCACTTTTCCGGAAGGCCAGAACCCGCCCCTACCACCAAGTCAAAGATAGCGGGAAATAGATATAAACCCCATATAACGCAGCAAGCCAGCCTCGTGGCGCAGTAAGCCGCTAACGCCTTTATCGAGTGGAGCGAAAGCTCCTGATGGAAACGGAGAGAGGCCGGGAGAAAAAGCCAGGCCCATATTGTTTTCAACTGTTTAACATTTGCGCGGACACACCAGGGTCTCGCTCCACACTTATTTGTTCTGAATCAGAGCCAATAGAATGGCCTGGATCCGCTGGGAGGCCGAGTATATACCTGGAGCAAACAGCAGCGCTCGCATGGCGGGAGGGATCGGCCAGGGGAGGGGAAGCGGAATAATATTCCCAACAATGAACCAACAACTCTGAGCTTCCGAGCCGACAAGCTCATTACCCGAGACCCATTTTTGTTCTTTTTTTTCTTTTCTTTCTTTTGCTTGCGGTGAGAGTTTTTGAGAAAGCCGACTGCTTCGGGTTTCCGATAAACGCACGAGCCTCTATCACGGGCTCGGCTGTGTTCCCTGTCCGCACCGGTGAGCAGACACCTTCCGCTTAGCGCAGCAACAAAATGCTCTCCGCTTTTCAGCAGTTTCACAGAGAGGCCGAGAGGGAAAATATTAACACAAACCAAGGATGTGTTTCAGTCAAAAACAACAAATGTTTCTGTCTTTTATTTAGAAAAAACAGTATTATTACAGACCGAGATCATGTTGTAGTTTTTGTTTGTTGGTCATATTTTACAGTATGAGCTGAACCAGAATGTGGCTTTGATGGAGGAATAATGGGCAGGGTGTTGTTGAGGAGAAGGTGGAGGTTAGAACGGGATCCTTACCGCGCGGTTAGTGTGAGAGTCACCTCCTCATAAACTCACGAACCTACGGCCCTGTAACCCAGGTAACAAGATGTTCATGACAGACGATGTTCTGTAAGCCACGTTAGAACGCATTTATGTTTCTGACGTTCTGCCAAAGACACAGAAAAAAGCGTGTCACATGCTTACCGCTAAATTTACGGCGAACATCATGATGTTCAGCAAAGTGAGGGATGAGAGAGGAGAGCTTGGGCCGTGTCGGAGAGACCAGGGGCAGCGATAAGAAAACCAAACAATATCAAAACAAAGTGCAGGTGGGAGAAAATAGAAAAGAGCAGGCCTGTGTCCGAATCAGGGCCATTCTATACTATTGAGTCGGCTTTTTGAGTAGACAGGATGAAAAAGCAGTTAGGTAGGAAAAAGCTTCTCTCAATGCAGTATACTTAAAACCCCGGGGTGATACACTTACTTCCAGAGTTTTGCTGAGTATATACAGAAGCATACTTTATCAAAAAAGTACACAAAGATTTTTGTCGCATAAATATGACGCGCAGCTTCGTTTAAAAAAATGAGGCGCAGCTTCGCTGACGTTTTCCTTCAACAACAACAAAAACAACACGTGACATGGCAGCGCAAGGGCGGGAGGTCTTGCCACACTTCCAGAGTACGGTTGGAAAATAGTATGGAGGATATTCTTTGCATGCTGCACGGCACATACTAAACAGTACGCAGTAAACAGTACACAGGACACAGATAGGGCTCCTTTATCCCCCGCCCACAAACCCTACATGTTCATACATACCGTCTACACAATCAATCCATAAACTAATTTGGCATGGGAGACAGGCTGCTCAGCTATTCGTCTCTTAGTATTTCACTCCAAATTAATCCTCATTCCAAGTGACAAGCAGAATTAAACGATAGCCTACCAGGTAATTTTGTATGTAATTATTTTTTTTCAATAGGAGCATCACAGAACCACAGGAAATTTAACTTGAATTTACAATGTCTCACCAAAACATTTCCCCCAGCAAATTATTCAGTCAAAAAAATCTATTAATATACAAAAAAAATAAATAATCAGAGCCTGATTCTATCAATAATAAAACAAAACGAAAAAGAAACAAAGACAACTGTGTACAAGAATGTATTTACAGATAATAGGTAATCAACAGCTGCCTAAACTCGTATTTTAAGTACCTAAATGACAAACCATCTTCATTATGAATAATTTTTCCAGACAGGTAAAAATAATGACTTTTTAAGAAACCCATTTAGCACAATGAGCTCTTTCTGCTGATGCAAAATGCAAGCGTCTGCTGCCTGCTTGCTTAAAATCCTTCAGCATTCACTGTCTACCAAATTGACACAAATTTACAGAAATACTTTCCGCTGATTTCAGCAATATGATAAGAAAACAACCTCAACTAATAAGGCAAAAGAATGCAAAAGTCGGCATTTTGCCAACGCTTAACAAACGCACCCTTAATGAGATGAGAAATGCTGATTGTAATAAAACCTGAAGGCCAAGGTAATTAAAGCTAAACTGGAGTGAGGATCAATCAAAATGAATAAAGTTTTTTTATTTTTTTTTTATTTTCAAAAGCATTTAGAATTCCACTGCTGTTTAACACAGAACTATCTATGTGCAGGGAGGAAGAGGAAGAGGAAGAGGAAGAGAGAGAGAGAGAGAGAGAGAGAGAGAGAGAGAGAGAGAGAGAGAGAGAGAGAGCGAGAGAGAGAGAGAGAGAGATTCATCTATTGAAAGGTCCTGTTACTAGTAGTAAGTATTGATGGAAGATTGGTTTGAGGAAAAGCGGCGGTATTGATAATGTTATCGATTCACATTAATTAGTCTATCAATGTCCAATGTTTAATTCATTTCCGTATTAATTTTTAAAACATGAAAGCAGAGAGCTCAGAAGTACGGATGAAAGATCCATTTGAGAAAGAGAGATGAGTAATGTTGCAGATTACTTTGTCTATCTTATTTAAAATAAAATAAAATAAAAAACATTAAAGTAAGTCGAGTCATGTCTCCAATATGGAAAGGCCATATAATGTTGTTCTTTGCCTCAAAAAATACAAACTAAACATAAGTCATTTGTTTCTCTTTTTATAATAACCGAATAACTGATGGGCATCTGATTAAGAAGCAAAACACATGTCAAGAATAAGAAAGACAAGCTAAGCACAGATTTACTCTGCTCTGAGAGCTTCATCAAACAAATTAAACAGATCCTGTCTCATTCAGATCACCAAGAATTTCATACTTTTATGCTCTGTACTCCCGCACAGTAGGTGGCAGTATGCACACTACCTGAACTAAATACAGAAGAAGAATAAAAAGAAGAAGAGTTAGAACTTTGGCAGTGAACGCTCAGTGTTCATGCCCCATTTTGTTTTCTAAGTTTATGTACAGTGTTGCTTTAGACCACAAACCTCAACTGACCTGATACCAGCCATTATAGCCATTATAAAGCCATTGCCAGTAACTTCTGTAAATGTATAAAATATCCTTTGTTGCACATAAAAATCGGGGCCAATCAAAAACATACAATAAAGCAGCAATAATACTAAAAACCCAAATGAAAGTGAGAAATCCTTTTCTGTGCAGTGTAGCCACTGATTTCACACTGAATTCAGTAATTTCACACTGATTTCATGCTGAATTCAGTCATTGCACACGGAATTCAAGCTGAATTGACTCTTTCCTAAGCAGAAATGGCTGTATTTGTATTACCTTGATGACTAGTTTGTTTATCTGAAGCCACTTGGTTCTTTGGTTCTTATTTTCTCCAGGAACAAACAGCTGCTTTTCTTTTCAGCTTCCTTTCATCGTGTGCCTTCTTTTTCACATCTTTTCTTGCCAAACTCCATCGGTTTGTGTGATTTTTTTGTTGGTGTAATTTTCATAAAAGAGCCCTGTTGCCGTTAGTATTTTTCAGGGTGTGAAATTAACACCCACCACCGGCCAAATGCTGGTCAAATTTAGATTGTGGCTTGTAAGATTTTCTACTCTCACAGACAGTCACTTTGGCCTGTAACCAAGCAGGTTGTGTTAATGTAAAAGTTAATATAGCTTGTAAAATGTTGAAAATGGCTGCATGGTCATTTACAAGCCACTCTGGCCAGTGGGTGAAAAAGTGAATTTCATACTGTGGTATTTTTATGCCTTATTTGCTGCTACATTCGTTTGGGCTGCATGCAGCTTTGCCTCATTTGTTAAAGTAATTTTAATTAAGCACATTTGGACTCTGCCTCATTTTGAAACCTCCTTGATGTCTGAGGCATTGGTCTGTTACCGTAGAAACAAATACAAATGAAAGACACTCCCCAAAGCTATTGATTGGCTACACAGCTTGCATGACAGATTACCTCAATATTCGCGAGGAAAATTAATGACGGCCTAAATTTAGTGCCTTTAGTGCCGTAATGGCAGAGTCCACTTTTGAATTATTAGTAGGTGTATAACATTGTTATCTCCTGTCTGAATGACAGGCCATTATAATGAGTTTATGATGGGTTATATTCTGTACACGAAAGGCTCTTAACCATATAAACAGCGTCTCCACAGCGGGACACTTATATTATAAGTTGGAAGTGATTCAGGGTTCTTTGAGTGGTGTACGTACAACAATAGACGCTTTGGGCCGATGGTTAACTGGATTTTCGACTGTTTCCACAATCTGAATCCAGATGAAAATGTCAGGTTCCAGCAAGGCGGCTTCAAACGCCATCGCTATCCGTGCCGAAGGGGTTTGGGCTATGGATTTAACTTTCTTTCTAAAACCCCCCTTGAAATTTGCTGGTGGTTGCCTTGACAACAGTCTGTGGAACAAACTCCAAGCAACGCTGGTAAATAGGGGTTAAGCCTGTAAGGTTGTGTGTTTTGTGTGTGTGTGTGTGTGTGTGTGTGTGTGTGTGTGTGTGTGTGTGTGTGTGTGTGTGTGCGAGTGTGTGTGTGTGTGTGTGTGTGTGTGTGTGTGCGAGTGTGTTTGTGCACATGTGCGTGTTTGTGTGTTCATGTGTGGGTGTTTGTGTGTGTGTGTTTGTGCACGTGTGCGTTTGTGTGTCTGTATGTGCGTATGTGTGTATGTGTATGTATTTGTGCATCTGTGTGTGTGTGTGTGTGTGTGTGTGTGAAAGGCAGACGGCAGGCCTTGGCTCCATGTGGGATTCCCAGCGCAGTGGGCCTGGCAGGCCAGTGAGCTGAATTAGCCAGTCAATCTGTTTCCTGCTGTTCTGTACTGAGGAGGGCCAGCTAAACCATTGCAAAAGCACCATCTGTCAGAGCCGCACAATGCCTCCCCAAAACCGCCCGCACGCCGGCCCGCCACTGGCCCAGAGCCGCACAACGCCTCCCCAAAACCGCCCGCACCCCGGCCCGCCACTGGCCCAGAGCCGCCAACGCGGAGGGTGTCCCGTTTGGGATCTGGGAGCCTCATGCAGGATCTCCTTACTTTTCAGAGAAAGGGTTCCAGGACAAAACCACTGGAAGCAAAGCAAAGCAAAGCTCTACACCTCCCCCCCCTCTCTCTCTCGCTCTCTCTCTCGCTCTATCCATTCCATTCCTCCTCCTGTCTCCCTCTCTCTCTCACTCCTCTTCTCCACCTCACTTCCTGTAAGACAGGTGAACTCACCTGGCCAGTCTGTTTCCCAGGTAACTGGGCTCTCAGCTACAGGGGTTTCCCGCACTGAGCTCTGTTTTTTTTTTGCAAAGACACGCACACACACACACACATGGAGGCACCTATGTACACCAACATGTACACACATGCACAAATACATACATAAACGCACACACACACACGCAAACACACACACACACACACACACACACATGAATAATCTCAGATCAAACACTCTTTTGAAGCAGAAGAGAAAAGCGGGAGCGTGACTCCTCTCTCGCATATCGCAACAAACGCACACTCACTTCGAGAAACACATCATGCCCTAAAGAATATGTTCAAATACCCAAACATTGTGTAGGCTGAAGAGCGCTTTGTAGTTTTGTCAACTGCCAGAGCAGAGTGTTGGGTAAACAAGCTTGTAAACCAACCCACAAATACATTTATAAAAGCACAAAGTGATGAAGTGAGTAACAGAGTACATGTGAAAGGTCTCTCTATGTAACAGACAAGAGTACATGTGGACGGTATCTATGTAACAGACAGAGTACATGTGGAAGGTCTATCTGTAGCAGAGTACACGTGGAGGGTATCTTTGTAACAGAAAGAGTACATGTGGAAGGTCTCTCTGTAACAGAGTACATGTGGAAGGTCTCTCTGTAACAGACAGAGTACATGTGGAAGGTCTCTCTGCAACAAAGTACATGTGGGAGGTCTCTCTGTAACATACAGAGTACATGTGGAAGGTCTATCTGTAAAAGACATAGTCCATGTGGAAGGTATATCTGTAACAAAGTACATGTGGAAGGTCTCTCTGTAATAGACAGAGTACACATAGAAGGTCTCCCTGTAACAGAGTACATGTGAAAGGTCTCTCTATGTAACAGACAAGAGTACATGTGGAAGGTATCTATGTAACAGTCAACATCCATGTGGAAGGTCTCTCTATAACAGAGTACATGTGAACGGTCTCTCTGTAACAGATAAAGTACAAGCGGAAGGTCTTTTTGTAACAGACAGAGTACATGTGGAAGGTTTATCTGTAAAAAACATAGTCCATGTGGAAGGTATATCTGTAACAAAGTACATGTGGAAGGTATCTTTGGAACAAAGTACATGTGGGAGGTCTCTCTGTAACAGGCAGAGTACATGTGGAAGGTCTCTCTGGAACAGAGTACAAGTGGGAGGTCTCTCTGTAACAGACAGAGTACATGTGGAAAGTCTCTCTGTAACAGACAGAGTCCATGTGGAAGGTCTCTCTGTAACAAAGTACCTGTGGAAGGTCTCTATATGTAACAGACTAGACTACATGTGGATGGTCTCTATGTAACAGACAGCATCCATGTGGAAGGTCTTTCTGTAACAGAGTACATGTGGAAGGTCTCTCTGTAACAGAGTACATGTGGAAGGTATCTCTGCTGTGGAGTGTGGGGGGGTCAGATGGTTACTCAGTGTGCTCTTCTGGGGACTTACCCCTCCTCCTCTCCGAAACACACACATACACACCCCGCACACACAAAAACACACACACACACACACACACACACACACACACCGCATGCACATACATACACACACAATACCTTTCTACCTCGCGCATGGAAATGAATGAACACACAGCTCACCACTGGCGGGATGTATCGCTCAGAAATATCTCTTCTAGGGCAGAGCAAGAGAGACCCCTCAGAGCATGAGCGGGGGTCAGAACCCCCCGCCCACAAAGGCTGAGCAGAATATATTGACATCCTCTGCCCCCACCCCCCCTCTCCACCCGATCAGTGCTCTAGAAGGCGAAGCACGAAGCCGCTTCTGCTCTCATCTTGCTATTTTTTGACCTCCAACCTGGCAACCCAGGGAGAGTATGGCTGGGAGGAATGAGGAAAGAGGGGAGGAGAGGAAGAGGAGAGGAAGAGGAGAGGATGAGAGGAAGAGGAGAGGATGAGGGAGGGGAGGTCACATGGTACACAGCATCATCCTCTGATTCCAGGGAAACTTTAAAACAGGCAAAACGAGGCCCCCTGAAGCCTCTGCATTCTGGGTTGGTAAGAGCACCAGGCAGCGGAAAACTGCAGCAGGGTCGCAGGGGGGGGGGGTTTGGGGTTGGAGGGGGACAGCGTGGGCGGGGCACCAGGGGTAGAGAGGGTCACAGCAGGACAGAGAGAGTGCCCAGACCTACTCTCATTCAGCACCACACACACAGGGACCCCAAAGCCGAAACACTCAATGAAATGTGATTTAAAAGGTCAAGCGAGGAGAAGGGGGGGGGCTGCTTCTGCTGGTGACAAAGATCAAGCCCCCGAGCAGAATTAGATTCCAGATCCCACATCGACCTCATGTTCTAAAATCAATGAGAAGAGAATAAATGACCCGTCAGTGACCTGACACCCCCTGATAAAATATGCACTAGTATATGTTCAAATACAAACAATTTAATCTTTTTAAATTTTTTACACACAATCTGCAAACACTCCGTCACGCGTGCGCTAACACGCTATCCGCAAACACTCCGTCACGCGTGCGCTAACACGCTATCCGCAAACACTCCGTCACGCGTGCGCTAACATTCCAACACTGCGCGGAGGCACACTCCGCTGTCTCCCCGGGCCCAGCGGACTCGGCAGACGCGTTAGACGAGGCGTCGATGCGCCGAGCTGAATAACCTCGCCTGTCATTCGCGTGGCGAGGTATACCCTTTCCCTCCACGAGACTATTGACCGCAGTCGGGCAGGAATGTACTGGAGCCCCATTTAAGCCAAGTCCTGGGTCCCGTCTGGCTAAATTATTAGTCTGATGAAATATTGAACACATATAATTGCTCTGGGCAACTGTGGAAAAAACACAGATACGGGAGGCGAATGGCACATAAGCTCCCGCCTGCCCCAGGGCATGCTGGGACGGCGTTGAAACACGTGGGCCACAATAAATTATGTAATTACCGTTAACAATACTTACTGTATGCAGTGTAACACATTTTGATATTGATGTTTATATTTTTTAAAAGAGCTTTGTGGGGCTGTGAGGGATTATGGGAGATGTAGGCAGGTTCAGCCGGAAGTAGACGTTTGCTTCCTGTTCAGAGAAAATATTACAGTAACGTAAACAGGTGTGTTTGAGTGACAAGGGACTGAGCAGCTGTCGTACACACCTGATACCACGCCATGAACAGTGCGCAGGTGGGCACCCAGAATGCCTATCAGAAGGGCTATCAATCAATCAGTCAATCAGAAAGTAGCTACAGGTCTGAAAACGGATCAGAAACTTTAAATTAACCAAAATGTACAACAGAAGAAGAATTTTGTTCTGAATATTTGTGAACATTATTTTTTTTAATTTTATTTGCAGATCAGTAATCTGCAGAACTTTTAATAGTGTTCAAAAGGTTTAAAGGTTATTTCAAATAATTATATGATTGAGGTTTGCTCTAGGCATACAAATGACACACGCACACTTATACTCCACACTTGCCAACACACACGCACACATGTACGCGCGCAAGCACACACACACACACACACACACGCCAATATACACACATACGCCCCACACCCACTGTATCCATGGCATGTGCCCTCCCCCCAGGGCTGGAGAGGTGAAGCTCCTCCCCTCAGTGAAGACAGAACAGAACATCCTGTCTGGGGGAGCGCAGGGATGGGGGGGCATAGAACCATATTTATTACCCTGCTCGCTACGCCGGTCTGGCTGCAGGTTCGATGCCAGATCCAGCCTTCAGCCTTCAGATATCCCCATTAACTCCTTATTCCTGCTCATTAGCGCTGCGATGCGCTAAGCTAAGCGCTTTAACCGATACTCCCTCCTGCAGATTACGTTCCTGATAAGCAGCTACTTATCTTGCCTGTCAGCTGTGATGGAATGACAATTCAGTGCTATCTCTCTTTCACGCTCTCTCTCTCTCTCTCTCTCTCTCTCTCTCTCTTTCTGTCCCTCTCTTTCTTCTCCCTCTGCGTACTCTGTGAAAGCAGCACATTTTCTTATCAGCGTGAAGACGGACCGCTCGCGATGCCCATAAGCGCTCAGACTGGTGTGGGGCAGTGTGGGTACTTTACTTACATTTTTTTTTTGTTTCTAGAAAAAGTGGAATTTTTTGAGGTGTGTGTGAGAATACAGACAGACACACACAAAAACATGCATAAGCACACACTCACACGTGCACAAGCACATAAACACACACACACTGAAATGCCAGTTTCATTTTGGCGTGAGTGAACCCTGCTGGCTTATCTCAGTCACACTGACTCATCATGAGAGAAATCCAATAAAACAGGAATTACCTGCTCCAGTGACTGACCCCTGAACCCTGTACTGACCAACTGACCATGCACTCTCCCTATCTCTCTCTCTCTCCATCCCTCTCTTTCTCTCTGTAAAGTATATTCCTATAGAACTCTCCCACTATCTGCATATCCCTCTATCTTTCTCACTCTCTGTGTCTCGATCTTTCTCTCTTTCCCCCTTTATCTCTATACAATCCCTTCACACTCATGTCTCTCTCCCACACCCTCGCGGCGCACGGCGTGCTGGGAAGGGATGCCGATCAGGGTCGCCAGTTTCAGCCTCTATCTTAATTACAGCACAGGCACAGGGAGGAGTGAGAGAGGGAGAGAGACAGGACAAGGGAGAGAGAAAGAGAAAGAGAGAGAGAGAGAGAGGCAAAGGGATGGAGAGAGAGGGACCTAGATATTAAAGATAACTTAACTGTGATCATTTCTCCCAAAGGACCAGTATCTCTTTGGGAGAGACAGCAACAAGAATGCTCAATGATATTATAACACACACACACACACACATGCACACATGCGTACGTCTCTGCATGTGTGTGTAGGAGAGAATGTGTGTGTGTGTGTGTGTGTGTGTGTGTGTGTGTGTGTGTGTGTGTGTGTGTGCTTGTGTGTGTGTGTGTGTGTGTGTGTGTGTGTGTGCTTGTGTGTGAGTGTGTGAGTGTGTGTGTACTAATTGCCATCTGGAGACACAGTGCTTCACACAAAAAAGTACAGCAGTCTTGCTGCTACGCTAATGAAATGCTAATGGATTCCATAACATGAGCTCTTCACTAAAGGGGAATCCCCCAGGTGAACCGCATGTTCCCACAGCTTTCAGTTACGGGGATAAGCATGGCTGACGAGAGCCCAAAGATTAATGCAAAAACAACGTGAGGGCAGGCGGCAGGCTAAGCTACGCAAAGAGAGACAGGACCTGAGTTCCATATAAATACACTGGCTGTCAGACTACAGCACAAACACCCAGAACGAAGCTTTCGACTGCCTGCCTGGTCGCGTCGTATAACCATGGGACTGCATTAGGTTCAAACACAGTGTAAACGGCCTGTTTAAAAATCTGTCCGATGTGTGTCGCGCTAAAACATTAAAACGTACGTAATGCGCTAAATCGCGGTAAACTGTGCCCAATCGCAGGCGATTGAAGAACCCTCCTGCATTATTGACGACACCCATCTTCTGCTGAAATGGGATCCAGCGCTGTTGCGAGCACACGCAACCACGAACGGAGAAATGCACACCGGAGCATAACCAAGTCACGTATGACACCCCTTGAACCGTTTTAAACTTAAAGCAAAAGAGGAAGGACACTTTTTGAGAGATGTATTTTATAACCAGCGACTAAACCAGAGTAATTTTGGGTCTTCTTTTGTCTTTCCATTTGTTGTTCATCATCTGTACTTGGTTTATGTATTTTTTTAATATTATTTATTGGAATATAATAAGATAAAGATGAAAATAATTGAATGTCAGTTCAAAACTATGAGCAATAAATATCAGTAATCTACTGCATGAAAACCACGTTTCATTTTAATTTCTCACAGATAAACATGAGTTATGCCTCCCGAGCCTTTATTATAGCACTCATTGTATTTCTGTATTGCTTTAACATTCAGATAATGTCCTGGGTATGTCTGACCCAGGCTAACAGTTTCCCAGGTGCTAATAAGTAAACAGAACACAAGGGGTTAAACAGGTAATGAATTTGCTCAGATCCGTTGGTCCACACTGGGCCAAACCAAAGGAGAATACCCCCTGGAAACAGCTCTTTACCTTATGAACTCCACATGATGGATTTATTGAGCTTTAGAAACTCACCCCAGAGACATAATGAAATGAGCACTGTCCACATTTACGGGCGGGACAGGGCTGCAGGTCTCAAAGCCCCAGTGCATGCTGGGAGCTGATGCGTTTCAGTGCCTTAGTGCCTCACTGAAGTCATTGTAAACCTTTTTTTTTTTTTTTTTTTCCAGGAGCTAAAATGCCTGCTGATCGGAAAAGAAACCATTCGAACCTGCAGCCACGGCTGCTGCTGCCGGCTCTCCAGAACTCCAGAGCACTTTGTTAAAGCTTTCCTTTCCAAAAATAAAAAAACACAATCATGAGGAGGAAAATAAAGGAAATAAAAAAGTATGGGTTGTGTTTGCATGCGTGGCGTGACAAAGGGGGCGGACAGGGTTTGATGTCAGTCGGGCAGAAAGAACCACACCTCCTGCAGCATTCCGGAACCCCGTGTTAGCGTTCCGTTTCAAATGGAATCACACGAGGTGATTTGAATTCCGCCACTGAACAACCTCTTACTTATTCATTGCTTTTTCTCCCATTAAATATAATAATTATTTTTTTGTTGTATACCGTGCTCACACTGCGTAACCCCAAACCATTCCACGTACCGGCCTAAGGACCAACAAAACTGGAATTTAAAAAAATGGCTTTAGTTTATGACTTTTAAAAAATCAGATTATTGAATGTGAATTTATTTTTATGATTATGTATTTATGTTTTCTAAGGAGGGCTGGTCCTTCTGCACAGGAGGATAACATTTGTTTGTCCCCCTTTTTCTTTTGCATACATGGCAAGGCCAGTAATTACCCAATTATATTGATACATTTCAAATCTGCCTCTTGTTTACACTCTGCTTGCCCCTGGAATTACGGCGTACGCTGCGCCTGACAAGGAAATAGTGAAAAGGGCCGCAGCCAGGGGAATTGCACAGGGCCGCTATGCTTTCCCTCCGCAGAACCAATCACATTTTTATAATGAATGATTTGTCCCTTCTTCACCTCTCTCCCCTGAGTGATAGAATAAACTCTGCTTAGCTAACGGTCCTCAGCTTCTGCAAATCAATGAGCCACTCTTTCTGAAAACAGATGAGAATTATGACCAAATATACCCGCAACATTCCGCCAAAGCTGCCCATGTTTCAGATGGATCTCTCTCTCTCTCTTCTCTCTCTTCTCTCTCTCTCTCTCTCTCTCTCTCTGCTCACCAGGATTTTAAATTTGACAATGGTGTTTACTGTACTATAGAAAATAAAAAGCTTAATTGTTGTCAAGGGCTTGACTAATATTAACACTTTCAGAAGATCCAGAGAGCCCTTTGGTAAATGCTGTTGTCGTTGCTGTTGTTGTCGTGGTGACAGTGATTGCTTTCCCCGCTTTAGTTTCAGCAGCCATCTTTAGGGCGTGGCCTAATTGCTCATTTGGGGGGTGCCCTGTCTGCAAGCATATAGGTTTCAAAATCTATCTTTTTTTACCTCATTGGTTTTTGCTTCAATTTAGAAGAAAGAGAGAGGAAGGCCACCACCAAATCGAGGTTATAGAAAGAGAGAGGAAGGCCACCACCAAATTGAGGTTATAGAAAGAGAGAGGAAGGCCACCACCAAATCGAGGTTATAGAAAGAGAGAGGAAGGCCACCACCAAATCGAGGTTATAGAAAGAGAGAGGAAGGCCACCACCAAATCGAGGTTATAGAAAGAGAGAGGAAGGCCACCACCAAATCGAGGTTATAGAAAGAGAGAGGAAGGCCACCACCAAATCGAGGTTATAGAAAGAGAGAGGAAGGCCACCACCAAATCGAGGTTATAGAAAGAGAGAGGAAGGCCACCACCAAATCGAGGTTATAGAAAGAGAGAGGAAGGCCACCACCAAATCGAGGTTATAGAAAGAGGAAGGCCACCACCAAATCGAGGTTATAGAAAGAGAGAGGAAGGCCACCACCAAATCGAGGTTATAGAAAGAGAGAGGAAGGCCACCACCAAATCGAGGTTATAGAAAGAGAGAGGAAGGCCACCACCAAATCGAGGTTATAGAAAGAGAGAGGAAGGCCACCACCAAATCGAGGTTATAGAAAGAGAGAGGAAGGCCACCACCAAATCGAGGTTATAGAAAGAGGAAGGCCACCACCAAATCGAGGTTATAGAAAGAGAGAGGAAGGCCACCACCAAATCGAGGTTATAGAAAGAGAGAGGAAGGCCACCACCAAATCGAGGTTATAGAAAGAGAGAGGAAGGCCACCACCAAATCGAGGTTATAGAAAGAGAGAGGAAGGCCACCACCAAATCGAGGTTATAGAAAGAGAGAGGAAGGCCACCACCAAATCGAGGTTATAGAAAGAGAGAGGAAGGCCACCACCAAATCGAGGTTATAGAAAGAGGAAGGCCACCACCAAATCGAGGTTATAGAAAGAGAGAGGAAGGCCACCACCAAATCGAGGTTATAGAAAGAGAGAGGAAGGCCACCACCAAATCGAGGTTATAGAAAGAGAGAGGAAGGCCACCACCAAATCGAGGTTATAGAAAGAGAGAGGAAGGCCACCACCAAATCGAGGTTATAGAAAGAGGAAGGCCACCACCAAATCGAGGTTATAGAAAGAGAGAGGAAGGCCACCACCAAATCGAGGTTATAGAAAGAGAGAGGAAGGCCACCACCAAATCGAGGTTATAGAAAGAGAGAGGAAGGCCACCACCAAATCGAGGTTATAGAAAGAGAGAGGAAGGCCACCACCAAATCGAGGTTATAGAAAGAGAGAGGAAGGCCACCACCAAATCGAGGTTATAGAAAGAGAGAGGAAGGCCACCACCAAATCGAAGTTATTGACATTCCAGTTCAGCTCATTTGGAAAATGAAATGAAATTAAATAGATTAACTGAAAAAAATCCTCACGGAATAAGAACTTTTTTTTTTTAGATTCATGAGTGGAATTCGAACTCCATTTGCTGAATTGAGTGAATTGAAATGGAAATGACCTTCCCAACCTAACTACCAGCACAGCTCGGCAATTATCTCCAAATAGCACAGCCGTGGACAGACAAGAGCACGACACTTCCTGCCTTCTGAAAGGGGGGGGGGGGGGGGCCTTTTGCAGAAATACAGTGAGCTGCTGACAGCCGTCACCCCGGACAGCGCCCCCTGATAGCAGAAAACCATAGGCGCTCATTTTTTGACAAAAATAAAATGCCGCTCTTTCACTTTACAGAAAGGTGTGATTTTGTGCTTACGTTAGGAGCCATGGAGCGGCCCGGAGATTACCACAATTAGAGAGATTACAACCGCTCTTTAAAATCTGAAAGCGCTCATTACTCCGGTGCTTGAACCATTACTAATGGCAGTTCTTTATGGAGTTCATATACCAGCCTTACACTGCCGGTGAGCACACGAGGCTACCAGCCTTACACTGCCGGTGAGCACACAAGGCTACTTTTAAGCTGCATTAACCTACAGCAAGTACAGCCATCAATACATTATACTGCTTTTTATTTTATTTATTTATTATTTTTTTTTAAAGTGCCTTCTGGTTAATTTTAGCTTCGACTTGGTGTTGAGCTGAACCCTGCTTTCAACAGAGACCACTTTGCTGTAAGAACAATGCTGAATTTCACTTTCAACCGAGCTGGGGGGGTTACTGTGAAATAGAAAGCCTACTCTGACACCAATGTCAAGTGGTAAAGTGGGAAATAATGCTGACAGACTTAAATAATGTCAAAGGCCTGAATAATGTCAAAAAAACAGCGAGCTGAACAAACGCTTGAATAGCTGCCATTCATTCCGAGCACAACTATCGTAAACGCATGTCGTAATCATGGTAACGGCTGACCGTTGCTCGCGTCTAAATTCATAACTTTCCATTTCTGTGAAGTGTCACCAAAAGTATAATCTGAACAAGTTCAAAGAAATGGAGGCTCAAAAAATATTATATTAATTCGTATTTATCCATTTTGATTTATTTATATTTTCTAAGAGGAACCAGCTTCAAATTCCAATCATTTCATGTATAGTCTTATCAGGGAAGAGCTTTTCTGAATTTAAATGTATCATTAAATGACAGAAAATAATCTTAAAACCTCCAAAGCATGTCTGAAAAGAAAGACAAGCCGTGAATGTCGATTTAACTTCAGTGTCTGTTTCCCCTTTATTCCACATTTCCACTCTTACATTCACCAAAAAGTTTAAAAAATCTCCTCTTAGCCTGCTCACCATCTGTGAAGGACCGTCACTGACCACTGGAACAGGCTTGCAGGATACAACGTCTGTGAAACACTTCAACAGCCTGCTCCTCTAATTGTCCAACATTTTAAAGTCCAGCAGTTGTCCGTTTTCCCCAGACAGGATGAAAAGTTATGCATAACCCAAACGCAGTACAATATGCATGGAAAAGGGTCACTATGGAAACACATCGGTTATGTGTAGTAGAATAAATTTACAAACTCAAGCACATTGACAGCAAAAAATAAATCTGATACACAATATCTTCCTTTTTAATCGTTATATGCTTATATTTTACTGTGAGGGGCATAATCCTGTCAGTATTGCTCATGTGGAGCACATGTTTTTGTCTCAGGGCAATATGGTTGCTTGATTTTGGTATTTTAAGTTTATCTTTGATGTTTGAGTTGTGTTTGTGTACAGGTAACGTAAAGCAGTTTTAGGTAAAAGGGACTAGTTAAGTCATATTGCACATAATGTGCATAAAATTGACACATACTTGTACATGATATTTACCACACCATATACCCATATGTCTTCATAGAACTGCTGGAGTATGTATGATATTAAATAAATATTATGTAGGCATGGGTCCTTTATAGATGTACGCTGTACAGTTCATGAACATAGATTTCATTATTTATAACTTCTTTCATTTTCTCGGCACCTGCAAAGATTCAAAACGCCACATACCACAGGAGAGGGGAAAAAACAGCTCGGCTCAAAACGCCACATACCACAGGAGAGGGGAAAAAAACAGCTCGTCAAAATGATCCCAGAGAACATTAAACAGGGCGGAAGTATGAAAGGAAAACGCAGTTACATTTTTACATGCTTTCTGACCGGCTTTTTTACAAGATTAATGGATGTGAGGAATCTCGGTAAATTGGGTAAAACGTCTTGGTTTGTCACAGCTCGTTCACTTTACACACTTGCAGTGGCACTCATGTTTGTTGCAGAGAGCTGTTGGGTAGAGCCCCTTTCTGACACATCTTAATCTAAGCAGCTTTCAGTATTGAGCCTGATCTTTAAAAAAATCCACCTCAAGTGTGCATAAATTTCACAGACATTAGAGTAAACATGCAATGCTGGACGATCCTGTGGAAGGGACTGCGTCCCAGATAGGGAAGATGTGAAAAGAGAGAGTGCTTTAACAGAGTAACATGTTCAGTGTTAGATCAGCCGAATACCCCAGTACTGTATCATCCTTTTTTAATCATACTGTATAACGGCCTAACAACCGTCCATTCATTTGTTATCCCCTCTAGGGGACATGGGTCTCTCAAGAACCATATATTCTACTAAGCTGAAACATACACTACAAGTCATGCTCACTAAACATTTAATGAAAATATTTTCACTGCACATGGTTTTATCATCCAAGACACTTGTATTATGTCACATAAATTTAAATACTTAAAAAACATAATTTCTGCAGGGGCCCAGGAGGGTGAGCTCGTGAGAGTTTAATTAATACTCGGCTTAATTATCAAGTTATGTAAGAAAAATACCACAGGGAGCCCAGATTAGAAGACCAAGGACCTCATGAAAGAAATGCTATGGAAATCTAACCACAATGGGGATTTAGCCTTAAAATGGAGTCACGCATTTCAGCAAATAGTGTTCTTTCTTTTATGTGCCAACGTTTTGCACGTATTATGCCATGTTGTTCTCTTGTGAAATTCCACAAAAAATAAAGAGCTAATTACAAACTGGAGAGGAA
This sequence comes from Ilyophis sp. 1 JC-2022, assembly GCA_022702515.1. Classification (NCBI taxonomy): domain Eukaryota; kingdom Metazoa; phylum Chordata; class Actinopteri; order Anguilliformes; family Synaphobranchidae; genus Ilyophis; species Ilyophis sp. 1 JC-2022. The sequence continues at coordinate 53,501,184 of CM040406.1, forward strand.
ATTATGCTCCAAAAAAGCGGCATTGAGCAAAAAAAAACATTTTGACTGAATGTCCATAAAACAAGAATAAGGAAATGTTAATTATTTACAAGTTCTCCATCAACTTAATTCGACTGAGTGTTGCATCAAGATATATGAATATGAACAGACATAGACAGAGAAAGACATAGACAGGAAATTATTAATTTAATGCAAGAGGGGTAGTTCTGTAATATAAAGAGAAGAACAAAACCATAAAAAGCAGCGGAACGGCATTTTTAGTGCTAAGTTGCAGGCGATGGGAAGGACTCAGTCTGGCAGTGAAAGAACGGTTTGGCACGACTGTGAGAAGAAACAAATCACCATCGCATTTCTCCTTGACCTTAAATGGAGGCAGAGCTTAATTACTCCTAATCTTGCCTGTGGGCATTTTAATCACAATGCATGTTGTCGAAGCCTTCCCCTGCATACTCCTGGCTCCATAAGCTAATGCACTTAGATTTAAATTAAATATGGAAACTAGCTACTGTTAGCAAACGCTCTTAAACACATGCACACGCACATACACACGCACACGCACATACACATGCACACGCACATACACACACACCTAGATGCAGACACAGACAAACACACACACACACACATGCACATGCACACAGACACACTTCTGAACACACACATGAACAAACATACACACGCAATTACACACACAGGCACACTGACAATCTTCTACTGTTTCTCAACACACAAAACAGACTACACTCACACACACAAACACACACACACACACACACATGCACATATGCATTGTACAAACTAAACATACCTAACATACATACATGTATACACAAATGGACAAACCTAAATGTAAAAACAAGTACACAGACACACACACACACACGCACACACACGCACTAACCGTGTAAACCCCCGCTGTGTTTCAACAACCCCATTTCCCGTACGTGTGTGGAAATAAGTGGCCAGCTGCATCTCCAAACAGAGAGAGCGATTGGACATTATCAGTTTCCTCGGCACTGTGTCTAAGCTTGGCACGAGCGTCCCGCTATTCTCCCGCACAACACAGCACAGCAGGCGTTCCATTGTCACGGACAATCCATCGCTAGGACAACCACATCGCCCATAGCAACACAATGGGCCTGAAGATCTGCCCTGCTTTCCACAGCCATGATGCCATTAGTCTTTTGGCTCTTAGCCGGCCACAGAAAAAGCAATAAAAACAGTAATTACCGCTACAATAACCTTTACGGAGACGGACTGAATGAGGAAGTAGCATTCACAATGCCACAAATCGGCAGCGTTAAAACTGAAACAGCGCTGCGTTTGGAGGCAGGAAGGTTTAAGGCTGAGATTTGGGGATGTAATCTTATGTAATGTCGCCTCCCTCGCTGGCCCCTCTCACTCTCCTCACTGGCAGGATAGTCCTGCAGAGCTGCCAAAATTCATACAAAACATACGCAATGACCCCGGCTACTGACTGGACTCTACTGTTACACTTACAAATATGCAATGACCCCGGCTAATGACTGGACTCTACTGTTCCACTTACAAATATGCAATGACCCCGGCTACTGACTGGACTCTACTGTTCCACTTACAAATATGCAATGACCCCGGCTACTGACTGGACTCTACTGTTCCACTTACAAATATGCAATGACCCCGGCTACTGACTGGACTCTACTGTTCCACTTACAAATATGCAATGACCCCAGCTACTGACTGGACTCTACTGTTCCACTTACAAATATGTAAGATAACTATAGCCATATTATAATGTCAAATACATAAATCCAAAAACTCAGTTACTAAACTCAGTAACTAAAAAGATTAACTAAAATCTCTCTAATGTTCTCTCTGCCCTTCCGTCTCTCTCGTTCACCCTTCTCTTGCAGCCTCTTTCTATATTTAAATGGAGCTGTGTTTTCCTAATACAATCTCTCCCTCTACCTCCCTCTCCCTCTCCCTCCCTCTCTCTCTCTCTCTCTCTCTCTTTCTCTCTCTAATTTTTCATTTTGAAATTCAATGCTCATGAATTTTGTAACGTAGAAAGGAAAAACAGCTGGGGTGTATTGACTGGGTATTGTAATTGATGTTACTTGTAAAATAAATTGAACAATAAAGGTTTGTTAAAAATAAAAATGATTTTTAACTGGTCATGGCAGTTAACGGGCGGAGGTCAGGGGTTAGAGGGGTGGGGGGTGCCCGAGTGAAACCGGTGAAAAGTGGGGTAGTCTGTCTGAATGCAACCCAAAGCACAGCATCACACACCACATCGGTTCTGTGAATGTGTTTGTGTGAAACTGGATGTAGAGTGTATGTTTGAAATGTTGTGTAGTACTAAAATTTTTCTAGAGAAAAAAAGATTTTTATTTTACAGAAAAATTAATGACACTGAAAAGCGGTTTAATTTTAAATCTTATTATTTTATATGAAAGATTTTGCATCCTACAAATGGAAAAGGAAAAAGCAAATATTTAACAAAACCATTTAAATTGGAGGTTAGATATTTCCTTTAAACTTTATAAAACTGGACTGGAAAGCCGTAAAGCCATTAAGACGCGGAACGCTTTGCACATTTTCAGTTTAAATACTTATTAGATATGTACCCGTGCTTCTTTATTACTCTTTTATCTTTTTGTATTTTTTTTCATTTGGCTCTTCTTTGCTTTTTAGTTTATTGTTATCAACATATTTAATGAGCTGTATGACACATTAGTACATTTTGCTCATTGCTAAATAAAGAAGAATGAAATCAGCACTGACTCAGTAAGATGCAGCATCACCGCTGTAAACATAAACACTGCAATGTGTCTTTAACAAATATTATCATTACAATATTACATAGTTAAATGTTTCAATAGTTTTTTTGTTTTATTTGAAACCGTTTGCATATAATGCTTTGGCAGTATTTACTGTACGTAGTTCATGCCAGTAAAGAATATTGAATTGAGAGAGAGGAAGAGAGAGAGACAAGAGAGAGGATAGCAAAGAGAAAGAGAGAGACAGAAAGAGAGAGAGAGAAGATGGCAGAGAGAGACAGAGAGAGAGGAAGAGAGAGACAGAGAGAGGATGGCAGAGAGAAAGAGAGACAGAAAGAGAGAGAGAGAGGATGGCAGAGAGAGACAGAGAGAGGGGAAGAGAGAGACAGAGAGAGGATGGCAGAGAGAAAGAGAGAGACAGAAAGAGAGAGACAGAGAGAGAGAGAGAGGATGGCAGAGAGAGACAGAGAGAGGGGAAGAGAGAGACAGAGAGAGACAGAGAGAGAGGAAGAGAGAGACAGAGAGAGAGAGAGAGAGAGAGGATGGCAGAGAGAGACAGAGAGAGGGGAAGAGAGAGACAGAGAGAGACAGAGAGAGAGGAAGAGAGAGACAGAGAGAGAGAGAGAGAGAGAGGATGGCAGAGAGAGACAGAGAGAGGAAGAGAGAGACAGAGAGAGGGGAAGAGAGAGACAGAGAGAGGGGAAGAGAGAGACAGAGAGAGGGGAAGAGAGAGACAGAGAGAGGAAGGGAGAGAGAAGATAAACTGAGAGAGCGTGTGGTGACATTCTCCTGGCAGTGAAGTGCATCTCTGTGCTGAGTGGAAGATCTGCTGGTTTCTGCACTGACTCTGCGGCCAATCGGAGAACTGATGGATTTTAGCAGAGTTCATATTCCAGCCTTATCTTCAGAAACGCACACTGAGCCACACGGCACTGCCATCCGCGAACATGCCATTTCCCCCACCGAGCCCACTCTCTTTCTGAACACACACACACACACACACACACACACAAGCACAGACACACACACATACACACAAATGCACACACACACATACACACGCACACACGCACACACACATACACACACACACACACACACACACAGAAATACAGGCTCATCAGTTCACCAAAATGCTCATCAGCAGCAGTTGTACCATTCTTATGCTAATTCCGTGCGATATATATTTATTGCAATATGTTTATAATTTCCCAAAGGCAGAAGATGAAGCTTCCGGCCTTTTCCTCCACATTAGACATCAGCAACACTTCCTGCATTCTGACAAGGTGAACATTCCTGTCGGCTTCTACAAATCTAATGCTGCCACATTTTTCAGCTCCAACTCAAACTACATACACAGAGATGGAGAGAGTAGAGAAAGATAAGTATCACAGTAGAAATAAAGGAAAGGAGTGAGAGAAAGAGCGGTATCACAGTAGAAATAAAGGAGTGAGAGAAAGAGCGGTATCACAGTAGAAATAAAGGAAAGGAATGAGAGAAAGAGCGGTATCACAGTAGAAATAAAGGAGTGAGAGAAAGAGCGGTATCACAGTAGAAATAAAGGAAAGGAATGAGAGAAAGAGCGGTATCACAGTAGAAATAAAGGAAAGGAATGAGAGAAAGAGCGGTATCACAGTAGAAATAAAGGAAAGGAATGAGAGAAAGAGCGGTATCACAGTAGAAATAAAGGAATGAGAGAAAGAGCAGTATCACAGTAGAAATAAAGGAATGAGAGAAAGAGCAGTATCACAGTAGAAATAAAGGAGTGAGAGAAAGAGCGGTATCACAGTAGATATAAAGGAGTGAGAGAAAGAGCAGTATCACAGTAGAAATAAAGGAAAAGAGTGAAAGAGCAGTATCACAGTAGAAATAAAGGAAAAGAGTGAAAGAGCAGTATCACAGTAGAAATAAAGGAAAAGAGTGAAAGAGCGGTATCACAATAGAAATAAAGGAAAGGAGTGAGAGAAAGAGCAGTATTGCAGTAGAAATAAAAGAAATGAGTGAGAGAAAGAAGAAAGAGAAAGAGGAAAACAGAAAGGGCGTGGGAGAGGGAGCTGGAAACCATGGTGCATATTTTTACTTCTTAAAACAGAAACATGACTCTGTGGGGTGATGCAAATGAGACACTGGCTATGACTGTTTCCCTACACGAGCAAAACCAACAAAGAGAGAGAAAGAGAAAGAGAGAGAGAGAGAGACAGAGAGGGAGGCAGAGAGAGAGTGTGTGAGAAAGAGAGAGAGATAGAGAGCGAGAGAGGATTAGTGTGTTGGAGTAAAAAACCCAATGAAGGAGGCGGGATAGTCTCATCTGACTGCGCATTCCCGCGAGGCTACATTAATGTCACAGGGTGTCTTATCTTTCAGTCTACAAAAAAACTCCAACTCCCATGAGGCCACAGTGGCGCAGAAACACACGCCTCAGGGGCTGCTGGGTGGCTGATCCTGTTAAGGCGCTACAAACAATCAGATTGGCTGATAGGAGAGCGATGGCACCGTGTCTGTGTGTTGATTGGGTAAATATGGACGATTGGGGGTGGGGCGGCGGACACGCCCACCCAAGGGGAGCCTTCAGAGGTGAAAACAGAGCCCAAGCCAGACCATGATGACCATGAGAATCCAGCCAGAGCCCAGACCACACCACCATGACCACGAGGATCCAGCCAGAGCCCAGATCACACAACCATGACCACGAGGATCCAGCCAGAGCCCAGATCACACCACCATGACCACGAGGATCCAGCCAGAGCCCAGATCACACCACCATGACCACGAGGATCCAGCCAGAGCCTGTGGCAGACCAACAGCAGCGGGGATCAGTGTGATATGCGCGACAGTGGTGTGTGTGTGTGTGTGTGTGTGTGTGTGTGAGAGAGAAAGAGAGAGAGAGAAAGTGTGTGTGTGTGTATATAAGAGTGTGTGTGTGTGTGTGTGTGTGTGTGTGAGAGAGAGAGTGTGTGAGTGAGAGAAAGAGAAAGTGTGTGTGTGTGTGTGTATATAAGAGTATACAATTTTTTTTTTAATCCAACCTTTAATTGAAGTAAATTTATTATGAGAAAAAATAATCCCTCATCAAAAAATAATAATAATTTCTTTTTTTAATTTGTTTCTGATTTTTTCCCCATTTTTCTCCCAATTTAGTAGCCAATTGAACCCCTATTCTAATTCAATTCCCCCCATGTAGCAACCGCTAGAGAATCACCGCTACACAACCCTGTCAGCTGGTAGTAGGAAGGAGGGCACCACGTCTTCTACAGGGCACGACTCCTTGAGCTCCTGACCGTGATTCCAACTCGCCCAGGGCCGTTTGTGCGCAGCGATTCTTTCCGAGCCCCTCCCCCCACCTGGAAGCAGCCGCCAATTGCTGCTCCCACAGGGTACCGGCCATGCTCGGATCTGGCAGGACCGGGGTGCAAACCCTGATCCTCGGAGTACAACTGCACTGACTGAAAGTGAGCGCTCTTACCGCTGTACCGCCGCGGTGGCCACAAAACCACATGTGCCACAATTATTGGCACCCCTGCATTTATATATAAAGTAATCATCTTTAATATTTGGTTGCATATCCTTTGCATGTCATGACTTCCTGATGTCTGTGACCCAACAACATCAAAAGACTCTTGATATCTTATTTTCTGGTTCTCTTACAAGCGATACTAAATGTCTCTGCATTTTTATGGATCTCTATGGGAATTGGGGGGTGAGACAAGATTTACCTGTAAATTACACTGGAACAGTATAGAATACATGGTTGGCTAAATGGCTCTAAGTCATCAAGGGTCTGACGTATCAAACAAGCCTTAAATCATCACTCTGCTGCCAGAAATACAGTAGATATGGATGGATAACTTGAAGGGTTTCTTCTCCTGACTTATTTTTCCATAGACTTAAATAGGAAAATTTGTCAGGAGAAACAACCCTTAAAGTGATCCATCCATATCTACTGCATATCTGGCAGCAGAGTGATAGTTTGAGGCTCGTTTGATACCTCAGACACTTGATGACTTAGCGCCATTTTACCAACCATGTATTCCATACTGTTCCAGCATAATTTACAGCTAAATCTAGTCCTACCCCCCATTTCCCATAAAGATCCATTCAAACGCAGAGACGCTATAGCAGGGGTCGGCAACTAAATTTGGCCTCGGGCCAAATTAGCGTTATGGTTGCACTCAAAGGGCCGGTTGTATCTTTCGCGGACCTCGATTGTAATTGTTGACGGGGGGGGGGGGGGGTGTGTGCAATCAATAATGTTTGTTGGGGGGGGGGGGGGTGCAATCGCCTTTTTACAAACTTCGTTTATTTAACGCATGTACCGCGGGTGTGCGTCCGCTTCCGCGTTTTTAAAACCACACAACACATGTTGGCTATTTCAGCACCACGCGGTTGTCCACTGATTCACTACTGTCTGTGCGTGTCATTCACTCTCAACATGGATAAAAGTACAATAAGAATTCTTCAGGTGTGGGTAGATTCTCTATTCAGACATTATAGCCGATACGTGGGACTGTCGGTTCGATATTGTAAAAAAAAAAAAAATTTTTTTTTTTTTTTTAAACGAATTTTTTTTTTTTTTTTTTTTTTAAATCTCAAAATTATCTGGCGGGCCAAATATTATTGCTGGCGGGCCGGATGTGGCCCGCGGGCCGCCAGTTGACGATCCATGCGCTATAGTATCGCTTGTAAGAGTACCAGAAAATAAGATATCAAAAGTATTTTTATGTTGTTGGGTCACAGACATTAGAAGGTCATGGCATGCAAAGAATATGCGACCAAATATAAAAAATTATTACTTTATTCTGTATATAAATGCAGGGGTGCCAATAATTGTGGCACACGTGGTTTTTTAAAAATATATTATTTCTTGATGAGGGATTTTTTTTCTCATAATACATTGACTTCAATTAAAGGTTGGATCTTTCTATTTTTTTCGGGGTAACATTAAGCTAATTCACCAAACGGTGAATTTTTTAATAACCCTTTTTACTCATCTTTACCAGGAGTGCCAATAATAGGAGAGGGCACTGTGCATGTGTGTGTGTGTGTGTGTGTATATATATATACAGGTGCAGCTCAAAAAATTTGAATATCGTGAAAACGTTTTTTGTCACTCATGTCAGAAAGTGAAACTCATATATTATATAGATTCATTACACATAGAGTGAAATATTTCAAGCCTTTATTTCTTGTAATTTTGATGATTATGGCTTACAGCTAATGAAAACCCAAATTCAGTGTCTCAGAAAATTACACTATTACATAAGATCAATAAAAAAGTCATGCCAAGTCAAGAAATGTCAGCCTTCTGAAAAGTATGTTCATTTCTATGCACTCAATACTTGGTTGGGGCTCCTTTTGCATGCATTACTGCATCAATGCGGCGTGGCATGGAGGCGATCAGCCTGTGGCACTGCTGAGGTGTAATGGAAGCCCCGGTTGCTTTGATAGCGGCCTTCAGGTCGTCTGCATTGTTGGGTCTGGTGTCTCTCATCTTCCTCTTGACAGTACCCCATAGATTCTCTATGGGGTTCAGGTCAGGCGAGTTTGCTGGCCAATCAAGCACAGTAATACCATGGTCATTGAACCAGATTTGGTACTTTTAGCAGTGTGTGCTGGAAAATGAAATCAGCATCTCCATAAAGCTTGTCAGCAGAAGGAAGCATGAAGTGCTCTAAAATTTCCTGGTAGATGTTGACTGTGGACTTCATAAAACACAGTGGACATGGCACCCCAAATCATCACTGACTGTGGAAACTTCACACTGGACTTCAAGCAACGTGGATTCTGTGCCTCTCCACTCTTCCTCCAGACTCTGGGACCTTGATTTCCAAATTAAATGCAAAATTTACTTTCATCTGAAAAGAGGACTTTGGACCACTGAGCAACAGTCCAGTTATTTTTCTCCTTAGCCCAGGTAAGACACTTCTGACGTTGTCTCTGGTTCAGGAGTGGCTTGACACGAGGAATGCGACATTTGTAGCCCATGTCCTGGATTCGTCTGTGCGTGGTCACTCTTGATGCACTGACTCCAGCCTCAGTCCACTCCTTGTGAAGCTCCCCCAAATTCTTGAATGGATTTTGCTTGACAATCCTCTCAAGGCTGCGGTTATCCCTGTTGCTTGTGCACCTTTTCCTACCACACTTTTTCCTTCCACTCAACTTTCTATGAATATGCTTGGATACAGCACTCTGTGAACAACCAGCTTCTTTAGCAATGACTTTTTGTGGCTTACCCTCCTTGTGGATGGTGTCAATGACTGTCTTCTGGACATTTGTCAAGTCAGCAGTCTTCCCCATGATTGTGTAGCCTACTGAACCAGACTGAGAGACCATTTAAAGGCTCAGGAAACCTTTGCAGGTGTTTTGAGTTAATTAGCTGATTAGAGTGTGACACCATGAGTTTCCAATATTGTACTTTTTCACAATATTCAAATTTTCTGAGACACTGAATTTGGGTTTTCATTAGCTGTAAGCCATAATCATCAAAATTACAAGAAATAAAGGCTTGAAATATTTCACTCTATGTGTAATGAATCTATATAATATATGAGTTTCACTTTCTGAAATGAGTGACAAAAAATATTGAACTTTTTCCACGATATTCAAATTTTTTGAGCTGCACCTGTATATATATAAGAGTGTTGTTGCGTGTGTGTGTGTGTGATTATATATATATATATATAAGAGTGTTGGTGTGTGTGCGTGTGTGTGTTTGAGAGAGTGTGTATGTGTGTGTGTGTGTGTGTGTGTGTGTATGTGTGAGAGTGTGAGTGTATGTGTGTGTGTGTGAGTGTGAGTGTGTATGGATGACAAAAGCACGTTTTTTCCTTCTTTTATTTACCGGTTAGCCTGTGAGTGTATAAATATCAAGCGCTGGCAAACCTTTCTGTCAGAACATATTTCCTAAATGAGCAATGCTGTGGTGGAGCAACTAGGGCGCTGGACTCTGGACTTGGCCATGAATTCTAATTTCAGTCGGGCACTGCAGCTGTCCCTTGAGTGTGATACTAAGTTAGAACATTATGTTATATACACATGAAATAAAGATTTGTTCTGTCCACTGGGCAAGATAAAGTAAGTAAAAAAATAAATAAACCCAGGAACAGTGTTTGTTTGGACATTTTTCAGGCCTGCTTTGACTGTTACCGTAGGGGGTGTTTGGCTGTGTCTGAAATCGCTCACTATTCACTAATCCCTAATCCCCAACTAGTGAATGCCCATATAGGGCGCTAAATAGTGTACTAAGCAAACAATGAATTCGGACAGCAGACGTTGTCTTTTATCATTATTCAGCGTCGTCACCTAGGCAACAAGTCTGTCTGTCGATTTAGCTCGATTTAGCACTCATTTAGCTCAGGTTTTACCTGGATAGAGCATGGCTACATCCTAGCCCGTTCAAAAAACTTAAACGTTTCAACCAAATTTATCCGGGTTTTCACCTGAACCCGAAACAGCATTTCACCGTCTTTTCACCGACTTTTAAACATAAAAATGGCTTATAGCTACAAAACATACCATCTAGCCGGTTCTTAAAACACGAGTCACGTACAGATCCTGCTTTTTACATTAAACGTAGTCACTTTTATCACACAATGCCCAAAGATGAGCTGCAACAAAAATAATATTGCTATTGGAGCTTTGACTGAGAAACGTGGCGGACAGCGAATCGTAGCTACGCTAGTAAACTGTGCCACTTAGTGGATAAACTGGTGTAGGGTTTAAATAAAGTTTTTTTTTAAAAAGGTTTCGCAAACAGTTTGCAAAGCATTATGGTTCATATCCACCTTTCTAGTGTCCAGAGTTGCTTACTAGATATTATGGTGCATTGTGGGATATTTCTAGTGTACTAAAATGTATGTGAAATTTGATTTGAGAATTGGGACACTAGACCAAGATGGCTGAAGGCCAGAAGAGTACACTAGATAGTAAGCAGTGAGCGATTTCAGACACAGCCTTTGTTTGTTTGTTTTGTTTGTTATCATTATGTCCAATCAGTCACTATCTCTGGGTAAAATTTTTCAGAAATGCACTGAAATATCTTGTATAAATGTTTGGAGGTAAAAAAAACTCAAGTTGAAGAATGAATGGTCCTAATTACTTAGGAGTATGATCCAATCAGAACATTTCCCCAGCATATCTCTCTATGATCCCATCAGAACACTTCCCTGGCACGTCTCTCTATGAACCAATCAGAACACTCCCTTATTTGAACCAATTATTTCAACAACTCCAAAATAAAATAAACATTTTGCAGTCAACCCTGCAACCGATTCACTGATGAATCCACAATTAAATTAACCTTTCGTTTTAGTTTTAAATCCGGTTTCTGGGGTTCGGTTGATTTCATTTTCAGGGTGCATATTCCCAGCAGTGGACCCATTTTGGAATTAGGAAGCAAGCTGGCTAAACGAGAGAGGAGGGAGCATCGTTTGTTACCGCGTAGGGTCATGATTCCTGTTGGGCATCCATCAACGCGCTATACTGTACGCTCTTTTTGGACAATGATAAATCATGCTTTTTTAATTTTTTACCAGAGTATTCAACATACAATGCAATTTAAACATACAGAGCACAAAATTAAATTGCAGTACCTTCATAGCCCACTAGTAGGCCTCGGCCCATTGATGGGGAATCGCTGTAATAATCTATTAACGAGCAGGCAGCGGGGCACACCCGCGCATCACTGCTGAAGGGCACGGCTTCCTGTTTTTCATCCCTAGATAAACATACTTAGCAGGTTGTATGTCACAGCGGTGTGCACTAAGGTCACAAGGTCACCTGTTTTGCATACGTCTCTTCTTGTGTTTACTGACCATAGTCCCTGTTGTTGTTACATCTGTTAGCAGTATAACTGGCTGAAGCTGTTTAACTTACTGTGTTTTTTTATTTGCTTTCTTTATTAAGCATGCTTTATTGTTGCTAATCTAGTAAAACGATGCTTATCCAGTTAGTCACCTGCTAATCAATTTTACAGTTGTTTTTTTGAGTTGGGCATATTTGGCCTGCTGACATGTTATTGGCTGAATGGTCTGGTGCAGTCACTCTGCTCTGATTTTATTGGCTGATTAGTGGGGCTTTGTCTTGGACTTAATCTCTAAAGCCTTCATCAGGAGCCCTGGTGGAGCGGAAAGGGCCACAACCACACCCCCAGCCAAGCCCAGAGCCACGCCCACAAACACACCCAGAGCCACGCCCACGCCCACACCCAGAGCCACGCCCACAACCATCCCCGCAGGATAAAAAAATAACAACCTCCAAAATATCAACTCAAATCCCACCATGCCTGGATAATCAAAAAAACATGGCACATTTTAAGATACAGATAAGGCCTGAATTTAGACATTTTATTTCCTTTTTTTTTATGGTGTCTTAGTTTACTTCACTAAGACCCCGGCTGCTTCCGAGGGGTCGGTAATGAGCGGGACCTCCTTATACGGGATGAACTCGGTTCAGCCGCCACGTCAAATGGAAACGCGCTTTGAAGAAAGACCTCTCTCTGCGTGCTCAACAAAGCTTCTTCTGTTTCTCAGAAAACAAGAGTAAAAAGATTAACTTAAGTATCACTACCTTTAAGGGACGGATCGACAAGAGTAGAGAGAGGGGCGAGGGGAAAGTGAGAGAGAGAGAGAGAGAGAGAGAGAGAGAGAAAGAAAGAGAGAGAGAGAGAGAAAGAAAGAGAGAGAGAGAGAAAAGAAAGAGAGAGAGAGAGAGAGAAAGAAAGAGAGAGAGAGAGAGAAAGAAAGAGAGAGAGAGAGCGATCCCCTATAAAGATCTAGCTTAAAATATTTGACTGCATTATCGAGCCCATTCTCCTTTTATGGGAGTGAAGTGTGGGGCCCTCTATTGTGCAACAAAAACAAAAAATGGGATGAAAATCAAATAAAAAATTTCACCTGGAGTTCTGCAAAACTGTATTGCATGTCCACAGAAATGCCCCACATAATGCGTGCAGGGCGGAATTAGGCCGCTTCCCCCTCCTGCTGCCAATTGAAAAAAGAGCACTGAAATTCTGGGTTCATCTGAATCAGGCTGATCCACACTGCTATCAGCACAAGGCACTGAAAAACCTGGCTGCCAAAAGAGAACAGGCTGTGTGCTCACTGCAACCTGGCAGAGGTAGAGACAGAGGCCCACTTTTTGCTCTACTGACCTCTTAAAGTACCTCTTAATTCAAAACCAATATTTTTCCAAATTCAATGCGCAAATTTACCAATTTACTCATTCTTCTTCGATATGGGGAGTGTTTATTGTCTGTCATTTATGTATCAATGCTTGTGCAACACAAGTTTACTTGTCATGTAAATAAAGCACATTTGAATTGAATTGAATTGAATTGAGAGAGAGAGAGAGAGGGAACGTGCATAGAGAGAGAGAGAGAGAGAGAGAGAGAGAGAGAGAGAGAGAGAGAGAGAGAGAGAGAGAGAATCAGCAAACTCACTGGTCTAAAGCTTCTTTGTTTCTCTCGGACCGCCTTTAGAAAGAAAAAAAAGTTTGAAATATTCCAGACTAAGGCGGACAGGCCACACATTCATATTAATTTAAGGCCAGTCAAACAGACATATAGGGAAGTAATTGGAAGAAATGTTTTCCCAGCTCCTCTTCTTCAAGAGTGTAACAGAGGCGCCATCTCTAACCTGGTTAACAGGCCACATTTCAAACAAGCGTGGCACGGCACATACACGGTCCCTAACGTACAGTCACACTCCCGGAGCGTCAGACATGAGACTCGCCTCTGATCGGCCATCGAGGAGAGCACACATTTCAGGCATTAGAGCAGCTAGGTGCACGAGGGACGTTGGTAATGTCTAGAATCGCCACGGAAACCCCATCGCCAAACATTCTGGAGCTGCTGTATTTTATAATTTTTTCTCTGAATACCGTGCAGTTATTTCTGTAATCCAACACGTCTCACATGGCGACCTCTGTCCTCGCGGTCAGAAAGAGAGCAGAAAGCGCTAGCCCCTCCTGCACAGTGACAAGCTGTTTTACACCTGTGAAAACCTGTCGTTTAGGGGCCACCGCTTTAATGCAGATAAATAAGATACACAAATACTTTATTAATCATCGTAGGGAATCAGTGTCAAACCCTGCAGACAACACAGGAACACGAAACACAAAAACACAATGTGCCGCATTCTTGCCTTTCCATATCTTACTTTAACACTTTGGAATATGGTAGTTGTTCGTAATATTTAACTAAGCATTAATAACTGCAGTATTAGTCCTTACAAAATAACTTTGCTTTTCTTAAATTAATCAATATTAGTCATTGCTGATTAAGTTGGAGATCAGGGCTTCCAGAGTTTTTAAAAAAGCCACACAAAATGTTGAAAAATATGTTGCTGTATGTTGTTTATAGAGTGTAATTTTCTCAACCTGGCCACCTCACACTTCTACCTAACATCCAACTGACCAATAGGAATGTAGCTTCTACAATAATGTATAATGCAGTTATGAATAATTAAGCATTGATAACTGTTCTGTTACAAGTGTTACCTGTCTTGTTTCCCCAGACAGAGCAGCATATGTACATTTCTTAAATAACTTTTAATAATAGTTTATTCAACCTTGCTCAAGAAAAGCAGTTTTAAAAAAATAGATTTAGACTAATTTTGGCAATATTCTGGTTGTATAACCTTCCAAAGCCCCTAATCCACATAAAAAGTACTGAACATACAAGAATTCCTCCAAAAGTACTCTAACAAAAAAATACAAAATTGTAAAACCACTCCTACAAACAAGAGCTACAAACACCCCTCACAATCCACTCCTCCCACTAGAGATACCATCAGCACTCACAAACCATTTCATGTGTTTACATTGACTGGTTTGAATGTCGATAGAAAGTGTATCTTTGTCCCACATCAATCACATGACCCACCTTTATCCCTCTCACACCCTCCCAGTTTGGGGCCTTCTGATTGCAGACGTTACACATACGTATGTGCGTATTTAGCCCATCACGCAAGGCCTTCCGTACACAGATCACACGCCAAAGTGCCAGGTCTGAGGGCAGCGAAGCGTCCGATAGGCCGATTAATCCTTCAGCGCTGTCAGGACCGCCAATCAATTTTTAGCGAACAGCTGGCCTGTGCCGGTACACATACCAGGGGTGCGTGACTGCGGGTTTTTGGTTTTAATGGGAAATTTTGTTCAAACAGAAAATTGCACGCTCGGATTCCCGCAATCACACGTGATGGTGCGCCTCGCAATTTCTCCGCTCCACGCCCGTCCAACTTCAGGGTGCAAGGGAGCCTCCACGCTGTATTTAAATTGCATGATTCTCGTCTGATTTACAGTGCAGATGAGGAGAAGACGGCTGGGTTTGCACAGCCGCCTGCAAAGTTATAAAAAGTGCCAAACACAAAACTACACCTGATTCAAACACGTTTAGATTGAGAAACTACTGAAACAGCAGCAGCAGATGCCTAAGAATTGTTAATGAAACAGGTTACTAAGCAGAAAGGTACACGCATACATACTCATTTTGTTGAAAATGTATGTTTTTTAATGAATTTTTTATTGTTAGTAGTCTGCAAAAATTTTACTAAGAAGTACTATTTCAAATAATGAACTGACCCAGATCTCTGCCACACAAACACACAAATGCACACACACATGCACGGACACACACATTAAGGTGCTGTAAGATTACTTTGTGTTGACCCATGTCGACACATTAATGCCCTTAATTTTCCTTGAGAAAAAGACAGACATGAGGGAACTGAAGGGTTAAAAATGATTATCACTCAATTACCAAAACTCTATTATTAGGATCATTAAATATTAAAGATTTGTCTTGAGCACAAATGAAGAGCCTGAGAATGAATAAATAAAATATTAGTAAAAAGTAAGTCATTCATTTCAATTTCTGTCATTTCAAGTGATGGATTATTATTATTAATTATTATTATTATTATTATATATTATTAATTTATTGATTTGCTTAGCAGATGCCTTACACAGTTACATACAGTTTCTAAACTTCACTGAAACAGCTGTGTTTCTCAAGGGTACAACAACAGTGCCCCTCCTCCCACACCTGAGATTTAAACCTGCAACCTCTACTAACACTTAAACAATAAACTTCACTGCTGCCTTGTGTACATAAGGATGGAGCACAGGTCTCATATGAGCGCTCGGGTAAGGGTGGGGGGGCGGGGGGGTTCAGTCATTTGAATAATGAGCCTTAAGGTTTGTGGAGGTATTCAGGTATCATATTAATCCACCTGCACATGTCACCTGCAGGACCTGTGTGCTGTGTGCATTCATGCAGCTGAATTTACTGAGCGGCCATCACACACACACAGCGTTTTATATTTATTTTACCCACAATCCTTCACTTCACCTTTCACCTTGAGTTATGGGAGGGGAGAATCGGTGTTGCTGCCGACGTACGCTGTGCCGCGGAGCGCGGTGAGAGGCCGGCGGTTCTGACAGAACGCGGACCTCGTTCCAGAACGCGTCTCTGTCATGCGGCACGATTACCTGCAGCACTGTCAAAACCACACAGACAGGAAGTGCCTCTAACAACCAAACGCATCTGCCAGGCCTTGAGAAACCAGCATTATCTAAAAACATACAACTGACAGACAAGCCCTTCCAACTGTCCAGAGGACACACAGTGCAATACACTACTCAAAGCTGGCAGGCAACTCTAATAGAGTATATGTAACACTGATAGAGTACATTTACCTCTGATAGAACACACCATTTAACAGATAGACTACATCTAACTCTGAAAGAGTACATTTAAGTCTGTCAGAGAATATTCAACACTGAAAGAGTAAATTTAACTCAGAAAGAGTAGATTTTATCCCCCATTGAGCTGTGATATAAACAGTGTTAAACACTGAGCATTGTACAGTGAATGATATGTTATTAAAGCTGCCGCACACATTGCTGCTCACAGGCAGCACCCGGGACCACAAAACACCACAGACGAAGACACCTGACAACATTTAAATTAGACGGAATAATAGCTGCACTGCCAATTCCCCCAAATGAACATTTAATGTGATCGCTTTAACACCTTTGTGGTTCTTCCCAACCTCTTCCCAAGCCGAGAGTATTTGGTGAAGCGCTCATTATTAACGATAA
>CM040406.1:53523042-53638042 GCA_022702515.1 Ilyophis sp. 1 JC-2022
CCTACCCTTCAAACCGCTAAACCTACAGCCCTGCACCTACCCTTCAAACCGCTAAACCTACAGCCCTGCACCTACCCTTCAAACCGCTAAACCTACAGCCCTGCACCTACCCTTCAAACCGCTAAACCTACAGCCCTGCACCTACCCTTCAAACCGCTAAACCTACAGCCCTGCACCTACCCTTCAAACTGCTAAACCTACAGGCCTGCACCTACCCTTCAAACCGTTAAACCTACAGCCGTGCACCTACCCTTCAAACCGCTAAACAGGGATGGGGCCGGGGCAGGGCGGGGCCGGGGGAGGGGCGGGGCTGGAGCGGGGCGGGGGCGGGGGAGGGATGGGGCCGGGGCAGGGCCTCCGATTTTCCTTCAATGCCTCCAAAAAGGTGAGAAAAAAAGATCGCCCCCCAAAACCTCCCCCACCGCCTCCTTTTTATCTCGCTACAACAGCGGCTACAACGGCGGCTTTAAATTGGGATCGAGAGGTTGGAGCTAATTAACAAACTAAATAGACTGCCAATCCTCCGGCTGCCTTGCCGTTAATCGAGTCTTTTTCGCTTTTCAGGGCAAAACAATAGAAATTGTGTTCCACAGAATCCCCACCCTCCAAAAACAAACACTCAAACTCACACACACAAACACTCACTCACTCACACACACACAGACACACAGTATCAGTCTCAGAAATTAACCGGTATTCAACCGACACTAAAATCCGACTGGAATAAAATAATAAATAGAGGGATAAATTCCCGATGGAGGAGGTTTGCCCCCTGCCCCCACCCCCCTCCCCCCTCCCCCCCAGAGAGGAAGTAGAGGATGACATGACTCATTAATAGAGACAAATGGGGAGCGCATAAAATTTTATTCCGTCTCTCATAAAGCAGGAATTGCGAACAGCGATGACAGCAGCAACGTCGTCAACGACAGCAACGACAGCAACGTCGTCAACCCACGAAGTTGGAGGAAGGGGTGGGGGGTGAAGCACATTCTGTGATGATGACATCTTCTCCCGGGAGACGAAGAACAGACACCCCTCCTCGAGCTTTCTGCCCCCTCATTTTCCACCCCCCTGACCCCCCCGCTCGCGTTCCGAAAATCTCAAATGGCAAACAGGACACTGCCACGCAGCCAGAACCAAAACGTCTCTTTCAGCCTTCGGACCTCTCTTTACCAGCCCTACAGCCCCAAACAGCACGGCGCGCTTTTCAGAAAAGCCGGACCCTGTGAGCGAGCGTACCGACGCCTCAGGTGAGCCCCGTCCCATCGTTACAGGTACAGGCTGGGCAGTCGCCATCCATTGTGCTTAAGAAACTACAACACCACTGTCGTATCTATCCCATCATTCCTTTCTCAATCTGTACCATAAACACTTTAGCATCGATAGATTAGACACTGTGAAGTGCTATAAATGGGTCTATGGTCAGCTTCAGTGGTCAGGCTCCCCATGGTCCACTTCACTCAGTTATAAAATGGCCGCCTCTACGGCAGTCCTCTACTTTCAACTGCACCTCACGTCCACAGCATCGCACAAGCATTCAAAACGCATGAACACGACCGATTGCAAAACAAAAATTTAATTTAGGCGTTTACATTATGTGGGTGTAAATACTGTGCATATTAAACATTAATTATACTGTCAGACCACGTGACTGTTCTGTAGTTTTGGAATGCCGCGTTGTTTGCGAGTCCTCATATGACTAGTGGAAAACTAATATTAAATGCCCTAGACCGCTCCTGATTAATTATTAACGCGGTATATAATTATGATAATTACGATCAGCGAGTTTAATTTCATTTGCATGAATGCCAGAAATTTCCACAGAAAATCAGACGATATTACAGGCACATGGATAAATCCGGTTAATGTTAGCGTAGCCTTATTTATTTAAATAATTAGGAGCAGCATATGCTACCATCAGGCCCTGCATTCCAGAGTGCACACTTTGTAGTGTAATACGAAATCACCATCTGCTTTGAGAGTGGCGCTTGGCTCGCAGCGAACACCAGCACTCTCTGTGTCATAGGATTACCTTCTCGTTTCAAACATCAGATGCGTCATTTGTTGCCAGGTTACGGGGGTATTATCCAATGACCAGCCAATTACACGTGCCGCCATATCCAGGCAAAAGGATTTTCAGACCGTTTCCAAAGATTCTGAGATCATGCCTCTACACGTTATTTTTGCGTGCGCATTTTGCTTCTACACACAGATCATGTTTTCCGCTCAAAGAAAGATTAAAACACCTGGGACTACCCCAGCGATCTCTAACACTAACCCCTGGAGTTCACGGTGTGTGTGTGATTACTTTCACATGAAACATTAACCCTTTCATGAACTATTAACATCAGCTGTTGCACCCTGCTATTTAAACACCTGTCTATGTCACAATCACTTCACAAAGTGAAATAGGTCAGAAATAAAACACCAGGTACTAGTCTTTCCTCTCGTCCCTTTAGTATCTCTCTATATATATATATATATTATATATAATATATCCTTGGAAAAAAACTCTGGCTCTGTAAAATATTTACGACAGTTAGTGAACAGAATTTGTCCGTTTGCTCCGGGGCCAGAAGTAACATAAGTGTGTGTGTCAGGGAGGGGGGTGGGGTGCTTTGTCTATGAAGTAATTAAGATAATATAGAGTGAATACATGGCGGATCGTGGGAGTGGATGCTAGCTAATGCCAGCATTAACACGGAGGCCATTAGAGGAGAAACTCTGGGAGGAGGGGGGGAGGCAATTCCGCCTTTGCTGATCTATAAATGGAACATAATGGTTCGTCCGCGTATCTCGGGGTGCACGTGACGGAGGACATCACGACACAGGAAGGGGGGCGCACGTTGGCGGAGAGCCTGTATGTGCATAGCATGAAGTAGCATAACGTAGCGTAGCATTAGCATAGCACGCTGAGTTTTTTATCTTTAGTTTTGTTTTGTTTATTTGCTTGTCCTTCGTCAGGCCTCCCTCTGAAAGGGGCTCTGTTCTGCTGACGGGAGAGAACGGCAGAGCGCGCACACTGTCAGAAACACACGAGCAAACCCCTCGCACAGAACAAAACCGAACATCTGCCGCCTCTCATTAGATGTACTGGAGCTAATGGTGGTGGAGGGAGGGTGGGTACATCAGCCTGACACGGATGAAATGGATATGAGCATAAGGATGTGACATCTGTGTGTGTATGTGTGTGTGCATGCATGAACTAGAGAGAGAGAGAGAGGCCTTCTGTGTGTATGCGCATATATGAGTGTGCAAGTGTGTGTGTGTGTGTGCATGTGGGTGTGTGACAGAGCCCTTCTATATGTGTGTGTATGTGTGTGTGCATGCGTGAACTAGAGCGAGAGAGAGAGGCCTTCTGTGTGTATGCGCATATATGAGTGTGCAAGTGTGTGTGTGTGTGCATGTGGGTGTGTGACAGAGCCCTTCTATATGTGTGTGTATGTGTGTGTGCGAGAGAGCCCTTCTATGTGTGTGTGTGCACATGTATGAGTGTGCATGTGTGCGCACGTGTGTGTGTGCATGTGGGTGTGTGACAAAGCCCTTCTATATGTGTGTGTATGTGCATCTGTGTGCATGCGTGAACTAGAGCGAGAGAGGCCTGTGTGTGTGTATGCGCATATATGAGTGTGAAAGTGTGTGTGTGTGTGTGTGTGTGTGTGTGTGTGACAGAGTGTGTGTGTATGTGTGTGTGTGTGCATGAAGAGAGAGAGAAGGAGCCTTGTGTGTGTGGTATGTGTGTGTGTGTGCAAGTGGTGTGGTGTGTGTGTGTGTGGTGTGTGACAGAGCCCTGTGTGTGTGTGTGTGTTGTGTGTGTGTGAGAGGAGAGTGTTCTATGTGTGTGTGTGCACATGATGTGTGTGTGTGTGTGTTGTGTGTGTGTGTGTGTGTGTGTGTGTGGTGAAGCCCTTATTATTTGGATATTTTTTCTGAGAGAATGTGCATCTGTGTGCATGTGTATGCGAAGGAGAAAGAGAATGTGTGTGTGTGTGTGTACTCATGAGCAGAATGTGACGCTGGTACACACACCTATGTTTTAACCCACATGACACAGTGTGCCTGAAACATTGAGGTTTTTGGGGTACAGGCATGTTGAACCCCTTTGTTCATCACGATTATGATTCACCCTTCCTTGTGGAGGTCCCGCCCCCCAAATCCTGAGGTATCTACTCCAGGCATCTCCAGTGAGATTAAATTTACATGACAAATGAAATGTTCATTTCCAACAGGATACTGTCGGCCATCTTAGTTCATCATCAGCGCTAATGCTGTTATTGTTGTTCTCGCCTTGTTTGTTTGTCTCTTCCACTTTTTCCAGACGTCGCTCCGTTTACAGTTTAATTATATCATCGAAACCCGTCACGTTTCCGTTGTTATAAACACAAGCTTCGGGCATCGGGCTGCTGGGGGCTTGCGACCTTTTTCGAATATTTTTCAAATAAGTTTTTGCAACAAAGATATTTTGGATTGCGAGGAAAATCTTTATTCCTTTATTTGTTAATCCCCCGGGGGATTCAGGCTTGTCCTGGCTTGTAAAAACAAACATGGCTTCCATTCCAAACAAAGAAATGCAGAAATCCCTCGGCTACACCTCTCGTTTCAGTCGCTTTAAGACGACGAAAACGCAGCCACGGAGACAGCCGTTCTCGAGTGCCTCAACCTCGCTGTTTGCTTTTAATTTTCTCCAAAGCAGAGCCTACAGGACTCTGGATTCACTTATCAGTAGAAGATGTTAAATTTCTGCTTATGCTCCCCTGCCTTTAAGTGAAAATAAATTGAAATGTGATGTAATACAGAAGCCAACTGTTGCCTCTGACAGCAGAACTGAGCATAACCGAAGAGCGGCACTCCATCACCAGTCTGATTGATTAGTTGGCAGCGATAAAGCACTTTGAGTATTAGATAGATAAAGTCATTGATTGTCTAATAAATCACTGTCTGTGGATGAATTCCCGCACTCAGAAATAAGAAGAAAAAAAACAATCAAATGGTGCTCAGCCTCGTTCAAGCTTTCACTGCAAAAAAACAAAAAACAATGTTTTACAGTCATTGAATCCATGTTCTACTCACACACACACACACATGCACGCACACTCGTACACACATAAGTAAGGCAGCGCATTTTAATTATTATTATTTTTTACTTTGTTAGCCAATTAACATGTGAGCAGCCTAACATTTATATAATAGGACGATAGCAGTATTATATTAATAAGGGCTTCATCTTCACAGTTGTGAATTGGTTGCGCTGAAAATGTTGAACAAACAAAAAAAAACTGATGAACTGTACATCATAAAGCTTACATAAAGCCTAAATAACGCTGTCATAAATGTGACATAAAGCATGGATATCCTTTCATGCATTATAGCTTATAACCAATATATGTCAATATGACAATGTCATAATGTGTGGAGCAGCAAATTTTACAAAACAGATTCAAATGTATCTCTGCAATATATTGTGCAGTTTACGGTGAACAGATAAAGTCGGCCAGTATCGGCCTCAGAAACTCATTCAACAGCAGACGAGGTGGGAGTAACGCACGAGTAGGCCTGTCATAATTATTACATAATCGCGATTATTTGAGCTGACCGCAATCATTTTACATAATCGTTAGAATCGTTTCCATGTATCTATATAAAAACAGCTGGATCAAACTAACAGAAATGTCATATTTTCATCACTATTTCCACCGTTTGAGGTTTTACTGGCGCTCTTTTAATTATGTCATCTCATTGCGCCCCCTTCTTCTGCTATGGTTTAATGGCACACGAGTGGAGAATTAGCGCCACCAACTGTTTAACTCGAGGCGCTTAATTAAGCAATATTGCGATTATACAACGGTTACCAACAAAATAAAAGATATAATCAAAATGTGACGACCTAGAAACAGAGACGATTTCTATTCCTTGATGAGTCAGCCAGCCAACTTGAGCTAATACTTTCTAGAGATCGTGGGATTTCCCAAACTGAATAAATACCACACATATAAACACAAAACTGCCTTGCTAGCTCAATCTTGTTGTAACTAAGATATCTGCCGAAAACAATAATTTTTCCATGGACAGATTTAGCTACTACGTCCGCGAAGTTCACATGCATTTTTAAGCTAGTAGCGCCGTGTCACCAGCTCTGCTCCTATAGTGGCAGTTACAATGTTGCCATGGAAATATATACAGGTGCAGCTCAAAAAATTAGAATATCGTGAAAAAGTTCAATATTTTTTTTCACTCATTTCAGAAAGTGAAACTCATATATTATATAGATTCATTACACATAGAGGGAAATATTTCAAGCCTTTATTTCTTGTAATTTTGATGATTATGGCTTACAGCTAATGAAACCCAAAATTCAGTGTCTCAGAAAATTTGAATATTTTGCTTTAACATATTTTTAAAGTATCATATTTAATATTTGGTCGCATATCCTTTGCATGCTGTTACTTCCTGAAGTCTGTGACCAATCAACATAAAAAGACTCGATATCTTATTTTCAGGTACTGTTACAAGCGATACTATAACCTCTCTGCATTTGAACTGATCTCTATGGGAATTTGGGGGTGAGACTAGATTCAGCTGTAAATTACACTGGTACAGTATGGAACACATGGCTAGCTAAATGGCTGTAAGTCATTATACTTGTAATAAGTATATTTCAGTAATAGGCTTTGTATATTTAAGTTGATATTTATGTCATATCTGCCTTGTGCAATTTTTGTTTACAAAGCCTAAAAGGCAAACATAAATGTAATTTTTATTTATATGTTCAATGCCAGTAAATGGCTCTTGTTCAGAAGGTGTATGTGTATTATTAAACTATGATTAGTTTATACTATAAAAGTGGCATAAAATAATTTGTATGACAATTAATCGTCAACTAAAATTTCATGATAGTGACAGCCCTACGCACGAGATTGACCAATGACTGATCTCCGTTCTCAGTTCTACCCAAGAGCACTTATAAAGAAGCTGCTGATTGGTTGATGCCGTCACATTGGCAATGAGACGTGGTCATGTAACCAACATTCAAAAATAAGATGGAGGTGCGGTGTGTGACGTATCCAGGAAACAGCGATTGTAAGGTCACAATCTCGTGTGCTTCCGTAGTGCGTATGTGTCATAAGAGTTACTTACGGCGGGACCAAGTGGCCGCAATGATAGACTGAACCGTACGAGGGAGGAATAATTGGAATGTAGGTACAATGGCCATTAAATTGGGGGGGGGAAATTTACATTTTAAATGTTGACCTATCTGCTGTCATAGCAGTTTATGTGAGTATATTATAGCATACATAAGTGATATAAAAGTATGTTGTCATAAGCTGTTACAGCAGTTGATGACAGCTGTTATGTCAAGTTTATGACACTGTTATAACAAGAACCCTGTCATGTCAGCTGTCATAATGTTTTGGCCTGAACTAGAACTTTTGGTTAAATCTGGTGAATGACAAAGACTGTCATGAAAATTGTTATAACAGTTGGGCCTCAATTAGTACAGTTAGCTACACTTGGCAAGCAGCAGAAGCTGTCATGCCAACATATGTCATAACATGGTATGGCTCCTACAGCTTCATGGATCATGACACTGTTACACAGTTTGCCATAAACTGTCAAGACTGTTTACATATGGCTTATGACAGTGCTTATCCTTATGACAGTGTCATGAATTCCCTGTCATGACAGCTGTTATAACACTTTAGCTTCAGCAAGCACAGGTAGCTAAATTTGGCAAGTGACATAAGCTGTCATGTCAACATGTGACATAACAGCTGTTATAACATTTACCGATAAAAGTGATGACAGTGTTATGTAATTTGACATAAACTGACATCAGCTGGTATGTCATGTGATGACAGCTGCAATGTCATGTGTAGGACATTGTTATGTCAGCCCTATGACGCAGGGTTGCACCTTGCTGTTTCAATTCACACATTCACATGCTGTGTATTTTTTGCAGAAAAATGCAAGACCATACTTGCTCATGGGCACACACACACACACACACTCACACACACACACACACACACAAACACACTCACACACATTCACACTCACACAAAAAACACAAGCACACACACAAAAAACACAAGCACACACACACACACAAAAAACACAAGCACACACACACACAAAAAACACACACACACACACCGACATGCACCCTTACACAAAGGTACGCATGATAACACGCACACACACACATATACACGCATGCGCACAACACACCCACAGGTCTGCATTGCTGCATTTGTGATGCATTCAAGACTTTTAAAAACGTGCCCTGTGTAGATGCTAGAAAAACACGCATGTCAGAAACACACAGCGACCCGTCATAGTTCTGTCAATGACGGGGTGCTGCGCTTTCCGAGGTCACCCTGTCTGTCCAGCGAGGGGGAAGGATGGATCTCGGAATGGTAAATCGCGGAATGCCTCTAGGTAAAAATCGCACATCAAACCAATCAAAGAAGACCTGCGGTAATCTTACACCAATCCTGAGTGCTCCATAAGAATAAAATTACATTAAAAAGACCTTCAATTTTCTTTTTGCATCAGCAAAACTGGAGAAAATGTGGAGAGAGAGTGAGAAAGGACATAAATAGAGAGAGAGGAAGAAGTTTGTGTGTGTGTGTGTGCAAGAATCTTCATTTTTTCCAAGATATTGGGAGGCTTGCTGAGTGGCTGTGTTTTTGATCAAACCATCTGGCTTCTCTGAAAAGCCGTGTAAGAGCAGAAAAATCAATCTGAACAAGGCCGCCTTGGATACACATAATTACACAGACGGTGTACTTTCTGAAAACTGTTTAGGTTACTTCTCAGCAAACTGTAACTCTGCCTCCTGTAGTACTGGCCAACTGTATTGACTCTCCAGCGGTAATGAATCTCAACGGCCAGTCAAACGCAAGCACTTGCGCTAAGCCAGTTTGGTGCAGACATCGTTCCTCGGGCTGAAACAGCGCCCTCTGCTGGTCTTCCCCTGAACTCTGAGCCGATGCAATGTCTATCTGCAGACATGTTTTATTGGAAACACCCCTCTGCCTACGATATTTTGAATGCAATAAAGCAGTGCAGGTGAGAGGTAAATATGTTCTGCATCAAGCATTTCAGCGCTTAAACATAATTAAAAAGAGGATGATTTTTACAAGTTTTTTTTTTTCCCCCTTTTGTTGCTGTTCCCAAAATAAATGTCTTGTTCAATGATCTGAAATTTTGGAGCCATTTCCAAATTCCAAAGCAAGATGCATTGCCTCAAATTTATCTTCTTCACTTCTCTGCATTTCTGGTATAAAAATAAATGTTAATTATTTATTGTGAATAGCGCATTCACAAATAAATATTCATATAACTACAAAAATCCAGGACAAAAAAATATAACTACAGAAATTCAGAAAGGGTTACATTGCATTATTTAAAAAAAATATTGTTATTTTATCATTGGGTGACAATTTATAGAAAATACTTAATTATTCTGTCATGATATCAGTTAGATCAACAGTAGTTGCGTTACTATTGTTATTACTAATATTATCATTATTATTAATAGTATTAGTAGTAGTAGCAATACAACTTATATTTTAAAGGTCAGTTCATAGACACATTAATGCCGGTCTGTTATCAATATATGATATTGCCTTATGTAAATCTGCCCATGACCGTGTGATTATTAAACTCAATGCACCAAAATGTGCCTTGAAAATACTAATTTACTGCTTGTCAAAATGTATCAAATGAAAAACTTCAAAAGGGTGGTCATGAATAATGGAGTAACGCAGTGATCATTGACAGCACAAACGCAAACGTCGTTCATGGTAAATATTTCATACACAGAGAAGATGGTGTCATATCTCATATACACAGTACAGTACATCGCATCTCTTACAATTACACACACACACTCACTCACTCACGCACGTATGTGCATGTTAGTGTCTGTGCTAGAGAGCAGGCTATAAAAAAAAAATTATAAGTAGCGGTTAAATCTATCTGCTTAGAGAAGTATATTCCTGGGTTTATGATAGTGTGTGTTTTACTGATGGTCCTACTAATAATCTATAATAGGCTCCTGTGCCTGTCTATCTTCTATCAGACCAGATAACAGATTTGTGGGCAAAATTGGCACGTTGTACAAAATGTTATATACAAGTGTTGAGTGAATTCATGGTGCGGATCTTATAATATATTTTATGCACTTTTGTCAAAATAAAATGAAATTTAGGGGTTCTAACAGATCGCATAACCGACGCGTCGCCGGTTTTTGTTTCTGTATGTTAATGTATTCTAATGCCATTTTGAGTACTTGTCCCGCGTGGCACTAAGCCACTTGTCAGAAGCTATTTGCTTCGAGACAAAACGTATTGATCTTCATTCTAGCCCTGCCTGCTCGAGACGAACAATGTTTCATCGCATGACCAGTCTCGGAGACAGAGAGAGAGAGAGAAATGTTCACGTTTTTCACCGATTGATTTCAAAACGGAGAGACAGCACCGCGAGCGCACTTTTCCGCTTCGGAATTCACGGTCACGCGCGCTAAGCAAGAACATTTAGTGGCGGGAGGTGACATCCTTCTAACGGCGAAGGTTGTTTTCAAACTTTCCCCATTGCCCGCATTTCCCACAATGTAGATCAGCAGAAGCAGCAAACCTGTGAATGTAACTGTTCTTTTTGCACAACTTTTTAGTAGTTTCAAACCCCTTCAATTTACAAGAATTGTTTCTGCGAATGCGTGCGGTATATAGCGATATGTATATACCTTATGATATTGCAGCGTACTTCGTAAACGTTTTAAACCCAGGAGGAGCATGCTGCGAGGCAATGTGAACCATTACACATTTAAATGAGATTAAATATACTGTCATGGCGCAAGTTTTAAGCATAACATAATTCAACGTTTAGGACACAATAAATCTACAACATTTACCCTCATCAGTGATGCTGATGAAGGGTCATACACTGGCACATTGGACGCTAAATACAAGATAAACAAACCAAGGTCGCGCGACGCGCCTTATGGTCAGCGTACCTACCCTTGAAACTTAAAACATTTATGTCTGGTAAATTTATGACCAGCCTAAAACAACAAAACATTCTTTTGTAGGATCATTGCCCTCTGCGCCTCGGTTCTCATTACCATCCCAACGGTCGCCCTTTCTTTGCATAGCAATCTAAAAAAAATAAAAAACACACACACACTGATGTTCCAGACGTGATCAAAATAATGAAACGAAAGATTTTTTTTTAAATGCACAGAACAAGACAGTTACGCTTCAGACAGCGGGACTACCACAGCCGCGCGACACAAGAGATCCAGACTTGCTCTCTGAAAACGAGGAATTCGGGTCATCTTTTCAAGTCGTGGCATCGGCCAAACTCAAGGAGTCAATAACTATTATTCGAAGTCCTGCACTCTTATGATAATTGAACCCGCTTACCTATTCGAATGACATGGGGCATCCCGCAACAATACTGAATCCAAGAGAGAGACAAAACAAGCGCTGTACAGTATTCCAGAAGCGCACTCCGCGGCGACAACCAAGTATTTCTCATGATTGTGAAATAACGAGATCCACTTTTTTTTAAGATTCCAAAGACGCTTCAAAATTGCTCATCAAATCTGTGTTCGCGGGAGTCACAGGTGAAATTGTGCGCGCGAGACAAATCTGTTCTCATTGTACTTGGTACAACGTTCTCCCAGTTTTTTTTTTCTTTCTCTCTCTTAAGTCACAGAACTGCTCGCCTTAGATTAAACCCCGGTTTCTCGCACAGAGGGACCAGTGTTACACCTGCAAACGCTGGCTGCTACAATTAGCCTGCAGGAGTCTCCGTATCCCCTCCTACCGCTGATGTTATCTGTCGGTAGGCTCGGGAGAGGAAATAACCGGGCTGGATTCTCCTGCAAACGCGGAAGGGGACTGCGACTGCGGTGCTTCGTGGCTGCTGTTGGGTGTTTTTTTTTTTTCTTCTTCTTCTTTCCAACGACCTTAAACTTTAGCAGGTTGCGGAAGCGGAACGCACGTCTTTTCTAATGAATCATTTGAAATCCGCTCAAGCAGGGTCACGCATGACGAGTTATGACACCCAAAAAATGTCCAGAGCTGTTGATACGAATTAATATTTGCACATGTGTATGTACCATGCATTGTGACTATAGGCACATCGCCATCGTCATTTCTCGTCAAATTTAATATTGATGGGAAGGAGGTTTAAAACGAGTTAGCATTCAGTTTCAGCTTTACACTGCACGTGACTAAAATTGTGCAGGGTCAGTGGATACGAGTGGGGAAATGATACGCATTAAATGTAGGCTAAATATGCGCATAGATTTACATTAAATGTGATATGATGATATGAACTTAGCATACATTTCAATTTCCTTTTTTTTTTTTTTTTGCCTTCACAAAAGATATATGGGTGTTGTGGAGGAGGTACGGTGCAGTATTGAAACTTCCTGTTTGTGTCGTCATGCCGTTCTTCACGAGGCCACCTGCAGTGTGTGCCTCCTCTCCTGCTACGCACTTGCCCCTTTGCTGTGAGGGTCGTGTCACGCGGAACTTGCCCTCAGACCCTGATACTTCAGTCTTACTAAAGTGGAACATTTTGACATTGTGTGGTAAATTGGCACACTGGAGTCTGGAGGGACAGGTTGAAACACATTTAATAAGTGATATCCTCCAGCAACCGAAAAAGACCATTAGCTAATCAATCTGCACCTCGCCATACATTGCGTCATTACGCAATTTGCGCTGAAACTGAAAGGGTAAAGCAGTATTTATTATTATTATTATTATTATTATTATTATTATTATTATTATTAATAATAATAGTAATAATAATAATAATTATTATTATAATTTTTTAATATCATGACTAATTATAATAATCATTGTTACCGTTATTATACCATGCAATAGATCACGGATTGCAGTATTCCCTTATGAAAAAAGAATACACTGCAGTATATTTTTAATATATCAAAATTATCTTCACAATATATTTAAAATATACTGCAGTATATTACATTCCCATAAGGATTATTATTATTATTATTATTATTATTAATCATAGTAGTAATAATAATAGTAATACCATTGTCATAATAACATATTGCATGGTACTATAATTATAATGGTTATTATTATTATTAAAAATTTCATGTGGATGAGGTCAAATACGAGTCCAAAGAAATCCACATGTGACAATCTGAAAAAGTGAAGAATAAGTCTGCCAGCTTTGGGGCAGTAAAAAATGCCCCTGTCAAAAGCACCCCTGTACTACAGTGCAATACTGTCACTCAAAATGTGCTGGGCGTGGTACAGCAGTATCATCAGCCAATCAGAGTGTTCTTTTCATCTGATTAAATTTTTCTACAATGTAATAAAATGGATCTGTGCAATACTACAGATTGCTTCTGTCCCCCCCCCGATAGTAACTTCATCAGTTATTGTCAACGTAAATACATTGCTGGATGTGATCTTCGCAGGGAGGATATGCCAGTGGGCGTAACCATCCATTTCCCCCGCCCACAACATCCCAGAGACACAGATGGCTCAGTATCAATTTAGCTCTGAGAGGGTTGATACCCGTCCACCCGGCGTCAAATAAACCCTACACTCTCAAAAAGGTACGACAAATACCTTAAAATGTACACATGCAACAATCACTGGGGTGGTACCCCATAGGTACATAATTCTCCCTCGTCCTCTTGTCAACATAAATACATTTCTGGATACCACCTTCGCAAGAAAGACCTAGGAGTGTTATTTAGTCATATATATATATATATTGTGAGCTGCTGATATTGAAGAAAGTTTGAGGGTATTTCATGAGTTATCTGGCTAACTTGCTTATCCTGCTTTGTGGAATACCCCCCTGATAAATTAGCAAAAAAACACCTCTCTTAAACTGGGATCAATGTGCTAACTGTACGACATCATTCTTATTGGTCAGGACAAGGCAGTTTCCTAGCCAATCACAGTCCCTCATTTTCTTTTAGTCAAGAATGATCATCCAGGCAAATAAGACGAGCGCCTGGTGTAGTTTTATTTGGGAAGCGTCACAATAATGTTAAAACGGGGAACATCTGCAGAATGAGGCAGGCTACAGTCACATTGTGGTGCATTTAAAACATTTAAACGTACACACAGCACTTGTGCCAGATATAGTTGGGCTAATTTCCCACAGGGACTAATACGACGTTAAGTGACGGAGTCTGAGCACTGTGACTGAATCAGCTTCCTTTCTGGTTCTCTCGCTGGGTTAAACCCCCGAACCCAATCACCTCTCTGTGTGAAGAGGCTTCGCACGACTTATGCAGAAAGGCACAATCACTCGAGCGGCGTACTCCATCAATCTGAACACAAGACACAGCAGCTTTGGAATATTAAAAGTTGATTTTTTAGAAGCTTTTGTTCGAAAATTGCACCTCATTTTAACAAGACGTTAGAGAATGTGAAGAATGTCTGGATAAAATGGAAATTCAAAGCAAATGGAATCCTGTCTATGGCGCCTACAAGGGCCTACGGTGAATTTGAACTGCAAATCTAAACATTTCTAAATTGTTTTTTGGTTTTGGAACAATAAAATAAAATCACACCCTGCACACACACACACACACACACACACACACACACTGCATTCAGCTTTATGTTCAAACTGAGTTCAGTTAATCAGGTTTGACTGAGTCGTTACATAAATGCAGATTTGGGAATGGCAGTCTCTGGATGGTACTCCTATCTGCCATAAGTCATTTCTGGAAGAAATCGGTACCCGAGAGCCGCAGTCACGGTACCACACGGTGCTTCTCAGATAATTTCAATTTGTCTGTGTCTCATATGATAAAACATACAGATTACATTCAAGGGTAATTCATTTTAATTAATTAGCCGTTCGGCCGTTTGTTGACGGAAAGAGAGCATTTGAACGATCTACGATTAGTTACGCTAATTCAGCTGAGGCCACTGCCATACATTTGATTGAGATTATAAAAAAATACTAAAACAAAAAACAAACGTTGACAGATGCGTATTTAGTTATTTAGTTTAGTCATTTAGCCGTTCTCAGTGCGCATTAGCACCAGATAACCTTTGAGTGACATCGATTCCAGGTCAGTATCCAATGAACAGCTCAGTGACACCTGATTAATTGAACCGAGGTGGAAGTACAAACCGGCGAACAGAGAGGTGCCGCCCATATCAGGGCCAAGAGAACACCGTGATAGATCATAATTAAATGAGTTAGGACAGCAACTATAACAACAGCAACAGTTTGTCATCAAGAAATAAAAAAATAAAAAATAAAAAACCTATTTTCACAATGAAAGGACGCGACAGTGGCGGTGTCACTCGTGGCAACGGTAATAAATCCAGAGTCTTTTTCATTTAGGGCGGTCAGCGCATTTTATTGGCTATGAACAGAGAGTTAATGAGTTGTTCTGTTGCCGCGGTGACAGGGACACGCCTGCCGTACGTGTCGTGGCGGCAGATCGAATGCGCTCGTCTCCTTTTGACTTTATTATTAGCGGTAGAGTCAGGTCGAGCGCGCGGGAGCAGGGCGCGCTGCGAGCGATTGCCGGAGGGTCCTCGGCTGGCACACGGACGGCAGACGCATATAGAAGTGTGAAAAATAGACAGGCGTACTCGCAATAAGCCATTACGCGTACGGGCAATAAGCCGTTACGCACACTTAATGTACTCATTGACACAGACTGAGTACCTCAAATAAAGGAGATAAGCAGGCCGATTTATCAAGACGGCCTACGCCTTTTACTCCTCTTCATTTACATAATTCGCCTGTGTTTCATCTTCACAAATGATGTTCATTTAAGCGGCTGCTTGGAACAATAAGGAGGGGGGGGTTGTATCGGGGTGGGGGACAGGGGGAAGTGTCAAGGCTGCCCTTAATGTGTCAACAGGTTTTTAAACACAGATGATAACATATTACCCCTCCCTCCATTTGTCACATGCTTGTTGCGTGTAGTCAGGGATTACAAACGCAAAGCGAGAGAGCAGCTACCCCACTCACTTACAGTAAGTATAGTTTTGTCAGGACAATTTATTAATTTAATGAATGTGCTGTATAATTATTTTGGTTTGGCGCTGAATGGATCTGCTTTAGGTACTACCCTTGAGCACGGGCATCTCCCCACTAAACGGGAGATGACCAGAACCAGAACCGCCCATACCAAAGCAGAGCCAAACAACTGCTGGAAGCTGGGCTGGTGGAGGGTTATCTGGAATTTTTTAACACAGAAAGAGCAGTGAGCAACACAGGGAGGGTTAGGGGAGCAGTGAGCAGCACAGGGAGGGTTAGGGGAGCAGTGAGCAGCACAGGGAGGGTTAGGGGAGCAGTGAGCAGCACAGGGAGGGTTAGGGGAGCAGTGAGCAGCACAGGGAGGGTTAGGGGAGCAGTGAGCAGCACAGGGAGGGTTAGTACTTCATTCTCAATACTCATTAATGTCTGCATATACACACAAAAACATATTTCTGCAAAATGAGAAAAAGAAACCTTTAAATATATTGTGAATAGACACACGCATATGCGTGTGTGTGAGAGTGTGTTTCTGTGTGTGTAGTACACTCTTTCATCCCTGACACACTCATAAAGACGTTTCACAGTAAAGTAGCTGGATACCCATAATTCTGTGCTGTATGACCGCTGCAGCTGCCGCTCTGATCCAATCAGCATCTGTCCTTAACTTTTTGTCCTGCTTTCAATTAACATCTGTTTCTCATCTCACTCACAAATAAAGTGTTTATCTTTTTGCTTTATTTTTTATCTAAACTGAAGAAAAGTCAGATCTGGTTTGAACAGCTGTCTTTTGTGTAATTTTTTTCCTCTTTATAGTGAACATGCCAGATGTGCTTGTCAAACTTTAGGCAAAATGTTGATGAAATCCAGGTAAAATGTTGACCTAATCCAGGTAAAATTTTGATCTAATCCAGGTAAAATTTTGATCTAATCCAGGTAAAATTTTGATCTAATCCAGGTAAAATGTTGATCTAATCCAGGTAAAATGTTGATCTAATCCAGGTAAAATGCTCTTTTTTCTGTTGTGAGCGACGCATTTCCTGCCAATACTGCTGCTACTTTTATTGTCTTGTGAAGAGCTACTGAAGTTATGTTTGAAGGTTATTTATAGAAACTCACACATTGTGGAAGCAACACAAACAAAACATGTATGCAACAGCCAGTAAAACTGCGGAAGAGAAAAGGGCTGAAGAACAAGCTGTTAAACAGGCAGCCGTGAGCCGTGAGCGCACAACAGCAACTGTGTTAGCACAACCGTAAATGATCATCATTTTCCCTGAGAGAAACAGACGTACAGTAGATCGGATGAATGTGCACACAGCCGCCAATAATGATCTAACGATCAAGAGCAACCTTGCTTTACATTAATAATAAATAAAGAAATACATAAATACATTTTTAAAAACTGCTGGAGTTAGCAGTGTCTGGCACTGCCCTAAACGTACGTTCATGTTCCCAGGATCACATTATTCCAGCAGATGTGTCTCCCAGCGTTTAAAAAAGTTTTTATTTGGCCGTTTGAGAAGAGCGTGACGCTCTGGAACAGAGAGAACGAGGACGTGGACAGGCGGAGGAGCGCTGGAATTAATAGATTCCGCTGCATATTCACGTTTTTTGCAGTAGATTTATGAGGTTCTGGCGCAGATATAAGCACCATCAGCCTGATTTATGCGCCCCGGCTCTCACATTACTGAGATTCATTGTCAGTCGCTCTCCGAAATACAAAATACACAGAGTCTGGGGCGAGCGTGGGATTCCTGGATCCTCAGTGCCCTCTGTTGAGAGGCCTGTAATCTGCCTGTAAACTCTCCCTGCATGTGTAACACAAACACAGATACATACAAACACGCGTGCGCACACGTGCAAACACACACTCGCACACACAGAAACACACTCACATACACACATACACACCTATACACAGCTCACTAGCAATACCGAGATGACCATCCACCAAGGTTCTAGGTTCCTCTAGCCAACAGGGTCTCACAGAGGTTAGCCCAAGGTTAGCCGGTGGTTTTTATAGCTGCATAATTAATGGAAGTTTTTTAATCTTTTTTTACGGTGTCTTTCATTTGGCGTCACAAGCACAGTGTATAAATGTTAATACGCTGCAATAAACGTCCCTGTTAGAGGCTGGTTCAACATCCCCCGCAACCAATGATTAACAAGCGCAGATGGAGAAGGAAGCCATCACGAAATCTATATCAACACAGCACAGTATTAGTTATTGTCAGACCAACAACTCTGCTGTTTGAGAATTTATTTTCTATACCAACTCTGGCTATATAGTCCAGTAATTTACGCTCCGTAAGCACCCTGTCGGATATAAAGGCTCCTCGGTAAACGTCTGAAAAAGTTAGGATGTCTTATATACCAACGCACAGAGGACACTGCTACAAACGGAGATGAATGTCGACTACTTCCTAAACCGCAGAAGTGCCGTTCATAAATAAGAGGGTAATTCAAGTTATGGGCATTTTGTGAGCCACACTTTCAGATTTGAGGGAAGGGAAGTACAGAGCACAACCACCCCCCCCCCGAAAACCAACAAAGAAATGATTGCTGGTGCATTTACAAGCTAACGGACTCCCAAATCAATGGCATAGTCTGGCAGGTTAGTCATAGCTAATGGCTTAGAAAACACAATGTGCCATTGTAAAACTAGAAACATTGATAAGTGTTGCACTTAGTGGTGGGATTGATCAGCACACTTCATTTTAGTTCACCGATCGGCACGGAACAGTGGAGAACCAATCAATGGTGAGCCAGCTACCTGCTAGACACTCGATTATGATTGGAGGGCAGACAATGGGTCACATAAGGTGTTTGATTGTTCGTAATTGTGGTGAAATTGCGGTGTTGGCATTGAGCCGGAAAAAAACGGACAACGCCAAGCATCTTTTATTGACTTTTCTTTCAGTTTTTTTTCTTTTTTTTTTGAAAAATATAAAAGATTATTCTGACAAAGCAGAAGATAATTCAGGGATTGAATGTCTTTTCTTTACAAAGACAAACTCTCTGGCATCTGCCCTTAATCTGTGGATATTTTGAGTGTAATGTGTGTGCATGTTTTTTTTAGCTGCTTTAGAAGAAAATAATCACAGGGTTGTTAGAATGCATAAAATGCCGTATTTAACACAGGAGGCTGAGTGCTCTGAGTAACAAAAGCCCCTGCAAAAAAAAACCTCAAATTTAAAAACAAAAAAAATCATTGAAAAATAATAAACAAAAAAAGTTACTGCTTAGATTGAATAAAGAAATTACAAAACAACTAAGAAATGTTTACAAGATGTTGGCATGTTTTTCAGCGTCCGACAACCAGGGGCGTAGCACGAAATTCTGGGCCCAGAGCAAATGCAGTCTCTGTGGGCCCCCTTCCCAATCCAAAAGGTCTTTAGTCCAGGTCCCCTCTCTTCCTTGGGGCCCTGGGTAGTCAGTTCCACTATTCCCCCCCACTGCGGCGCCCCTGCCGACAGCCACTACCCCCCCCCCCGCCCCCCACTACGGCACCCTTGCCTACAGCCACTATCCCTCCCCACTGCGGCGCCCTTGCCGACAGCCACTACCCCCCCCCACTACGGCGCCCCTGCCGACAGCCACTAACCCCCCCCCACTATGGCGCCCTTGCTGACAGCCACAATCAACTCCATTCCCTGTAGGGGCCCTTCCAGGTTGTTGCTGATTTTTTTTTAAAAGCAATAAAAAGTAATCCACTCTGTAAAGATCTGGAAAGATTTTTTTTTTTCAGACTCCACCTTAACTAACTACCTACATAGGGCCAATTATATAGTACGTACTTCCTGTTTATCTTTTATTTTCTATGTGTTCTTTGCTATTTTAATAGTTAAATTTGTATAGCCGACTATTCTATGTTCATTACTAGGGATAGCTCTTACGTTGTGAGAAAGTTGTGCTTTGTCGGATCTGCTTTGTAGTCGCGTCAATGACCTTCAATATGCACTTATTGTACATCACTTTGGATGAAAGCGTCTGCCAAATAACTAATGTAACGTAATGTAATGTATAACTGTAATGTAAAGAAAATGCGGATGACATATGGAAGCCCTGGGATGATGAATATTTTAATACTTACTTAACTAAACTGCCTGGTGAATCCCAGATATCCTCTGGCATCTCTAAACGGCCAATCATTGCCCACTCCTCCTGCAGCCAACCTCTGTTTGCTCTTTCAGTTTTAAAATCTGCTGTACCGCGTACCTTACTCTGCGGTCTGATGTATGTTCAAATACTCAATTAAAACGTCAAAGAAACAGCAAGTAACAGCAAGTGCTTTGGTTCAGCTGACTCTTAGAACATAAGTATGTTCCGACCCGCAGTGTGGGAATCGTTGGCATATCTTCTCCATATTTTTTGCAGTATCATCCAGGTCATCTGTGTGTCCACTCAGGTTAAGTACCTTATCCTCAAGGGTAGCATCATCGTAGCCTTGAACCAAACAACCTGCCAGCCGCAAAGCCAGAACCTTAACCACTCCACTAAACGACACTATATTGCATTTCATAAAATCACATTACATTCATTTAGCAGACACTTATCCAGAGCAACTTGCAGTGTGTACCTCAAAGTTGTCCTAGCAAGTCGCACAGGCGCATATCACAATGACATCATCAATGACATAATTTTTTTCTTCTGTTTTTTTTGACCAAAGTCTAGTATTGTATGTTTTTCATTTTTTTCATCATTAGTGTGGTTTTTCTTAAACATTTATTCAATTTGTGATGCTAACTCAATCTTTCTTCAAACTTTTTTGTTTGTTTTTAAGGGGCAATATGTCACTGTTATTAATATTTTCTATAAAACATCAGATTTAGGCTGGCGAAAAATGCAACCTATAGGTTTATGTTGGTAGCATTTTCTAATGACAAGGGAAACAAGGCTATCAAAAAGGGGTGGGATTTGGAGAGTCTTCGTAGAATAAGTAGTTTTTAGATCCTTTAATAAACCTGTTCTTTCATCTCTCCAACTCATTCATTTTACGAATTTAATTTCCTCACACAAAGAAGATTGAATAGCAATCATCCTTGTTATTGCTTTGTGGTAACATCTTCGATATTGTTGTTGGATGAATTAATGTAAATAATAATTGAGGCCTAATTAGCTTCAAAACATTTTCAGATAAGGTACACAGGGATACTGACTTTTCTGGCTAATAAAGTTGCACAAATTGCTTGAAGTATTTTCAATTCGGGAAGCAAAGATCGATGGATATGACTATAAACTTGCGCTACCAGTAGGACATTTGGACAAGGCCGGTCACATCGACAGAACACAGATGCTTGTCGAGCTCTTCCAATGTAGGCGCTTCCATCTTTCCCGGCGTTCCTTGTGAAGTTTGTGCACATGGTTTATGGTACAACTGTAGGGGATCTCTATGCCCAGAGACACGGAGGAAATATTGGAGGTCCAGGTGCGACAGATAAGGAATCTAAAAGTGCTCTAACGAACACCACTAAAACGGACAATAATCCGTAGTGGACGGGGAAAATAAGGAGAACACAAATAACCTTGCGATAAAAAGCGAGGAACTCAATATCCGAGCAAAACAAAAGAAATAAGCAGTTACGCTTATCTAACTCCCGTTGTGGAGTGAACAAAAGAAAGGAAGGAGAGAAATAAAATAACCCTAAACCTTAGGGCGAGAGCACTCGTAGGTTTGAGTGGGAAACAAAGAAACCAAAACCTCTGCTCTGAAATAAGAGAGCGAAAGAGCGCACTTTACTTTTTCTAAATTGTATGGCTAACAAGTCCCGCGTTGAGAAGCAAAGCGGTCGATAGCACGCACAACTTCCTATACCTTTACCCGCTAGAATGTTACATAAAATAACATGGAAGCGACGAGAAAAGGAGGAAGCGGGGTATAAGTAGTGAGAGGAAATGCAGGACAGGTGAACTCACTAATCACCGCGGCGAAAGCAAAACCCGTAGCGGAACACAGAAAAATCCGATACAGGTAAACGGAAAAAAGAAACGCAAAGCGCGGAGATGAGGGAAGGAAGGCGCGATCCATGACAACAACGGCTTCCATCCTTTCTTTCTTTTTTATTAGTATTTTTTTTGCGGCTGCCTTTGCCGTCATTACGCCGGCGAGGCTCTCCGCAGACTTTTGCATTAATTAAAAACGCTACAGTGCAAGAGGAGGGTGGGTTGCTCGCATGGCCACTGGCCAGGGTTCCAAAGCCAGACTCAATTAACCTGCGCCGCGCTGCCAAACGCCGGCGATGCCGATTTCATTATCTGCAACATCCTTTGCAGGACAGCCAAGCAGACCTGAATACTGCACCTATAAACAAAAAGGGCTTCGTTTTAGCCTGCAACCATGGAGCAAATGGTCCACAAAATCAACCAATTAAAAACAAAACAACAAGAAGAAC
Organism: Ilyophis sp. 1 JC-2022; assembly: GCA_022702515.1. Lineage (NCBI taxonomy): Eukaryota > Metazoa > Chordata > Actinopteri > Anguilliformes > Synaphobranchidae > Ilyophis > Ilyophis sp. 1 JC-2022. The sequence continues at coordinate 53,545,458 of CM040406.1, forward strand.
CAAACCCAGCCGAGGCGAGGACGCCTCACACGGAGGACGTGTCTGGGTCTTCAGACTTGTTCCAGGGGGCGAGGAGATCCATTGCTTTGGAGAGAGAGAATGTTCTCCCATAATTCTTTAACGCAGGCTTATGGATTCAATAAACTTTTCGTCTGCTACTTTTCACTCAAGGTGAAATTCAAATGCTCACTTTTCTTCACAAACACAGTTTCGTATGTTTAGCAATCACCCCAAAAAAATAAAGGTAGAATGTCTTTGCAAGCCTAAGTTAAGAAGAAATGTCAATACATACTGCACAATACATACTGCACAATACATACTGTACAATACATACTGCACAATACATACTGCACAATACATACTGCACAATACATACTGTACATGTTGAGTTGCACTGGACGACAGCAACAAAACAAATAGCACATGCTTTTCTTTCATAAATAAATTATTATTAATATATTAAAATGTTATGCTTGACATGGCCAAGTCACCTTAGACTGTTGACTTTGGACTGAATGTGCCACACTGCGTTTATGAAAAAAACATTTAATATTGACGTTACATATTTAATTACGACAATTTCGGCACCAAACACAACTGGCCAAACTGTGCATGAAGAATTAAAACAATAGGCCCCTAACTGGCTGTATTACAAAAATGAGACTTGACCATCTGAACTAATGCCATTACAATCAACCCCCCCCCTCGCCGGTATCGCTGGACTGATCTCCCCCGAAGACTAAAGCACTCAGAGGGAGAGAGAGGGAGAGAGAGGGAGAGAGAGAAAGAGAGGGTGATAAAGAGATGAAAGGGAGATACAGCAAAAGAGAGACGGAGATAAAGACTGAGAGAGTGAGAGTGAGAGTAATAGAGATAAAGAGAGAGGTTGAGAAAGAGATAGAGAAAGAGTGAGGGAGAGAAGGGAGATAATGAGGAGGGACATATATAGAGAGAGATAAACAGAGATTGAGATAAAATAAGGCATAAGAAAGATGAGGAGAATGGCTGGCAAAACAGAGGCTACAAAATTCAACTGAAAATATGTCCGACGTTAGTGAAGAAATTTAAAAACGCCTACGGATCACAGCAGTTGTTTCGTTGCTGATCGGTGAGACAGGAGTAAGATAATTTACTCAGACTTGTACTCTAATTTGGTCTTCAAAATAAAAACTTTAACATTTAAAGTTTAAAACAGAATTACAAAACAGTTCAGCAAGGACTAGGCCAAGAGATTTTGTGCAAGATGAAACATTACTAAATAAAAAAGGTCATTTTTTAAAATGTATATGATCTTGCTCAAGCATAACAATGCAAAATACAGATGGGGACGAGTTAGACCAAGTAATATATAATGTATACTTTTCTCAAGTACAACCCAAACAAACAGAACTCAAGTCAAGCCCCGATTTCAGGTATGACATAAACCCCACAAATCATGTTAGAATTTGTTTTTATTATTTGTAATAAAAAAAGAGTTGTCAATCCAGCCTGAAGGAAATACAATATTCAGAATAATACAATATTCAGAATAAACCAGATCACAAAGAGAGATTAAATAAATAGGTAAAATAGCCGTCTGGGTTATTTCAAAATAGTGGATGCACAACACCTGAAATAAGGCTCTCTAGCCATTTAGCTGCTCACCTGGATAAATGTTAATTTAAACAGAAAAGAAGCTCTTGTGCTACATGTGTGAAGTTGCGAGTTAGCAAGCCTGTCTTTTTACCTGCACAGGAGCAGTAGGAAGCAGCAGTAGCAATTGGTGACATATGTATTCTTTTTTTAAAGAGTTTGTTAACCTGCAGAGCACTGTAATATAGCATGTACTGTATATCAGTGCCAAAACTTATCTAAATTAAGATTTCTTTTTTGGTGATATTACCCACTCAGACTAAATGTCAAACTTCACCTAGGAGCTCCTTATTAGTGTTTTTCCCCCCAGCTCAGCGGAGTTTTATGTACGTGCTGCTGCTCTATGCTGTGTGTGCAGAACCAAGTGTGGTCAGGCGAGCACCAGACAGTTACATAAACACCGTGTACCAGTGAAGAGGATTCGTTTGAACAGTGGAAAATAAACTCCTGCCCCAGGACCCGTCATGTGCAATCTACATCAGGACTTTCAAAATTACCCTTGTGTGTGTGTGTCTGTGTGTGTGTGTGAGTGTGTGTGTGTGTGTGTGTGTGTGTGTGTGTGTGTGTGTGTGTGTGTGTGTGTGTGTGTGTGTGTGTGTGTGTGTGTGTGTGTGTGTGTGTGTCTGTGTGTGTGTGTGTGTGTGTGTGTGTGTGTGTGTGTGTGTGTGTGTGTGTGTGTGTGTGTGTGTGTGTGTGTGTGTCTGTGTGTGTGTGTGTGTGTGTACGTGCGTTTGCTTGACCCACCCACGCTTGTATCAGGGGAAGCCCACATTCAGGCAAGGGCAAAAATGCATTAAAATATATTTTGTTACTAAATATGAAATAATCACAAAAGAAAATTATTTATAAACAATCCATATGGCGGAGGATTAGGTTACCTTGGAGGTGCAAGGAGGTAGAACAAACAAGGCAAGCAACCACATATTAGATATGAAATACTCTATATAAATACATATTTCATATAAGAGGCATGCACACGAACAAATACACTGTACATCCAAACAACACTAAACGCAGGCAAAGACCTTAGAACTGAACTGAGAGAGTGTATTTTTACATTTATTCAATACACTGTACATGTATTTAATCAGTACATTTCTTCAGAGAAATATTGTGAAGGTTAGAATGGTTTGAAATTTCCTGCCTGTCTATAAAAAAAAATAACTGTCAGGCTGTCTAATTATATTTAAAAGTACCTGGCTAGGTGGCAACTTACAGTGCGCTTACATAATAACACAATACAATCCAGAATGTACCGCATGTCTACTGTTACAGCTTACCTCAAGGGGGGGGAAAGCTCTTCTGTGGGCTTGTGTCACCCTGACTATTCAGCAACACAAGGGAGCAATTTGAGAAATATTTTTTTTTACATTAAAAAAAATAAAATAAAATAAAAAACGCCAACATAGACAAAGCTGTTGATTCGAGCTCCGCTGAATTTCTTCTGACATCACCGCATGAATATTCATTTAGAAACGTCTATACTAGAACGTGAAAACAGTTTAAATAAAATACCTTTTACCTTAACAAATTTAGCGGCACTTTGATTCCCTCTAAAAATATTGACAATGTTTGTCTTTTTCACTGGCACAGCGGATGTTAAACTATATAACCACCAAACAGAAGAAATCTTGCTTGTATAACATCAGTTTGCTAGCTATCTAGTTAGTTCACATGTTAAACTAAATCTAGCCTAGCGTCTGGTCCTAGGGGGACATGTCCTCCCCAACTCTGGGAATGCCCCCCCATAGTATCATGTTGTGTTATATAAACAAATAAAAATGAATCCTAATGAAAGTTTTCTGTTTGTCAAGTCAAACCACAAGTTGCATAGGACAAGTCCAAGTCAAGTAAGGAGCCATCTATCTCAAGTCTAAGTTTTCTTTTCTTTTTTTTGACAAGTGAAGTCTCAAGTCATCAAATGTAACAACATTCCATAACATTCCAGAACTCCAAGTAAATGTGACATGTGCTGGACATTGTTTCTTGGGATTTAAAGAGATGCAGAAGATTGTAAAACAAATGAATTTTTAGCCCTTTCGGTATGAAAAATCACACCGTAATCTCCCAATAGTTTAACCCTGCTGCAAAGGGGCGGAGACTTTCTAAACAGAATAACCATTCTATACACTTAATGACTATTTGTGTGTGAAGCCAAGTGCAATTCCATCTCACAAACAGTACAGAATTCCACCTGAGCGAAGCAGATAACTGAAAGCCAGCGATGTGCGAATGTCACCCGCTGTCCTGTACAAGCTGAGTGCAGAGCCAGCCGGGACCAAACACTAATCCCATATCTGCGTAATTCAGGCCCTCAGACACGTGTCAAACCCCGTTCCTGGGGAGGCGTTGCACGGCTGTGACCAGGTCAAAGGTCACATAGAGCCCAGAGACAAGTCGTGTGTCCCTACTCTGCAGAATTAAACAGTTTTGAAGGACTGTCTCAGTACTCAGAAAAAAGATCACAGAAACACAGCTTAAAAATAGCTTTTGTGCACATAATAATAATAATAATAATATAAAATAGTATTACTATAATAATAATAAATCACTTTGTTTTTCTTCATTCATTTAATTTTCTTATTATTTTTAACCTGTTTTTAGCAGTTTTTTTCCCTGTGGTCTAATTGGAGTTCTAGATCCATCTCATCAGAGTAACATCATCCGCCTTTCATTCTATCTTCCTTCACAACATGGATCACTCGCTCTGCTCTCCGCAGTCCAATCAGCTTAGCTGTGAGGTCAGTGAATCAGAGGAATCTACTCCAGACTGCAGACGGCAGTCATCCAATCACGGGTGGCGCAGACAACACTGTTAGCTAAAAACTAGACAATAACAGCGCGCTGTTGTGCAAGTGTAGATCTTTTCTTTCATAATTAATAAAAAATAATAATAATTTATATTTTATAATCCTTTTTTCTGCAAGGACTGAATGCAAGTTGTTTTTTTTGGCTGATAATGATTGCCGTCTGAAGTTGCTGGTTAGTTGTTCAAAGCTACAGGTGGCTAATTACAGTATATCTAGAGTAAAGATACTCAACTTCAAAAAGGTCTGGAGGGCCAAATTCTCACATCACATACACACTCACATGCACGCGCATACAAACACACTCATACACACACACGTACACTCACTCAAGCACACACACTCACACACACTCACACACACACTCACAGACACCTTTTATTTTAAAAAGGGATGCCAAAAAGCACGTTTGATCTCCCCAGATTCCTCCTGTCTGAGGCCAGATTAGCGCTCTGTTCTGGCGTGGAGGAGAGAGCTGAGGAGATAAAAGTCGCTAACGGTTACGCGCCGTGAACGGCAGCCCAAATGCGCCGTGAAATATGGGCCCCCTCCTCAGCAGGCTCCCGTCGCACGTTTACAATCAGAGCCGATCTCATTAAACGCCGTCGGTTTGGTTTTCGGCTCGGCTGCCTGGTCCTCCGCCTTCCGTCGCCCCTCCCTTCCCTCCCTTCCATCGCGCATCGCGCTCCCTCCTGAATTTCCGCCACTTAAAGATGGAAAATGATTAAATCTGTGGCAGGGGGGACGGTCATCGCGCGGCTGGCGCTATCGCCAGGATCGCTAAATGAGGACAAAGGGGGCCGTCTGAGGCACTTGTTCTCTCAATCAATGCGCCTGCTTAATCAAAGATCTAGTACACGGAGGGGAAGAGGTGGAGAGAGAAAGAGAGAGAGACTGTTAACGTGGTTAAATTAGCATATATTGAGTTCCAGGGCTCAGTCTCACTTGGACAGAATCAGACAGGTCGCACTGCTATGAAGAGAGAGCATCACTGCAGAGATAACGGGGTGAAGAGAGAGCGTCGCTCTGCAGAGATAACGGGGTGAAGAGAGAGCGTCGCTCTGCAGAGATAACGGGGTGAAGAGAGAGCGTGGCTCTGCAGAGATAACGGGGTGAAGAGAGAGCGTCGCTCTGCAGAGATAACGGGGTGAAGAGAGAGCGTGGCTCTGCAGAGATAACGGGGTGAAGAGAGAGCGTGGCTCTGCAGAGATAATGGGGCAAAGAGAGAGCGTGGCTCTGCAGAGATAACGGGGTGAAGAGAGAGCGTCGCTCTACAGAGATAACGGGGTGAAGAGAGAGCGTCGCTCTGCAGAGATAACGGGGTGAAGAGAGAGCATCGCTCTGCAGAGATAACGGGGTGAAGAGAGAGCGTGGCTCTGCAGAGATAACGGGGTGAAGAGAGAGCATCACTCTGCAGAGATAACGGGGTGAAGAGAGAGCGTCGCTCTGCAGAGATAACGGGGTGAAGAGAGAGCGTGGCTCTGCAGAGATAACGGGGTGAAGAGAGAGCGTCGCTCTGCAGAGATAACGGGGTGAAGAGAGAGCGTCGCTCTGCAGAGATAACGGGGTGAAGAGAGAGCGTGGCTCTGCAGAGATAACGGGGTGAAGAGAGAGCGTCGCTCTGCAGAGATAACAGGGTGAAGAGAGAGCGTCGCTCTGCAGAGATAACGGGGCGAAGAGAGAGCGTGGCTCTGCAGAGATAACGGGGTGAAGAGAGAGCGTGGCTCTGCAGAGATAACGGGGCGAAGAGAGAGCGTGGCTCTGCAGAGATAACGGGGTGAAGAGAGAGCGTCGCTCTGCAGAGATAACGGGGTGAAGAGAGAGCGTCGCTCTGCAGAGATAACGGGGTGAAGAGAGAGCGTCGCTCTGCAGAGATAACGGGGTGAAGAGAGAGCGTCGCTCTGCAGAGATAACGGGGTGAAGAGAGAGCGTCACTCTGCAGAGATAACGGGGTGAAGAGAGCATCGCTCTGCAGAGATAACGGGGTGAAGAGAAAGCGTGGCTCTGCAGAGATAACGGGGTTTTAGCAAAGCGATCATCGGAATACAACACCATCATTGTCTGCACAGGATGATAAACTTGACAATTAGAAGCCACAAAACTATCCGAAGGACTGTATTTAGATTGGACCAAGGGCCAAATTTGGGGGGACCAGGGGCCATATTGGGGGGGGTCAGGGGCCATAGTGGGAGGGACCAGGGGCCATATTGGGGGGACCAGGGGCCATATTTGGGGGACCATATTGGGGGGACCAGGGGCCATATTGAAGGGACCAGGGGCCATATTGGGGGGACCAGGGGCCATATTGGGGGGGCCAGGGGCCATATTGGGGGGAATAACAGCATGGAGTAAAAATGCATCAGTCAGCCGCCATTTGCAATGCATCAGAAATGACAGGACTGGAGGCCAGCAGGGAATTTGACGGATGTCACAATGAGGTGTTCTGGGGGAAACACAAATGTTTTGTCTTTTTGGTAAATAATCTCACTTGTTTATTTTCCTCTGTCAAACTCAAGTTGAGTTGTTGCAGCCAAACTGAATATCCTTAATGGATGGGTGTGAGGGGTGAGTGTCAAATGTAAAATGACTGTAAACGGCTTTTTTTTTGTTTTGTTTTTTTGTTGCAATAACAAACATAAAGTTTAGACCCACCTTTAACATTAGGCTGGATTTAACCAGCGCTCACCAAAACACTCCTTTCTTCAGTCCATGCTCTATAGGACAGGGGGTTTGTCCTAAACTGGCTCTGTCGCCTCCTGGAATATCCCACAGATACGTTTGTCATGTGATCCATCCACACATCAAACATCTCTGAAACATGAACTGCACAGAGACAGGTAAGCAAGAAAAAATGTATTTATACAGAACTTTTCAAAACATGAAGTTTCAAAGTGCTTCACAGAATAAATGCATAAGTAAACACATAACATTGATACACATACAGGCACACACATACAGGCACACACATACAGGCACACACATACAGGCACACACATACAGGCACACACATACAGGCACACACATACAGGCACACACATACAGGCACACACATACAGGCACACACATAACATCCACACACATAACATCCACACACATACAGGCACACACATACAGGCACACACATACAGACACACACATACAGGCACACACATACAGGCACACACATACAGGCACACACATACAGGCACACACATACAGGCACACACATACAGGCACACACATACAGGCACACACATACAGGCACACACATACAGGCACACACATACAGGCACACACATACAGGCACACACATACAGGCACACACATACAGGCACACCATACAGGCACACACATACAGGCACACACATACAGGCACACACATAACATCCACACACATACAGGCACACACATACAGGCACACACATACAGGCACACACATACAGGCACACACATAACATCCACACACATACAGGCACACACATACAGGCACACACATACAGGCACACACATACAGGCTCACACATACAGGCACACACACCTCATAAATAACTTCAGACAAAAGAAAATGTAAAAGAAGAAAGCAGCAACGAGAGATACAATTATAGAAAAGCGAACCTATAAAAGTTTGTCTTTAAGAGCCGTTTAAAACATCGAACTGATGCAGCTGATGTAATGGCTAAAGGAAGGCGGGTGCAGAACCGCAAAGGCGTGGTCACCTCTCGTTTTTAATTTACAGAAGGGGACAACCAAAAGTCCTTGATGAGAGGACCCAAGGGACCTCACCGGGTTATAAGGGGTGAGCAATTCACCGGAGCCCGGCCAGGAGATGCCTTATAAGTGCTCATTAAAATCTTAAAATATATCCTATAGGTCACCGGCAGCCAGTGCAGGGACGCCAACATAGGTGCAGTGTGGGACCTGTGACCTAAGTGTTGAATGCACAGCAAAAATTGTTCAGCGCTATTAAATATATATATATATATATATATATATATTAAGTTATAGGTTGATGGAATGCCTGGGTATGCCAAGATGTAAGAACATTTAATTTACAATTAAAACAACCCATAAAGAAATATGGAATATACTGAAATATACAGTATTCAGTCCCACCAGAGTTTTTTTGTGATTGTTGGTGTGACAGACTGGTAGGTAAGGACCCAAATGCACGACGAGACAGAATTAGAAAATAAAGAGTCTTTATTTTCAGTAGGCACGAAGACAATGTCCACTGTGGAACCCACAGTGAACTGGTGAGCAGGAACAGGCGAAGTAGCCAGGAGTGGTCTTTAGCCTGGTTCGCAGCGAAGGATTAGGCGGTGGCCGAGTCAGGATCCACACAGGGAAGCCAGGGCGTGTGGCATCCAGACCTGGGTTCGTATAGCCAGAGTCTAGTAAACTAGAGAATCAGGAAACAAGTACAAACGAGACAAGGACCGTAATACTCTGACAACAATTCACAGGAACAGCACGGTAAATATAACTAGTGTCATTAGAACTGATAAACTGCAGCTTGCGGGAAATGCGTGCGAAATCAGCGAATTGATTGAACAATTAGAAACCACGTGAGGAATGCGGTGACAGCAATTACGTGTGAATTATGTAATTAAGATGTGGTGCGAGAAGTAAATGTGCAATGTAGACACAATTAGGCAATGAACGCAGACATGACACAATCAGGTTCAGGGAAACAGAGGAAAACACCAAGGAAGGGAAGGGAAGCAGGAGCGGATCGTAACAGTTGGGGCCTAAAATGCTAAAATATTTCGCGGCAGCTTTTCTTAAAAGTTGCGATGCAAAATGCGATGTTTTGTGTGTGTTTGTTGCGATGAAGTTGCAGTAAATAGTGAAAGTTGCAAACAAAAATTGCAATTTCAAAAATATATATGTAATTCAATATAAAATCATATGTAATATAGGTTCAGTGGGAATAAAACAGTACTGTAGCCTGCAACACAACTGGAAATATTGTGGAGCTTGTGTTCTGAGTAACCATACAAAAAAAGCTCAATATAACAAAAATGTTGTTTTATTTGTAAATTAAATGTGAAAATTATTTTTTTGGACCTGAAAATCAGAGTAATAAGTGGAGTAATTCTGCTTGTGCTCGTGTGATACCCGAAAGTAGCCTATGTATATATATGCGGAGACTCGCGACAGCAGAACCCAAACACGCTTTTATGAAACCATTTTTACGCTCAGTAATGATGGGGAAACTCAGCTCGCTACAATGGAGGAGATATTTTAATAAAACAATTTCTGCAAGTTGCCCATTTGTGTTTGAAATCATTTGTGTTGCGGCCCCTTCGAGCTGGGGTCGTCGTAACACAACGATTTGACCATTTCTTGCGGGAAAGTTGCGGTGATTGGAAAAAAATGCAACTCTTGCAACTTTCGCGGAGTTACGTTTATTTTGCGTTAATAGTTGCGATCGCGAAATCCTGGAGTATTGTATATTTTATATGTATATTTTTAATAACCAGATTGTGTCATTTTGGGATGTTTTGAAATGCTTTCAACACTGTTCTATTCAAAGGTGCTGGAATAATTTCCAACGCAGAGTCTGTTCATAAATACACTTCTATTATCATTCAAGTGGGTACAGCATGCACGGAATAACCAATGCGTTTACTTAGATACTGATTTTCACGCACACACACGCACAACAAACACTCATACATGTGCATGCACAGCACACACATCTACACAAAAACATACACACATGCAAACACGGACACATACATTCACACATATGCATGAACAAACAAAATACACACACACACGCACATACAGACACACACACACACACACACACATACATACACACACACACACACGCACAGCTGCACACATACATGTGCACACGCACAGAAAAACAATGCTGAACATTTGCACAGCTGGAGTGAAAACAGTAAAAACATATGGACATATTGTGGCTTGTTGTTAGTGCATAAGAAGCCTGCAGCCACAGAAGCTGTTTGCAGCTGTTTCCTGTGACGGAACGTGGTGCACTGATGCTACAGAACCTCCAACAGAACTGTGTTCCTTCCCATGAAGCAAGGTTCCCCTGGGTTCCGTCCCGACAACACACAACAACAAAATCATCAACATCCCCACAAACACTACGCATAAACGCAATATACAGCACATACAAAAACAACAACAAAATCATCAACAACACACCACAAAAACAACACAACTGCAATACAAAACTCAAAAACAATAAAATCATCAACAACGCCCGACAAACTGCAAAACAACAACAAAAACATCAACAACAAAGTGACCATATCTGCAGCTTGTTTTTTTGGTTGTTAGTTAGCTGGTAAGTTGCATTTGTGCATAAAGATTATCACCAGAGCATCTCAGATTCTCACTACATCTATTCTCCACATCTCTACTGCCTATGGGTTCAACAGCAAAACTCATAAATAATAAAATATTCAGTGTAAAATTAACTCTGCACTCCATCTCAATAGAGTACATTTTGCTCCTGTGGTAAGTACATTTAATCCTTGTGGGACTCGCAAAAACACTTAAGAGTTTAATTAACACTAAGATTTGCATTCTGCATTTTTCTGTGTAATTTTCTTTGAAGCTGGAATATTAATTTCTGGTTTTGAACTTGCCAATCTGCATTTCAAAAAGAATAGGCAGATGTTGAACAGAACATACTCCGCCATCTTTCTGAGAATTCAATTGAAGAATTCCTTTAAAGGCTTCATGAGCAAATAGATTCATTGTAGCACACAGAATAACTACTAGAACCAGAACTATTATCTTCTGTGGGTTAAAAATTGATTCATTGTAGCACACAGAATAACTACTAGAACCAGAACTATTATCTTCTGTGGGCTAAAAATATATTCATTGTAGCACACAGAATAACTACTAGAACCAGAACTATTATCTTCTGTGGGTTAAAAATAGATTCATTGTAGCACACAGAATAACTACTAGAACCAGAACTATTATCTTCTGTGGGCTACAATGTAGCATTCAGAGACAATTATTGTGTTCCATCTTTGCAGTCAAATCAATCAAGTTATGCCGAGTATAGTACACCTCCACTCCATTGGCTACGGTATTAGCACTCATCTGACTGCACAAGCTGAGACATCATAATTAGATATGCTGAAAAAGAGATATTAAAAGATTAAAAGATGAAAACTGATGGGGGGAAAATTATTATGTCTACAATTTAAGTAATCAAAACAAAAGACAGCCAATTAATTACATGCAAAATGATTAGTGCTTTTTGTGTTGTAACCACAGTAACTGGGGCTCTGAACGCGTCTTTAGCACCAAGCCTTGGACAGAATCCAAAGGAAGGAATATAATAATCAAGCGACAGCACGCAATGAACACAAATCAAATGTACTGAAAATTAAAGGTTAATAAAAAAACAACTACCCTTACATAAATGCTAACCCTGCATATATATTGAAAGAAAACAGTTCACAATATGGGTGTCTCAGGCGTTATGAGATTATTTTTATGATCGAGTATCCAACTAATGAACTAAAAACTGTGGTTAGTACTGTTCGATAGGTTAAAGGTAATTCTATCGAAGTGTCCAAAACAGATTTAGCTTGACCTCATTTGATATTGCTGGGATCTTTCTTTTCAGCTTTCATTTTTAATGACATGCTATCAATAATATGAATATCTGTCCTCATTTTTAAAACAATACAGTTATGAAATATAGTTCCAAGAAAATACTGCAGTGAACTTTGTTGGCAGGCCAAGGACATCTGATACGTGCACTGCCACGGCAAGCCCCATGTCCCATTAGAGACACATCCCAAAGTGACCAGTGCATCTTTATCTCATCATTTTATAAAGCATTTACAGGATGCACAACCAGAACGACTCAAAACACATTTTATTTTATTAAATGAAAAGCAAATGCATGTACAATATTTGTTTATATGCAATTTAGGCGTTTAGCAGACGCTCTTATCTAGAGAAGCTCACACAGCTTAGAGTCTTTATATTCCATGCATGTACCCAGCTGGGTATTTTACTGCAGGAAGAGGACAGATATGGTGCAGGTACAGGTGCAGGTACAGGTGCAGGTACAGGTGCAGGTACAGGACAGGTGCAGGTACAGGTACAGGACAGGTGCAGGTACAGGTGCAGGTACAGGTCCAGGTGCAGGTGCAGGTGCAGGTACAGGTACAGGACAGGTACAGGTGCAGGTACAGGTGCAGGACAGGTACACTCTCACCAATGAAGGCACAGGGGAAGGTACTTATTTAAGGAACAAATATCCCAAATGTATCCTGAACACTCTCTAAGGTACACATCTTTCCAGTTTCCACTGCATCTATACCCAGAGAACAATAACTAACCCTAACCCAGACCTAGATTAATTTAATTACCGGTAATCATTTTACATTTATCAAGATCTTTTACAAAAGTTTTCAAGAGTTTTTTTCCAGTAACACAACTGTGAAGTTCAGCAATCAACCATCAACACCAACATCAACAAGGTAGCATTTAGTCATTATTAGCTCGTATTGTCTTTTGGCTGTCAGGAAGCTCAGGGGAAAAGCTGAATGAATTCAGCCCATAGACATGACTATTTGTGCTGGATTAATGTAAAAAAATAAAAAATAAAAAATAAAAAAATAAAAAAATAAACCTTTCAGGCAAGAAATGAATACAGGCCCTGACATATAAAAATGATCAAAATGAGCAACATGACTAATTCACAGCGGACTGAAATTCGGAACGTGCTCTGGACTGGTAATATTGCGGCAGTGAGATTACTTTGGACAAACCATCTCTAATAAGATTAGAATTTAATTAACACAGAATAGCTACAGTGATGTGGTGTTAAATTATAAATTATTCCCAACATTCAATGCGAGTTCATTCCAGAATTTTAAAAAAATACAAGAGCAGCAGGTTCCACATTGAATAAATGAATCCTTACAGGAGAGTTAAAAAAAATAAAAAGAGCATCTGTTAAATTACTGTAAAATTATGTATATCTTTATACATATAGAAACATATGAGCAGATATGCACGCCAAGGTTAAAAAAAAAATCTAAAAACAAATGGGAGATCAATAAACAAAAAAAAATCCTGCATTATATTTTACATTGTAGTAAGAAAACAGAGTTATCAATGAGGCTCCGTGAATTAAAAATAGGGATTTTGCATCAACAATAACAACAAAGATTTTTCGAATTTGGACTGAACAGTTACCAGGGAAACCATCATAAATATGTGTACACTTATATTCCAGGAACTTAGTGTGTTTGAGATAAGGACTGGTGAAAGATAAGAGAAATGACAAAAACAAAGAAGACAGACAAGGCTATATGCCCCAATGGTATACATACAGTACATACAAGAATACTTAAGAAAAACCGATGGAGATTATAAAACACTAACAAGTATTTATGAAATCTCTAGAGAAATAACTGACTACTAGAAACAAGGCAGTATAATAGCGGTAAATGAAAGAGGATCCTACTGATACGAGACCTTACAGGCCTGTTAGTTTAACTTTGCATCCGTTATCATCTGATCTTTTTTTATATTTGGTCACATGTCCTTTGCATGCCATGACTTCCTGATGTTTGTGACCCAACAACATCAAAAGACTCTTGATATCTTATTTTCTGGTACTCTTACAAACGATACTATAACGTCTCTGCATTTGAATGGCTCTATGAAAATTGGGGGGTGGGACTAGATTTAGCTGTAAATTACACTGGAACAGTATGGAACACATGGTTGGCTAAATGACTCTAGGTCATCAAGGGTCTGACGTATCAAACAAGCCTTAAACCTGCTGCCAGAAATACAGTAGATATGGATGGATAACTTAAAGGGTTTCTTCTCCTGAATTACTTTTCCATAGAGTTCAATAGAAAAATGTGTCAGGAGAAACAACCCTTAAAGTGATCCATCCATATCTGGCAGCAGAGTGATGGTTTGAGGCGCTTTTGATACCTCAGACCCTTAATGACTTACAGCCATTTTACCAACCATATATTCCATACTTTTCCAGCATAATTTACAGCTAAATCTAGTCCCACCCCCCAATTCCCATAGAGATCCATTGAAAGGCAGAGACGTTATAGTATTGCTTGTAAGAGTACCAGAAAATAAGATATCAAGAGTCTTTTGATGTTGTTGGGTCACAGACATCAGGAAGTCATGGCATGCAAAGGATATGTGTCCAAATATTAAAAGTGATTACCTTATTCTATATATAAATGCAGGGGTGCTAATAATTGTGGCACACATGGTTTTGTTAAAAATAAAAAAAATTTGATGAGGGATTTTTTTTTTCTTCACATGATAAATTTACTTCAATTAAAGGTTGGACTTTTCTAATTTTTTCAGTGTGAGATTAAGCAAATTCACCAAATGGTGCATTTTTTATAACCCTTTTTACGCATGTTTACCTAGGGGTGCCAATAATAGTGGAGGGCACTGTAGGTATGGGAATTGGAGTCCCCCAAGGGTCAGTATTTGTAACTACACTTCCCCCAGCACCACTGCCCTTCATTATTCAAATAAATGAGCAAAAAAGATACATTTTCCAATGGCATGAAATAAGCCAGCAGCCAGAACTAATGTATTCAAACCCTGGAAACAATGAAGAACCACCCGTCTGGGACATTCAACTGAACATGTCTCAAATAAATAATAATTACCTCTTGTTGAAATCAGCAACAATAAATAAATCTCAGATCTGCAAAAAACCTTTTATTTGAAGATCTATTTAAAATGCTAAACAACTTATCTTCAGAGTTTACTCATCCTGTAATTACAGCCCAATCTTTTTACAAAAGTAAGTTTGTTTTAGTAACAATAAGACATTATTACTTTCCTATAACTACAAAAGTCCAAACAATTCAACACACAGTAAGTATTAGCACATGCAGCAGGGTACATGCAATGGGTTTCACAGAGTGAAACTAATATTACCAGTAATATTAATATTCCCTATGGCGATGCAAACCTGTCCAACAATATTTTTATATATTTGAATGAAAAACTGAACACAATTCTGTCCCCCTTTTTGTCTTTGGGGGATATTTCCATACAATATTTCCAATATCGCAAACTCTCCTTTGATGACAAAATGTTATCTTATTAACCTGGAAGTGTAAATCTAAACCCTCTGCGTCATAACGCCCTAACCTTAGCTGAAAACGCATCGGTTGAACACGGCTTCTCTCTAAAAACAGTAATTAGTTGGGTGTCCAGTGCTACTCAGGCAGACACATCAAATTGTCTTGCAGGCGTTTAGCAGAAGCTCTTATCCACAGCGACTTACCAAAGTGCAGACAAAAGCATTAAGCAAAGAGCAAAGATGATGTTAAGTTATGAGTGTCACAGCTGATGGTAGTAGCCATTACATTAACCAACAGCATAGTGCTAAATGCCATCGCAGGGGTATGAGGGAGCTGCAGTGCTTTAGGTAGCAAATGGATTTGAGGGTACAGTGTTAAATGTAGCTTAGCTACAGGTCCCTCAGTTCAGGTTTTGTTGAGATAAGATGCATAAATAGGTTTAAATGTGTTTTCAGTCAGTGGTGGAAGATAAGCAGTGGCTCTGCTATCCTGATGGTAGTGAAGGCTCTCTCACATTAAAGGGTGAGGGTGGGGGGGGTAAAAAAGACATGCCCAGTAAGGTGGATCTTTATTTTGGAGGGAAGGCAACAGGCCAGTTGTGTAGGCTTGTACCTGTTATTAGGAGCCATAACTGCCGACCAGTGGAAGACAATGAGGAGCCACGTGCACCCCCTCCCTCAGCAAAAGTTCACGCGTGCCACTCACACCTTCAGGAGAGCCAATGGAAGCTCTTGAGTCCTCCTATCACTGATCTGATCTGATTGGTTAGCAGTGTCCTAAGAATTCTACAGCTTAAAAATCCTGAACCTTTTGGCTTTATGATGCCCATGCTTCAGTCATACGAGAAACAGAAACTGCTTTGGCCTTTAAATCAAGACTCAAGAGTTTACCTTTCAAGCCTCTTGCCCAC
Organism: Ilyophis sp. 1 JC-2022; assembly: GCA_022702515.1. NCBI lineage: Eukaryota > Metazoa > Chordata > Actinopteri > Anguilliformes > Synaphobranchidae > Ilyophis > Ilyophis sp. 1 JC-2022. The sequence continues at coordinate 53,561,888 of CM040406.1, forward strand.
ATTACCTGTCACTCATAATCCAAATATATAAATACATTTATATGTACCCTACTTTTCTCAGTCTACAGCCTGGAAACTCCTGTACTCACCAAACCTACTGCAAAACGCCGTGCGAGAACTTGTTTGTAAATGGCTCAATACAAAAACCAGGCTTGATTGATTAATTGATTGCTTGCTTGCTTGTTTGATTGATTGCTTAATTGGTTGCCTAAAATATCGCTTAATTGATATATTCATTGACAGCTTAATGTATGTCTTCGATAATTGTTTGATTGACTCCCTGATTGCTTCACCGATTGATTGATTGATTAAGGTAAACCAGTCTAGCGGAGGGTAACGTGGCGGGACATGAGCGTAAGGCGACCTTACCACCAAAGCCGCGCTGCTTCCCGTTCCACACACCGTGAATCAAAGAAAAACAACAGCCTGCGGGTACACCGTTTATCCGCCTAACACCTCTTCTCTGATCAATGAATTACAGGGGCTTACCAACCCTTTGGGGCTTTCACTGAGAACCCCAGCTTTTCAGACACTACAAGCCATTAAGGGCTTTACTGTCAGCGGTGCTAAAGGGCTAATTAGCCAGCATACTTTCTCCTCTAGCTAGAGGGAACCTGTGTGATCCCCACCGACAGCGAACTCCTGTCTACCGCCGCTAATGCGTAACTCCGCCAGCGGAGAGCTCCGCGCTCCTTCAGGCTCTCAAACGTTCATGGCCCCCGTGAAAAATACTTCAATTACCGGCAGACAGTCGGCTCAAAGAGCAGAGTGGAATTTGAAATAGACCTCCACGAGGTGGATAATGACAAGAGAAGCAGTTTTAATGCTAAGCCTCGGCCCCCTTAGGGGGAGTTTTGACAGCGCTAATGGCTCAGTGGCAAGGAGAGGTAGCGATAGCCATCAACTCAGACTGGCTTTTTATGATGGATATCGCCAGAGAGGGCAATATCGACAGTATAAAGAGCGAGAGAGAGAGAGGCAGGGGGTTTAGAGAGAGGAAATATTACATATAACAACATAATGTATTGGGAGTAGTGTGTGTGTGTGTGTGTGTGTGTGTGTGTGTGTTATGTTTCTCACAACTACGATGCATACTGAGCATTTCCCACAGATCACTGATTCTGTTGAATCTGACCATGTGTTCTACTTCATTCAGAGAAAAAAAGTCCGTCTGTCAATCTATCCCTGGATGGAGTCTTTTTAAACTGCCGTAATGGCAGGAGAGGAGGATTGTGGGGATTGTGGTTTTCTGGGTTCTTTGATTATCTCCTTAGAGACAATCAGTAACTATTGTTGTTGTTGTTACCCCTGAACAAATGGAGAGACAGATCACAATAGTGATGCTGGTATTGTTTCCTCAAGAGCTTTATCAAAAATCATCTCAACAATTAAACATTTAGCCACATCTTCCATATATTCACATTTCCAGGAGAAATACTGTACACCCTGTTTCCACTTTCCCTTCACTGTGTTTCTTAAGCAGTGACAGTCCAAATAAAAACGTTACTTTTAAGTACACTGTCACGGGTACATGTATAGTTTGAATAAGTCCCCAAATTAAAATTTTAGTTTGACACCTTTTTAGCTTCCTGAGATATTTAATAAAATCCCTACTACTTCATATTCCGTTCCAGTTTGGTTAATTATCTAAATCTTAATTAAATTTGTCCCTTTAAATCATGTTAGTTACAAAATACAGTTCTTTACAACTGTTATGTGACAAAACAATAAACAGTAACTTAGTATCTTAGTAACAAACTGCTAAATAAATGCAAGTAACGAGCATATAAAGTGCAAGTTATTACAGTAAATAAGCATTAGTACCAAATACACTAAAACAGAATGGCTGGGCTGGGCTAACCAGACATCACGCATATTTCACGTGGACTTATTGCGATCCTAAAATGGGTGCTGGGGCTCAGTAAACTAGCTTGTATTGGTAGCATGTATTTTCTGCCTAAACACTCGGTAAAAACTCGGCATTTAATTCACCAGCATCACATACCATTTCCCCATTCCCACCGTTATATTTTAACTCCATTAATAGTGAAACAAAAACATCATACCTGAAAGGGCGGGGAGAAAGATCACAATCGAGATACTGGAAGATTTCTTCTTACCGTGCAAATCGGCGACTTGTTTACTTTATCGGACGGAGATGTTAGGGAAATCTATCGCCACGACGTCTGCGGCACTTTCGCCACAAGTCAGCAATTATATCGGGAAATGCCCTCTTTGAAAACAATAAACCTGTTCAATATTTAAAGAAAAAGGCCTATGTGTGTGGGGAAAGCCGACAGCTACCGAGTCACTGACTCTGTGGATCGTGACGTGGAATGCACCATAGCCATCATAGCGAGCTGACTGAAGAACACGGAAGCATAAAAATAGAAGACGACATAATCATGGCTACCAGCAATAAGCTCAAAGTCAGATGGACGAAACAGGCCACTTTTTAGTTCATACAACTGAAATGTAGGCAAAGCAAAATATATCCAGTGAGCACAAGTGGCTAAGACTAGGCCTACTAGTTCACTGTTTTCTTTTTTCTGTAAGTATAAACTATGAAGTATTTTTCTTGTTTATTGTTTATTTATATTGTGGCGATCCGGGGCGATTACGAGTGATGTAAATTATTGTGTATATCGAATTGTTGTGTGTGTGTACTTGTGCTGTGCAGACCAAGTGCACGAGTCATGGTTCAATCCATGATTTTTTATCTTCATGTGTGGGGTCTCTCACAGATAAAAAATCTGTGTACAGATTTAACAATGGCGGTTAGCATTTGAATATAACCTCCCGCCAGAACGGCGACTGTTGTGATAAACAACAGTTATACAGTTCCGCTAAATGTTAGGGACAGCATGCGCTCAACCAGCTGTCCGCTCTAGAGAATGTTCGAGCAAGCCAGCAACGGTTGTTTTGAGTATGACTGAGGGGATTAAGTGTGATTGGTTAAGGTGAGCTGCAGGGCACCTATTAGGGGTCGCCCTTGTTAGCATGCTCATTTGCATCATCGAGGAGCTAAAAACCTGGCTACAGTCCAGTCGCGCGTTGTAATACTGTTCTGACGAAACAGGCCCTGTAAGCTGCAACTGAAATGGAAGCAAAATATAAGAGATTAGGCCTACTTGTTCACTGTTTATTTTTTCTGTAAGCAAACCTGACTCCAACTCCATGGCTCGCCACAATATAGTTATTTTAGTAGTTACATGCTGAAATGCTCATTGCAATAATCCGACTGCGCGACCTTTATGGCGTGTCTCGGCTCTCTCTCACTCCCCATTCTTCGTGTCTCTTGACACTGTGCTGTCCAATAAAACTGAAACAGCCATATATATATATAACGTTATCATTTATATATATATTATTATTTTACTTCCAATGTTTTTGTGACTGTTAGTAACCCCTGGAATAATATTATATTATATTATAAGCCCAGGAGTCATGTGATGTAACCACTTTTATACAAACATCAATTCAATAGGCCACATTATGTAGACAGGATAAGATGCGCTTTAATTCATGGATCGTACTGAAATTGAAACTGTGTGTTCACTTGACTTTATGGCCTGGAATATAAAACAGAGCCAGTACTACAGAGTCAGTTCTTGTGAAAAATTAGTTTTACATGTTGGAAGCCAAAATATAACAAACGTGCAGGCATGTGGAAAATTCATGCAGATTATTTTATAATTATAATTTGCAGGTAATGCATCTCCCTACAACCCATCTTACTGTCTGCCCCTGCGTTTCAGGATGAGACTGGCATAGGTACGGCACTGCATTTTTTAGTTTAAAATCTGACATTGTTAAAACTTCTCGCACACAACTTTCACTCTGTTAACTAATGTTTTAAACTGTAGGGGGATCATTTCCCACATTTAAATTTTTTTTTAGTTTTGTTGAGGTTTCTGACAGAAAAATTTGCAGTGACAGTGACATAGCTTTGCAAGCTACCAATTACTTCACACTGGAAGAAGTTGAACTACAGGAAAGCTACCCTAGGGAGAAATCTAGTTTATATCTAGTTTAACTAAAGCTACTTAGAAAAAGTAGTTCAAATTGACAATGTAGATGTGATACGAAATTATAACAAAATATAATACAAAAGTCACATGCCAGCAAAAACTGCCACTCAATTGAGTTTATTGCAAACAGTGCCCACTTGTTCACAGGTCTTACATAAACCAAAACAATAAATACCCCACTATTCATGGGAAAGTGCAAGGAATGTCAGCTTTGGTTTTGTATACAATGTCCATCAGTCAGACACCTGCCTTCCAGAAACTTCAGAGAGTCCAGGTGGGGGTATTGCACCAAGCAGGATTACTCAGTTAGCCAGGTAACTTCTAAAATAGCATGCAACAACTTATCTGAACATGTGTTAATAACAATAGTCAATACTTATGACTAATTGACACCTAATATATTCAAGTTTAGTTTTACAAATTCAGATTCAAAACATTAAAAACTATAGCCAAATATTTTTCACAGGTGAGCTGACAATCCGGTTTCCTGGAATACCCCTGAGACCTAAACCTGTTCTAAACAAAACAATCCCATCTGGGCTTTTCACAAGGACAAAATCGCAAGTTGTAGTTTCAATAGTTAACTACACAAAAAATGGCAAAAAAGTAATTTAACTACTTGAATCACTATGCAAATATGAATGTAGTTCAATTGCCAGCAAGCCACTGCAACATGTAGTTAAACTACTAGTTGAATTACTTGTAGTTCACTACTTTCCAACACTGGTTACATATCAGCTATTGTTTTCTGTCGCTGTGCGACAAGGACCTTAATTTTTTTCTCCATGATTGAAACATGCATTTTACCCCCTTTCACGTGCCTTTTTATGCCACTGTCTGTTCATCTGCCTGAAAAAGGCCTGTAATTACTGAGACAGATGCAATCCAGAGAGTAATTTGACAGGAAAGAGACATCTAAAGACACTGATACGTTCTGAGCGGCTCGCCTGTCGTCAAAACCCACCGCTTATGGTGATTTCCACACGCATTCAGAAGTGAACAATTCCATTCATACAGCGAAGTTTTAACTGATGTAAAACATGTAGGCCTACACCACTGGATTTGAGCTTCCTGTTTCAGAACCTGAGCAGGATTCCGCCCCGTCGTTACCGTAGAAACGAAGGCATTTGTACCTCCTGCTAATCAGTGAAATCTCAGTTGTAAGCATTTGTGTCTTGCACTTGGACCTTGACTGTGACCCCCACCCCACCTCGAGAAAAAAAGTACAATCTTCTAATGGAGAAGAAAGTCACTGGAGTGCTGGGGGGTGTAGCGTTGAGACTGTCTGCGCTGTAAGCCGAACGGGAGCTACGGTCCCCGTCGTTGCGTGGCACTCAATTACCACCGTAATGCGCAAATAAAAAAGCAAAAAAAAAGCCCTTCTCCACCGGTCATAGACACGGTGACAGCCCAGAGCAGCAGCATAAGGCCTTTTGAAGAAAAAAAAAGACGCTGTCGTCTCATCAACAAGGGACAGAGACCCGGACCAACCGCTTGTGTAATTGAAACAATCGATTGCGCTTTTATAAACAGCAGTGCACCATGCGGAGGGAACGGATTTGGTGATCAAAGCCTTGTGCAGATCAATCTCTGGGGCCACACCCCCCTTTCCGCCCTTAGGCCTCTTCAAATTTAGCTCTGTAGGAAGCTTCCTGAAACACCCCTGCCTGCCGCTGCATTGGATGTTGACGGCGAGGAAACGGAATGTTCCGCCTCTCCGGTTCGTTTGTCCCCTATAACCTTGCCGGCCGCTAACTCCCCCCCCCCCCCCCACACACACACACACAGTCACACACACATGAAACAGCCTGGTCACACGCCCCGCCCCCCCCCATCCCTTCACGGGTCACTGACTGTGATTGTGTTAACATCAAATAAAGGCGCTCACACAATAAGGAGATACTGCTGCTATAACAGGGTGTGTGTGTGTGTGTGGGGGGGGGAGGGGGGGGGGGTTAAATCCATGTGTCTCTATAGGGAGGGGGGGCTAGAAGGATTTCTGTTGTCAGGGATGATCTGAAGATTGACGGGGGGGAGGGGGAGGCACTCCACCAGATTTAGTAACCTTAGCATTTCCCTAATATCTGCACATTCACACTAAAAGAAACACACAACTCCTGAGGCATAGTGGCTCGGGCCGGCCCAGGCAGTGATATCAAACCTATTATACAACGGGCCATTCAATCCTTTTAGCTGCCGCTTTTACCGTCTTTTCCTGTTCAGGGGAAATTAAAAAGTACATAAAAAAATATGTCGGTCATAGAAATGTCAACGGAAGTATAGTGGGATAATGTTTCATATCACTCCCTCGTAGCATGCGTGTGATACGTGCAGGTGTGAACACCGCCAGACACAACATAAAGATAACGCTTCAGGTAATGACTTACATGACTTAATAAATGCCTAATTGCCTGTTGAAATCAATTATTGTATTTAGAAATACGGGCTTTGGCAGAAGACCAACGTGAAAATATATGAGTTATTATAACATCATGAAGGATCCAGGTTTCCACATTGAGAAAATCCATTTAAGCCGACGCACAATATCCACTGATGCAATGTGCTGTATATGCCTATCAACAATGACCTCCCTGGCTTCTTCCTCAATTACGCCAATATAGTTACTAATATACACATTAATGTTGACACACTGTCAACAACTGAATGTTATTAAGTTCATAATAACTTATTAATAACTATATTATTTATAACTGCGCCTTATCATAGTGTTTTCGGAGTGAAACAGAGGGGAGGGCCTATTGTGATCTTATCTGCACTCTCTGGGGTGATGGTGCAGTCCACAGTGGAGTCCTGCTCTGCCCCCTACTGGCTACTTGAGGAAACTGGTAGCTGACAGGCTAATTGGAGTTTTGAAGTATTGAAAGCAAGGGGAGTTATTAATGTCTAAGATTAAGGTTGGAGGTTAGCTGGTTTTAAGTACTTTAGTTCCTGCATCCTCTCTCTCTCTCTCTCTCTCTCTCTTCCCCCACCCCCCCCTCTCTCTGTTTCTCTCTCTCTCTCTCTCTCTCTCTCTCTCTCTTTTTTTCAGGGTAATGGGCACATTCCCCAGCCAGCGCTGCATGTAGCGATAATAAGACAAGGATTCAGACATTAATCTGAATTATTCTGCAGTTGTACCGAATTGCATTTACCTCTTTACACCCTTTTTATAATGGCCACTTTCCCCCACTACAGTTTCAGCGAAGTACCTTCTTCCCAATGCCAGGGTGTTTGAACGTACACTCCTGATTTACAGAAAGGAACATGTTCACCCAGTAAAGGGGGATTATACAAACAGAAAGGTGTGGAAAACTAAAGTATAATGTGATTTTTCAGAAGAAACATCTTTCTAATAAGTCCCATCATTTCCTGGATATTTTTGTTTTAGTCTGGCACCTGGTACGTGAAGACCGGCCCACTATCTGCCCACTTTTCTCATCTATTCTTCTGTAAAGACCTTGTTATATTATGTATTTTAGCCCCTAATTTATACATAAATAGATACATGTTGTCTCTTTTGTTGTTGTTCTCTTACACGAGTACATCCACTGAGATTGGGAAACATCCTTCACAACCAAATGGATTTATAAATACAGAAATCATCTTTTGATGTCCTCTGGTGTTTTTTTTTTCTTTTTCAAAACATCAAATACAGGCATCCCTGCATCTAAGAAGTTGGAAGTGGCAGATGTTCTCCCGACGACCTTGAGTGTGTGATGTGTGTTGGTGTAAACATTATAATGGCTTATGGGCACTGTTTCATTGGCCTAGAGTGGACGGCCTGCAGGTACTTTAGGTTGTCCCATTTAAATTTTTATTTGGTTTATTTACATATAGTTTATAGTTAACTTCATGCAACCAGGTCTGGTTTGTAATATTAATATGTAAAAATAAAAGTAAGAATGTAAAGGAATTCCTGATGTAATGAGCACATTCACTTGATAAAAACATAAAGAGATACTACTTTCCTTCCAGTGATTTAATAGTACATGAGAACAGTCATTTTAATTATACATTCATTTATATCACCACGGTGACTGTGCCTGTTGTATCTACATCAGAAAAATTAACCCAACTGTTAGATATTATGCACCCATGGCCAATTAACAGATAAAGAGTTATTTCTGTCATGCAAATCTCTCACAAAATCTTAAACATATTTTCCATTTAAAATTTCAAGATTAAGTTCCTTGAGATGAGGAAGATTAATTACTTTCTCCATTTTCTGTGACTACAGCTATTTTTTCTGCACAACATAAGAAAACATAACTGCCTTCGCAATGAGTATTTAAACTGTCAATCAACCTGATGAAGTCTTTTTTTACCATTGACTAACTGTTCAGCTGGCGTTAACAGTACACTACACACTCAGTAATGGAATAGTACATTAAAGTAATGCATTTAAAGTTCAATTTCACATTAATTCGACTGCCACTGAAGATGTCTCTTCCCCAGTCCGTTTTATAAAATCTGCTTTTTTGGCGCTGGCCAATGAATACTAAATTTTGTCGGGACCTCAGCTGTCTTACGTTCATTTCTCTTTCCCCTGAAAAACATGTATTGGGGTTCTTTGAAAAAACATAACCTGGGGCAAACATGCTCTTGGTTTTAACTTTATAACCATGAGTATTTTTTTAAACGGTCCAGACTGGGCTCCTTATATGGTGAAGTCAATATATTTCACAGGGTCAAAATGTTCAAACACATGACCTTTCCCCAAAAGGCCACATTAGTTTTCTTTATTACCTCCTGTAAATGTCCACTGTGAAATATTGTGTGACAGCCAGATTGCAAATGGGTCAATAAAGGAAATAAAAATTGATTTATAGGCTAGAAATAGCCAAAGTTTGAAAATCAAATTGCTGGACATACAGTCAAGCCGGAAAGTTGTTTTCACTTTGTCATTATTGCCTATTTTGTGTAAAATTTTGTGACAAAAAATGAACTCAATCTATTGTAGAATATGTCTGTAATGTAATAAAATGTGGAGAAGGTGAAAGGGGTGGGCAGACTTTCTGGCTTGACTGGAGATAATCCAGACAGATAGGAGAGGTCAATTGTGAATGATACTACACTATAACGGAATACAGCTTTAAAAAAAATGTAAGGGTAGAAATGCATAAAGATAATGGCTAAACAAAGCCAAGTGAATTATATACAACCCCTAACACACTTACATTCAGAGCAGCTTAAGCCAAATCCCACTGTGCAAAACCAACCAAAAACAATATTACCAGTTTACTTCCAGCTGGAATAACATTCTGCTCCTAATGTGAATTAAAGATGAACAAGTGACCTATTAACATGAAATTATGGGAACTCAAATTAAAAAGCTTGTCGAGAGTAAGATGGCCGCACTTAGACACTTGCTGGCTTTGATCACAACACAGCACTTAAGAGCTCTCTCATTTCTCACTGAACTTGTCCTATGAGCTGTGCATGTTTTACAAGACCTACCCTCTGAGATAATGAACATTAATGACTAAAATAAACAATCATTTTCATACTAATAATCCACCCTAATTCGGAATACAACCATTCGCAGTTCATTCACAGTTTAAGTGCATTTCTAAATAGATATTATCATTATGGAAATGACATGTAAATACAGCAACAGGCCGATATGGGCATTATCACTGGAAGTGTTCAAGGTGTAAAGACAAGATGTATTTATGTATTTATTTACTTATCCATTATTTTATTGGCCTAGGGCTGGGGGGTCGTGTCACCTTTTGCTTCTCGGCAGGTTTATTTGGTCCTTAGGACTCACTGGGGTACCCGACCCTGGTCCTGGAGAGCCGCAGGGTCTGCTGGGATCCCCAATCCTTGTCCTGGAGAGCCACATGGTCTGCTGGGGTCCCTAATGTTGGTTCTGGAGAGCCGCAGGGTCTACGGGGGTCCCCGACCCTGGTCCTGGAGAGCCACAGGGTCTGCTGGGGTCCCTAATGTTGGTTCTGGAGAGCCGCAGGGTCTACTGGGGTCCCCGACCCTGGTCCTGGAGAGCCGCAGGGTCTGCTGGGGTCCCTAATGTTGGTTCTGGAGAGCCGCAGGGTCTACTGGGGTCCCCAATCCTGGTCCTGGAGAGCCACAGGGTCTGCTGGGGTCCCTAATGTTGGTTCTGGAGAGCCGCAGGGTCTGCTGGCTTTTGTTTCCACCATAACAAAATAACCAACTAGGTTTGACATATGAAGCCAGGTATGGTGAGTAATTAACAATGTAATTAATCAATTATGTTCTGAGTAACAATGCAAACCAGCATATCCTGTGGCTCTCCAGTCTCCAGGACCAAGATGGGGGACCCCTGCAGACCCTGTGGCTCTCCAGTCTCCAGGACCAAGATGGGGGACCCCTGCGCCCCACTGCCTGAAAAACTCTCTATTATATGTATTACATTATATTCATTTAGAAACATTTAGAATGTAAGAGAACATAAATGCATTCATCTGGTTTATATGAGCAATAATGGCAGACCAGCGAGTGTACGTATGCGCACCGTTAACCCTTTGAAAAGTAGGTTTTTTTTTTAAAACGTAAAATATACTCAAAGCTGGTTCAGAAAAGTGGCATATTTCGCGAACAGGCGTTATATTGAACAATCCAGAAAATGTATGGTAAGACATAATCACTAGAAATTGTTTCAAAGTAAGTTTGAGTTAATGTCTATGGTCTAAATGAATGGAGAAGTTACTTCTGAAACCAGTGTGACGTTGTCACTTGAGTACTCTATTCGAATGTTCAGTTAAGAACATTTTAATCAGACATTTGTGGTCTTACATCTGAAAGGGTTAAAGCACTAAATATGAGTTAACTTATTCCAATATACAACCTAACACAAATCATAGATTCATCCAGTCCACATACATGTAACACATAGGTATAACGATCCTAAGATAATTATACGGAGAGCTAAGATGCATTCTGAAGAGATGGGTCTCCAGAGTGTGTGTCGCCTCGGCAACAGCATCACAGCAACGTTGAGGACAGACTTTTTGTTTGTTTGAGCTAAGCATTGTCCAGGATGTTTCAGAAGCATTGCTGAAACGTTTCAGAAGCATTGCTAAAAACAACGGTGAACTGACACACCTGAACGTGATTAGGCCAGCGATGTGTTCTTCTTCAAACTGAACCCAGACAGGGATTCGGCTTGTTAAAGAGATGGATACAGTCTGCACTCTGCACAGCTATGAAACACACTCCTCCACAGGCCCCACCACACCATCATTACCCTCTCCTAATGGCCATTAAATATCGCTTACAGTTATCAAACATAACTACTTAAACATAAATCTCATAAATAAATGAAAACCCCTATGTGCATATATACTCTACGGACTGGTGTTTGACTGAGAAACGAAAACGGCTGTAAAACATTTGAGCATCTTTTCCGGGATAAATCCTCTCTGTGCCGCGGCTGCAGAGTGTTGCAAAGTGGATGTGAGTCATTCTACATGAAGGGCTGTGCTTTATACAACAAACAGCACTCCGCTCGCTTACCGGAGGGTCCGAGAGGCAGAGCCAGGCCGGCCCCAAGCCTCTCCTTCACTGTTTCTTTACCTTTTTCTATTATTACAGCCCTGCGGCACCGTGGTTTTATGTAACTCTCCGGTCCACCTCTGCTCTATTCCTTGGTTAGGGTGCCCAATGGCGCTCAAGTGACCCTTATGGAGGGTGACTGCTACAGCTTGAATCATCGCTAGCACACAGCGGGCCCACAGACGCAGTGCTAAAACACTTTTGTAGTGTGTCAATAAACTCACCCAGGGACTACTAACTCCTTAGCTAAATCTGACAGTCTTACCTTACCAAACTGGAATATGCTGCAGTATACTGAAATAAAGTACAATATCAAGCTATTGCAGTATTTAACAATATAAGGTCACATATACAAATTATTGCTGCTGTCAAACATTGCAATATACTTTAAAAAGTAATTCTGTGAAATCTATTGTTTTATTTTTCTAAACGTCCACACAATTTATAACATATTGCAGTAGGCCTATATTCCACTTTCATAATGGTACAAAAACTAATCTGTAGAAATGTTGGTTATTGTCCCAGTCGAATAAATGCAATAAAATAAATAAATATAGTTGAGGAAGGGGGTTGAGACAGTCATTAATATAATGTCCTTTACCGAGTGAGATGATCAATATGGGGGGGACGGCTCTTGTGAATTCTGTGAGGAAAAAAAATGTAAACACAATATATATATATATATATATATTTTTAAAACTTTTGAACTTTGGTCCCAAAATTCAATGCCTTCATTCAACATTTTTACCCTTTGAAGTTAAATATAAATAATGCTCACTTCCATTTGTTCACAGGTCCACTTTAGTTCATTTAACATATTCTTGATCTTGTCAAACTGTACTGGTGAAGATAAACTAAAACCAAAATGATTTATTCAATTCTGAGTTACATTTAAGGGCAAATGTCGACAGAATCCATGCCAATGTTTTTGTAAAAGACATAGATGTATGCACTGTAAGTAAATAAGGCATGAATCTCTGATATGACACCGGCAGTGATGTGTGTAAAATGTATTGCTGAAGTGTCTTTTTGCCTCACATAATTAATGCATATCCATATCCATAATCCATAATTACGACCCCAACGTGCTTCACCACTGTCTTAAAGATCGAAAGGCTCTGCTCTGCACCAGGGGCAAGTTATCTGATGGTGTAAAATGTCAATTTAGTGACTGTCTTAATCATTTAGTGACTGTCTTAATCATTTAGTGACTGTCTTCATAATTTAGTGACTGTCTTCATCATTTAGTGACTTCTTCTTCATCATCTTTTCAGGGAGGAGGAGGAGGAGGATGTTTTTTTTTGTTTTTGTTTAAAATAGTTTTAATTCATGGTTTTTGCGATAGGCAAAAGTGTGAAACATGAGTAAATCCTGCTGCTCAGCGGTTAAAGGTTAAAGGTTAAAGGTTAACCTTTGTGTTCCGACCTGCTGGAATAAACTGACCTGAGCTGAATAAACTGAAATAAACTGCCCCCTGGTATAAGTTTATAAAAACTATTTAATTTTACCAGCCAGGTAAATTCAGGAGAGAGAAACAATCACAGGTGCATTGAGGTGCATTGAGGTGCATTTTTTTTTTAGATACGATAATTCAAAATTCAAAAAGGTTGACATAGCAGTACTATTTTTGTGACTCTAAATATGAAGCGATAAACAAATTGTGACACTGGAATAAACAAATAATTTCCTTGCCTCAGCATGTCTGAGACTAAGCTATTGCTGGTGTCCTGCCGTGACCATGTCTTACCGTCTTATTTCTTCTGCTGTTCTGTGCAATATTTGTTCTTTTTTTGCATGATAATTTCTTCTATTCTGTTGTTAGTTTAGTAGAAACCAAATCCAGACCAACATACAATGGTCACATTTCTTTAAGGAGGGGGGGGGGGGGGGGTGTGACTCTAGGCCTGCTGGGTCCTTGCTCGCTTTTGTTCCAATAAATAAGAATGAAAAAACATTTTCACCAAGGATCCATGTACAATTTGCCCCAGGGTACTGCTCCACATGTGATTTGAACCAAGAACTTATGAAGGTAAAATGTTCAGCGTTAAATCAATCAATCAATGTGACAGAGTCCATTATACTCTAATAGTGTACATGGGATTTTTTTATTTTTTTACTGTGAAAGTCTATAGAGCCATGAAGCCATGGTGACACAGCCAGCACTCTGAACGCTACAGTTCTCCAAACAAGGGGCCACTTCTTGTTGAGAGCGTTGCTCTATGGCGCCAGTGTGGTTGGTTAATATAAGTCTTCCAGGCTCGTTTATCAATGCCAAAAGTCAATAGTACCAAATGCGGTCAAAATACAAAGTCAATAATTTTTTCCCACAAGAACATGCAGTCGCAATAGGTCTAATATCTTCCTATGTGCCGATTTATTGTGCAATTTGAACAATATTAGCATATTTTGTGGATCAATCTATGACAGCTTGCGGCACTTCCTAGTCACAGTGTATCACTACTATCTCACGGTTTTAGTGGAGGCTCCGGACCCGGCCCGGCCTCAATGACAATATAAGGGCCCCCCTTCTTCCTACTGCACAGTCTCTGGCTCGCGGCACTTCCGCTGGTTTTTCAGGAGCCCATGGAAGGTCGATGGATGTCGCAGTCACTTTGTCCATATTTTTCTCCAGTCTATGGTTCCAATACGGCGCTGGCCCTTTAAGAAACTGAGCCATCGCTCTTCCGGCTGTTCCCACGGCAGCCGGTGACCCCAGGGGGTGTCCAGTGGTCTTCCACAGACCCCTCTGCAGGCAATGCATATGCTGGGGAGAACCTCCTCAAATGGCAACGCTTTCGCGTGCCACTATGGGGAGTTTTGGGGGGGTGGGGGGGTTGGACAGCAGGAGAAGCTGCCGGTTGATTTCCCTGCACCTGTTTTCGCCACCCGCCATTTTGCCTCATTGTGCCAACCCGCCTCCCAGATTAGCCGTGGAGAGCCTGCCTGCCTGCCCGCCGGCCTGTCTGTTTGATGGACTCTCCCCTCCTGGCCAAACCCACGGACCTGGGTGATTGAACCGGCTTACGGCGAGGCGAGGCAAGACGAGTGAGCTGCGTCGGGCCGCGAGATAAAGACGGCAATAAGTCAACAGGAGGATCCCGCCGGCCGAAGGAAAAAAAAAAGAGAACCACGCAGATTTAGCGCATTTGTGTAACGTTCCGCTATCGCTGAGGCGAAGACAGGAGGAGACCTATGGCGCACTGAAGATAACCGCGAATGTCATTGCGTCTTCCTCCCTTCCACTCCTCCCTGCTGTTGTATCCCTGTTGCGATGGCGGGCGGCCGGGGGGTCCGTGCCTCCCTCCTATCGGCCTAAAACCAATCGGTTTTGTGTTACCATTTGGGAGAAAAACAAGCTGCTGTTTCTAAGGTTGAAAGCGGAACTTTCCAATAGTTAACTTGTAAAGGTGGGGGCAGTTAAGAGGGGATTGTGGGATACCACAGTCTGCGTCTCTCTGCCTCCCGCATAAGCCTTTTTCCTGGACCGCTTTTGGAAGGGAGGATAATATTGTGCTGGACTTTTGGCGCGTTTGAAGCGAAACAAAAGACTCCCGCTACAATAGCGAGCGTTTGCCGTGAATGTCAGGGCCATTAGCAACAACTGACCAACCACCGAGTATGGAAAAAAAAGATTTAAAAAAAAAAACCCAACTGAATATAAAACGGCCATTTCTGCACACAGAACAGCTGATTTTAACACCTAACACCGGAGTTATTTCTTAAGCTATTTTTTTTATGCATTCAGACAACTGTAGGCTTTTTGGAGCTTGTAGTAATGCCCCCCCCTCTCCCAACATTTCTACTGCACTCATACAGACCAAAATGCTGCGGTGCTAATATGCTAACGGTCTAATATGCTAACACGCGTTGAAAGGTGCGCGCCCTCCGTCAATCTCAAAATATGTCACCGAGGAGAATTCCCTGGAGAGAAAAAAAGCACAGAGGAGCAGGGGAATATGTCTCATGTGGAAAATCTGTCCCTGAAAAATACTCGGGTGGGGGTGTGAGGAATTTCACGCACAAACATATGGCTTTTGTATCAGAGCTCTACCTGACAGAACATGTAATTACTGACGCGTGAATTCGCCGTGGCAATATCTGATGTCATCTGTTTTTTGTTCTCCATTTGCCCGCCGGAGGCTTATTAGCTTAATTAGCACGTCCCTCGGCGTAAGAGGCCGGCGATGTCGAGGTCGCTTTGCGAGCGTGAGCAGATCCTCGGGGGTGTCCCTGGCTGCGGTGCCTGAGGTGTCCAGGCTAATATCGCTCTAAATCTCCGGAGAGAGTGGAGAGGCAGTGGGAGTCGGGGAACAGCGAGCGCTCCCATTATTTTCCAATCAGCAGCCATCTGCTGCCGCCGGAATTCTGATAGGAAAACATGGGGGAATTCAGCAAGGGGCCATGTCTGTGCGAACTAGCAGGCCTCTGCAAAATAACCGTATCTGAGCAAAGGAGCTGTACTATAGGCCTATCTCCACACTCAAGACAACAAAAACCAGTGGTAAATTAGGCCAAGTTTGAAGTGATTTCAAGTCCTATTAAACATCACACTTAAAATTTGAATTCTGCCCATGGCGACTTTTCCAGCCCCCAACGTTTATGCTTTCATGGTTTATAAAAAAACAAGCGGATTACTCACTGATTTACTGTCCCGGAATGTCTTTCTAAATCATAATCCCCATTCCAGACCACGTTCCCGGGGGGACATCACTGACAGGATAGGTTCTGGAAGTGTTTTGCAGGGAAGAGGTTTCTGTTCAGAACTGGTTCCTGATACAGAACACACCCTGATACCAGGAGGTCAATCTTCATTCTGTTTTCGTCTTCTTCTTCTTCTTCTTCTTATTCTTCTTCTCTTTCTCCTTCTTCTTCTTCTTCTCCTTCTTCTTCTTCTTATTCTCTTTCTTCTTCTTCTTCTTCTCATTCTTCTTCTCCTTCTTCTTCTTCTTCTGCTGCTGCTGCTGCGTGGGGAAAAACTGGGACGTTTCCAGAAAGATGAAAAAATAAAACCTCTTCTAAGCGGAACAGGAAGATAACATCCAGAGAGGATAAGTAATTCTGTTTATTTGGCAAAACTGACACAGTAAGACAGGATGATTCCAAAGTTTGTTAAAAGAAAAAAACCAGACGTGACAAGCACCATACCTACAGCCTTTTCTGTGGTGATATAATTAAGTGGCGTGTTCCTGTCTTACGTCCGTTTAAAGCTTACAGCAGCGTACTCCGATAGCATTTTTGTTTATTCTGCACCAGCCGGTGATTAAAAATGAAATCGAATTAAAACTAAATAATAGAACTGGGTTCTCTCCTCCCTCTTTAACTGTTCATTAAATATTACATTTTTTAGAAACTGAAAAACATGCGTGGCATTTAATTTTAATTTATTAGGACAAAGAATCTAATTGAAATGACAGATTGGATCTGTCCAATCAAGGAAGGGCCCTGAACAGGAGACATTTTTTAAAAAGGTTTAGGATTTCTCAATCCCCCCCCACACACCCCCACACACACATTACAGGCATTTAGCAGACGTTCTTATCCAGAGAGACTTACACAACTTCTTATTACATTTATCCATTCATACAGCTGAATATATACTGAAGCAAGTCAGGTTTAGTACCTTGCTCAAGGGTACAACGGCAGTGTCCGACCTGGGAATCGAACCTGCAACCTTTTGGTTACAAGTCCACACATACACACACACACATATGGTAAATGCCAGGCGGGGGCTCAAGTGTTTCATGGCAGTGGAGCAGCGGAAAGTTTTTCTGAAGCCACTTCCTCCCCAAAACCACAACCCTCCAACCCTACCCTGAAACAGGGGACAGATGGACCTGTGATTTAATCAAACTTATTGGACGGGCGGCATGAGTCGTATCTTAGGCCTCGTGGGGAACAACAGGAATCATAGAAGCCCTGCGTAGTTCGGCATGGCCACTCAAGCTGAAGAAAAAAAAAACAATTATACAAATAACCTTTGTCTGCAATACCCTATTACCCTCATTAGTTTAAGTGGCTCTTTCTCTTCAACCACAAGAGGGAAGGGGGACGTTGGCTTTGGCTGTCCTTGATTCGTCTCATAAAAAGGTTACTGCCTGTCCGTTCACGTCCAGCTTGGGCGATGTGAGAGGTCAAAGGTCAGAGTGAATTAAACAGCACAGCTTTTTTTCCCTTGCTGGTACTTCCTTTAGTGAGGCCTTGCGTGCGCTCCTCTGGGAGAATCCTGTTCAGGTGTGCTGGGGAGAGGCTATGAATACAGAGTTGGGGGGGGAGATTGTGACAGAGAGAGAGAGTGAGGAAGAAGGAGAGAGCGAGTGAAAGATGGAGAGAGAGGGAGCGAGAGAGAGAGTAAATGGGGGGTGAGAGAAAGAGAGAGAGAATGAGGAAAAAGGAGAGAGGGAGTGAGAGAGACGGAGAGAGGTGGAGCGGCGAGAGAGAGAGAGAATGAGGGGGAGAGAGAAAGAGAGAGAGAGAAAGAAAGAAAAAGAGAGAAAGAGAATGGGGGAGAAAGAGAGAGAGAAAGAAAGAGAGCGAGATAATGGGGGGAGAGAGAGAGAAAGAGAGAGAGAGAATGGGGGAGGAGCGAAAGAAAGAATTGGGGGGGATAGAGAGAGAAAGCGAGAGGACGCAGGTACACTCCCCTCAGGTGTATGATGCTCAGGTTGCTGTTCCCCCTGCAGCTTCCCGGCTGATCTCTGCTCCGCTTCACTTCCTCTCTAATCTGCTCGGCTCCAGCTGCCTAAGAATTGATTTTAAGATTCTCTAAATCAATTACTCTGCTGTCCAAGGTCCTGACACCAGGAGATCTATCTGTCCATTACTGCACATGCACACACACACGCATACACATACATCAGTGCACTCACATACAAACTCACATGCATGTGTACACACACACGCACGCACACGCTCACGTAGAGATGCACATACATGCACATACGTACATACATACAGTGCATACTACATGTTCACACACACATATACATATATACACATACACACAGGGTTTCCTGCACAAATTCATACACACACACACACACACACACATACACATACATCAGCGCACTCACATTCAGGTGTACACACACACACACACACACATCAGTGTGCTCACATTCAGGTGTACACACACACACACACACACACATCAGTGTGCTCACATTCAGGTGTACACACACACACACACACACATCAGTGTGCTCACATTCAGGTGTACACACACACACACACACACGCATGCACATGCTCACATACAGACGTGCTCAAAATTGTTGGCACCCCTGGTAAAGATGAGTAAAAAGGGTTATAAAAAATTCACTGTTTGGTGAATTAGCTTAATCTCACACAAAAAAAAAAAATCTAAAAAATTTGACAAATCCAACCGTTAATTGAAATTAATTTATTGTGAGAAAAAATCCCTCATCTAGAAATAATTATTTTTAACAAAACAATGTTGGCCACAATTATTGGCACCCCTGCATTTATATATTGAATAAAGTATTAATTTGTAATATTTGGTCGCATATCTTTTGCATGCCATGACGTCCTGATGTCTGTGACCCAACAACATCAAAAGACTCTTGATATCTTATTTTCTGGTATTCTTACAGGCGATACTAAATGTCTCTGCATTTGAATGGATCTCTATGGGAATTGGGGGGTGGGACTAGATTTAGCTGTAAATTCCACTGGAACAGTATGGAATACATGGTTGACTAAATGGCTTTAAGTTATCAAGGGTCTGATGTATCAAACAAGCCTTAAACAATCACTCTTCTGCCAGATATGCAGTTGATATGGATGGATCACTTGAATGGTTTCTTCTCCTGACTTATTTTTCATAGAGTTCAATAGGAAAATGTTTCAGGAGAAACAACCCTTAAAGTGATCTACTGCATATCTGTATAAAAATTTTAACAAATTGCAGTATACTTCAAACACCTGGATGACTCACTTACTTCCGGGGTTTCGCTGAATACATTCGGGAGCACACTTTTCAAGAAGTACACAAACATTTTGGTCACATCAATATGACGTGAGCTTCGTTTAAAAAAAAATGAGGGGCAGCTTTGCTGACGTTTTCCTTCAAATACAACAAAAACAACATGTGACATGGCAGCGCAAGAGTGGGGTGCAGGGTTGCCAGATCTTGTAAGATATTTCAGCCAAATGGCGACTGAAAACTTGCCCAAATGATAGGCTATTTTTAACCAAAGTATTTTATCATGTTTTTACTTTTTAAAATAAGTGCGTGTTTTGCGACCTTTCATTTTTACCCGTGACTACACTTTGAAAGTATCCTAATTTAGCTGTAAAACCACGGACATGGCAAAACTGGTGGGACGTTTTATGACACTTCCACAGTGCAGTTGTAAAATAGTATGGCGGATTTATTTCGCGGACTGCTAAACAGTGCACATTAAACAGCACACTTCTGCCAGTGCACTGTGCACAGGAAACAGGGCGCAGTAGATAGGGCTCTGATTCGGACACAGCCCAAGACCCCATATGCCAAATTTGTCCTGAGCTTTGACTGACCATTAAATTCAAATTAATTTGGCTTCATAAATACATATTGTGAACTTCAGCGATGGCCAAGATGAACTTGTCAATTTTTATGTTGGGGGGAAAAAAAAAGTGTGAATTTATGTGCCAATAAAAGTTTCATCGTAACGAGTCCAGGCCAGTATGTTGACACAGCTGTTAAAATGAGACTTTTATATTTTCATGAAGGTTTATCACAAAAAGGCTCATTGATCACACCCGCCCTTGATCATGCCTGAATGCTTTTGTTGGCGGGTTTTGAAGCGGACAGTGACCTCTGTTCCTGTCCAGCACGAGGTTTCACTACCCAGGTCTGTGGGGGATTCCGTATTGCATCCTGGGTCCATGTGAACTCACTGCTTTGCCGTTTCTATGGAGACACCCCTGTCGCTTGACACTTTCCAGGGCTCTGAACTTCGACTCCAGGTCACATGGTAATATGAATTATGTATATGATAAGAAAACTCAGAGGTGTATCAATGACGACAGGGGAGGTAAAAATAATTTTTTTTAAAATGGTGCAGATTTGAAGGATAAATAAAGCGCGGCCCTGCTGCCAAGAAGCCAGAATACTTCGCCTCATTAAGCCAGAAGATGTTAGTGGAGACTTCTGCAGCACCGGGCCTTCGTCTGCAAGCAAAAAAAAACATAAACAGAGTGACGACCGTCTCTTCTGAATGTCAGGAGGGTGAGAGAATAAGAAAACACTGAAACTGGACCATTTTCTTTTTTCTTTTGTTTCAGTAAGTCGTCTTTAATGGCGACGGGGATTGCGATTGCTCCCCTCAGCTGCACTATTAATTGTGGCTTATTGTCAATTAAACTAATGAGTTCCAAAGACACTCTGGGGAATTGTCCCCGGTGTGACAACACAAGACAGAGGGAGAAAAACTGAAAAGCAACAAAAGGAGAAAAATATCAGGGATACTTAGGAGCTGGTGACAGAAGCCTCTCCAAAGCCCCCCCCCCCACCTTTCCCAAAGGAATGGAGAACGCTACAGGGCAGATGCGTATTTTTCTCAAACTGGCCGGCTCGTTGCCAGGGAGAGATGGCGCTCAGCCTGACAGATGTCAACTGTAGGCCTGCCTCGCGGTGCTCCGTAGGGGAATGCCATCAATGCTTCCATACGCTTTCACACACCTGGTAGGGGGGAGCCAGAACGGGGCACCCTAGGGTACCATACCACCAGTACCCACAACCCCCCCCCATCTCTCCAGGCTCTGTCCTCGTTTTCAAGCCGATCAACAACAACAACAACAACAACAGCTGAAGCGTTATTTTTGGAAAAAGATTTAAACCTAGAAAAGATTCCAGCTCTTGGTTCTGGCCCAAGATTGAGGATGTTAGCTGATGATGCGAACCAGAGGAAGGCACTTCCTACTTAATCAGAACTCAAAGAAAACAGAAATTATTTTTAGTCTGCCAAGGATTACCGCAGGAAGATCTTCGTGTTCATGTGAGAAATCTGACAATATCAGTGCACAGAAGGTGCCGAATTAAATTTTGGCAAAACTCAAACCACGCCGATTGCAATGTTCCAGTGCTTTCTAGCCCAATCAGTGGAAGTTTTGAAAAATTAAAGCAAGAAGAATCACCTCCATTTTGTCTAAAGCAGTTGCAGCGTTGCATCAACAGGTGAATATACTTCTTTACTGAAAACACTTCTGCACTTCACACAACCACTCTATGGGGTCATGCTACCGCTAGTGTTGTTTTCTGCAAATACATTTCCATGATAGGCCTCCATGATGGCTCCCATTTAACAGTGAGAACTATGTTTAGTAGCAGGCTGCCATCCAGGAGGTGGTGCGGAATATTATAACATCAGCCATCATTTCTGGCCTTGTGATGTGGCAGGTTTCAAAAAGAGGGTCGTGTCTGTCGGTTGTGTGATTTACGGCTGCGGACGTCACCCTTTCTTTAAATCAAGTCCCCTACTACGGGCCTTCTGTGGCCAAAAAAGGCACCCACTAACCCCCCACACCCGTCTGTATTTTAAACGCAGTGCAGGCCGCCGGTCCTCCCCCCAAAAATATCTGCCTCCCCATCACAAAACAGTGTACAGGCTGGGAAAAAGTTGGCTACCTGTTGCCAGGTGTTGATGACAGGTTTGTCTCCTTGGTTACATTTTTACGCTTTTTTTTATTGCCAAAATGTGACAATGAAGTCACTCGATCTGTGTGCTTGCTTTGATTTCATAATTAAAATAGGAGCTTGCTTTCTGGGACTGGGATAGGATAGGTGCTTGATTGCTGGGACTGGGATAGGATAGGTGCTTGATTGCTGGGACTGGGATAGGATAGGTGCTTGATTGCTGGGACTGGGATAGGATAGGTGCTTGATTGCTGGGACTGGGATAGGATAGGTGCTTGATTGCTGGGACTGGGATAGGATAGGTGCTTAATTGCTGGGACTGGGATAGGATAGGTGCTTGATTGCTGGGACTGGGATAGGATAGGTGCTTGATTGCTGGGACTGGAATAGGATAGGTGCTTGATTGCTGGGACTGGGATAGGATAGGTGCTTGATTGCTGGGACTGGGATAGGATAGGTGCTTGATTGCTGGGACTGGGATAGGATAGGTGCTTGATTGCTGGGACTGGGATAGGATAGGTGCTTAATTGCTGGGACTGGGATAGGATAGGTGCTTGATTGCTGGGACTGGGATAGGATAGGTGCTTGATTGCTGGGACTGGGATAGGATAGGTGCTTGATTGCTGGGACTGGGATAGGATTTTTTTTGTTTGTTTTTTGTTTCTGGTTTTTTTTGGACACATAATGAATAAGTAATGATTGATATTTCGCCAAATACCTGGAAGACGAGGGAAAACGCAGAAAAGAACCAAACTCACCCAAAAGCCACCCAAATTCATCAAAACGCACCAAAAACATGTCAAAACTCCCCAAAACGTACTCAAACTGCTACAAACTCCCCCACACTTATGCAAATTCGGCCAAAGTCACCTAAATTTGCCCAAACTCACAGAATATTTCCCAATTTAACCCAAACACACCCAAAGCTGGTCTGATGGCATTTGTGTTCGGTTTAAGTCATGTTTCAGTGGGCTCCTGCATGGTTTCCGCAACAATGAAAGCGCTTTCACACCGGTATTATTTTAAGTTTTATTCCTACCGTGCTGTGAAACATGTCAACAAAAAGCCACTATATTTGCAGTGGTTTGTTCATTGACAACAAGGCCATACATGTGAAATTTGTGAAAGCCGTTTTTTTGCCCAAGATACAGAATGAAACAGAAAATACTACATTAACACAGAATTCAATAGATAATTAATATTAATACTACTGTTACTTGCTACTGCTTCTACTAAACTACCACTACTACTAATATAATAATAATAATAATAATAATAATAATAATAATAATAATAATAATTAGCTATATTTATGTATATAGCATTTCATATTATTATTTGTAGCCTAAAACACTTCACAAAAAAACATAAAGAGACATAAAAGTGCTAAATATAAATGTGTTACTTTCATAAATATGAATGTGTTTTTTTTATTATATTTGTGCAATGATACAATTTAAATCACAAGGACAGATGGTTCTGTGCCGCACAATGCTAATTAAAACTGAGACAAAGCAGAGTTTGTTTGTCCGCTTCCTCTGTGGTAAAAGATTTGTAAAGTTAATTAAATATGTTTATTTTTATGTTTCATTAGTGTGAGGGAAGGATGGCTGAATTGATAGAAAATGGACTGCTGTAATCCGGGTTCATATTGGCAACCCTTGCTGGGTGGTCTACATCTGCTCCAGTTTGGCCAAAGCAAAGCACGTCCATATCTTCTGTTAGGCTGCATTATAATGAGTTATGAATCTGGGGGGATTCAGGAAGTAGAGATGAGATTGATTCAAGGCAGTACATGGAGCTATCTGACTGGAGAGGCAGGAGAAACTGGGGGCGGCTGTGTGGGGTCTGACTGGGGGCGGCTGTGTGTGTCTCTGGATTACTGTGTTAGCTGGGTAACTGCACTGAGTAAAACCCGGAACAGCTCTTTTTACCTTTTAAAAAGGTAAAAAGAGCTGTTTTAGACTGGAAATTACACTGGAACAGTATAGAACACATGGTTGGCTAAGTGGCTCTAAGTCATCAAGGGTCTGATGTATCAAACAAGCCTTTAACCATCACTCTGCTGCCAGAAATACAGTAGATATGGATGGATAACTTGAAGGGTTTCTTCTCCTGACTTATTTTTCCATAGAGTTCAATAGGAAAATCTGTCAGGAGAAACAACCCTTAAAGTGATCCTTCCATATCTACTGTATTTCTGGCAGCAGAGTGATGGTTAAAGGCTTGTTTAATACATCAGACCCTTGATGACTTAGAGCCACTTAGCCAACCATGTGTTTTATATTGTTCCAGTGTAATTTACAGCTAAATCTTGTCTCACCCCCCAATTCCCATAGAGATCCATTCAAATGCAGAGCTGTTATAGTATCGCTTGTAAGAGTACCAGCAAATAAGATATCAAGAAATGTGCACCTTTTGATCACAGATGTTGTCCATTCATGGTATACATTTTTTTAAATATCAGGCTATTTATAGTCACTTGATATTGGAATAAAATTCCCTACAATAAAATTACTTTACATTAAATTTAAGCATTTAGCAGATGTTTTTTCCAAAGCAACATTCACAGCTTAGAGTCTGCTTTTAGACTCATACACTGCCTGGCCCCAAAAAAACTTAATATTAATAAACTTAATAAACTTAATAACACACTCTAATATTTTGTTGGACCGCCTTTAGCTTTGATTACGGCACCCATTCGCCATGGCATTGGTTTGACAACCTTATGCAATGTCACAACATTTATTTCTATCCAGAGCTGCATTCATATTTGGTCAATATCTTGTATTGACGACGGGAGAGTCGAACCACTCCGTAAAGTCTTCTCCAGCACATCCCAAAGCCTTTCAATAGGGTTCAGGTCAGGTGGCCAATTCATGTGAGAAAATGATTCCTCATGCGCCCTGAACCACTCTTTCACAATTTGAGCCCGATGAATCTTGGCATTGTCGTCCTGGAATATGCCCATTGATGGGATAACCTGTTCATTCAGTACATTCAGGTACTCAGACTTAATTTTATTGCTGCATAACATTGCTGAGCCTAGACCTGACCAATTGAAGCAACAGATCCCAGATGTTTTGGCCAGGCAGTGTATCATCTTGACTGAGTCGGACAGATATCCCATTTGTGCGTAATAAAAAAAAATCTCCATTGTCAAGTATTGCTGTTCATGTTCTTGTTGTTTTCTATCTTATTGGTTCAATATTATATTTTAGATTGTATCACAACATAGACTGGTGTGATTACAACAAACTTTGGCCCTAACTCCCTAAGTGCACCATCTGGGCTCTCAGGAAATTCACTGGTGATTGAAAAGTCTCAAGTAAATCTAACAAAGTCTAAAATAGCCGGCTGGCTATTACGTCTCCTAGCAACGCACCACAAGAAACGTTTTCTCATATAAGAGGCGGATAAAAAAGGGATCAGCCATTGTTTACTTCTCAAAACATTAACATTAATGTTACAAAAGATTGGTTTTTGTGAAGTATATTACCTAATAACTTGCTAAATACATCTCAACAACATCTTAAGACTTAGCACTGAGTACGCTGAGAATATAGTCAGGTCTAACAGTAATGCTGTGAAAACAACTTAACCCTTACCTTCCTGAATAGTAGGTGGTGTCTAATCCCAAGAGTGGTTAGCTTTGTGTGTGTGTGTGTGTGTGTGTGTGTGTGTGTGTGTGTGTGTGTGTGTGTGTGTGTGTGTGTGCGTGCGCATGCGTGTGCGTGTGCGCGTGCGCGTGCGTGTGTGTGTGTGTGTGCAAATACTCTGAGTGTGGGGTTGACTCATATTTGAGATCAATGTTAGGACACCCTTGGTCTTGTTTAATACATATAGAATAAGATTGCTAGGGTACTTATACGTTGCTAGGATACTAATACCTCTAGAATACCTGTCTAATGTATCACATCAGCTGTGGAATACCTGTGCGGCGTCACCTGTATAGAATGTGTCTAATTTAGCACACCTGTGGTATACCTGTCTCATCTGGCACATCACCTGGAATATGTGTCTAATTTAGCACATCACCCGTAGAATACCTGTCTCATCTGGCACCTATAATATGTGGGGGCTAGGTGTTTCTGAGTGCAGGCGGGACAGGGGGACAGGTTTGACAGCTTTTAATAAAACTGGCTTATCTCAGGAAGAGGAAGTGATGTGGTGGGTGTTTCCGCTCTCTGTCTGCTTCCCAATACTGGTCATTCTTCAGTTCTGTGGCGGGAAAACGGAAATGT
Organism: Ilyophis sp. 1 JC-2022; assembly: GCA_022702515.1. Taxonomy (NCBI): domain Eukaryota; kingdom Metazoa; phylum Chordata; class Actinopteri; order Anguilliformes; family Synaphobranchidae; genus Ilyophis; species Ilyophis sp. 1 JC-2022. The sequence continues at coordinate 53,588,335 of CM040406.1, forward strand.
CTTCCAAGCATACGGGATTCACTGCATGTGCTTATCTGTCAATTTCCCTTTTTTCACAAAACGCAAGAGAGCGATTTGCGTGGTGGACACATGTTTCGCTGTCACCATTGTGAATATCATATCTTACAGGTATGTAGATCTTATGAATTCATTTGTAATGTCCATATGCAATGTTCTGCATAGGCTAACAACATCCTGTATAACCGCATTACATAACTGCAGAAAAAAGTTGAAATATTTCAGATTTTGTGGACAACTTTTTTTCTATTTTTGTTTTTCCACTGCTCTATTAATAATTCATGTCACACTTTAAAAAAAAGAAGTTCTTCTTCAGTTATCCGATACAGCAGAGGATACAAAAAATAAAATTAATAAATAACGATATTGACCCAGATTTTGCTTAGAATCAGGTGGCTGGGGCCACATTTTAAATTAGATAAGAGTTGGAAGAACAAAAACGGTCCACCCCACTCCGCTTGGTGAACGTTGGCTACTCAATGAGAGCGTCAATCTACAAATTTGTTTACGCACTGTGTGTTTTTTGCGACAATACATTTTTAAATGATCCACACTCCATTTTTTATAATCAAGCTGAGTCTAAAATGTTTAACTTTTTGGCACATTGTGAAAAGGACTGATGTGCTGATGGACGTCTTATTTAATAATAATATACCTTAAGCTAATATCAGTACAGGTTAATTACAGTGAAACTACCAGTAATTTCCCCCATTTTCAGGTAGGCTTTTAAAGAGCACTTAACTTATGAAAACAGTTTGCCAAAACAAAATGAATTAAATTACTGATTTAATTTAAACTGCCCACCACTGTTTCTAATCTATTGGAGGTGAAATAAGAGTATAACCTCTTACAGTTTTTATAAACATAATTTATATTCATGTGTTTGTGTGTTCGTGCAGAGACCTTCTGCTGGAGCTTTACTGTCTTTTTTAGTAAGTGTTTTGGACAACAGTCATTTCCACGCTCTGTTCTGTCTGGTTCCCGGAATCACACGTTTGTAGAAGTGTCCCAAATCTCCAGCAAACTGTCATCAATGATCCGCTGTCCTCAGCAGACAAGAATACAATTCATTTTTTATTTATTTATGAGTCTGTCAAACACTATCAGCTGTTTTGCATTGCATCTGTCTTTATTTGTGGAAAGAACTTATAATTCTGTGATTCATATACCAGGTCAGGTAGACAGGTCTATTTTTCAAATTTTCCCTGTTATTTTCATTTTTTTGGCCGTGGCTTGTCTGTGACGTGTTAAAACAGGTTATTGTCAAAACCTTTTGGGCTTTCACCCTGTTTTCCCACATGCTGGGTATTTACAGTAGGAAACTTGTGTTACCTTGAATATATTCCCCCAAAAGTGAGGCGAGACTCCAATCTCCTTTAGTTCCAATTGTGTTTAACCATGACTAAATTCACTAGTGTGTCTGGGTGGGTCCTTCACTGTGTCTGGGTGGGTTTGTTATCGTGTTTAAGTCCTTCACTGTGTCTGGGTGGGTGTGTTATAGTGTTTAAGTCCTTCACTGTGTCTGGGTGGGTGTGTTATAGTGTTTAAGTCCTTCACTGTGTCTGGTGGGTGTGTTATAGTGTTTAAGTCCTTCACTGTGTCTGGTGGGTGTGTTATAGTGTTTAAGTCCTTCACTGTGCCTGGTGGGTGTGTTATAGTGTTTAAGTCCTTCACTGTGTCTGGGTGGGTGTGTTATAGTGTTTAAGTCCTTCACTGTGCCTGGTGGGTGTGTTATAGTGTTTAAGTCCTTCACTGTGCCTGGTGGGTGTGTTATAGTGTTTAAGTCCTTCACTGTGTCTGGGTGGGTGTGTTATAGTGTTTAAGTCCTTCACTGTGTCTGGGTGGGTGTGTTATAGTGTTTAAGTCCTTCACTGTGTCTGGTGGGTGTGTTATAGTGTTTAAGTCCTTCACTGTGTCTGGTGGGTGTGTTATCGTGTTTAAGTCCTTCACTGTGTCTGGTGGGTGTGTTATAGTGTTTAAGTCCTTCACTGTGTCTGGTGGGTGTGTTATAGTGTTTAAGTCCTTCACTGTGTCTGGTGGGTGTGTTATAGTGTTTAAGTCCTTCACTGTGTCTGGTGGGTGTGTTATAGTGTTTAAGTCCTTCACTGTGTCTGGTGGGTGTGTTATAGTGTTTAAGTCCTTCACTGTGTCTGGGTGGGTGTGTTATAGTGTTTAAGTCCTTCACTGTGTCTGGTGGGTGTGTTATAGTGTTTAAGTCCTTCACTGTGTCTGGTGGGTGTGTTATAGTGTTTAAGTCCTTCACTGTGCCTGGTGGGTGTGTTATAGTGTTTAAGTCCTTCACTGTGTCTGGTGGGTGTGTTATAGTGTTTAAGTTCTTCACTGTGTCTGGGTGGGTGTGTTATAGTGTTTAAGTCCTTCACTGTGTCTGGTGGGTGTGTTATAGTGTTTAAGTCCTTCACTGTGTCTGGTGGGTGTGTTATAGTGTTTAAGTCCTTCACTGTGCCTGGATTGTGTTGCCTGTGTTGGATTGCGTCCCTTGCTTTGCCCCTGCTTGAGTTCCTGACCGGCAGTTGGTTTTTTTTCAGCCTTTTTGAAGATCCTGTTGCTTCCTGTGATGGCTAACTTGAAAACTATGGCATGATTAAAAAAAGGCAGTTGACATCATATGCCATGGCAGAGAGAAAATGCTCGCCTACATTTTCCAAATTCACAAACAGAGCTTGCAGCGATGAGAGCTGATAAAATAGATGTGAGCGTTCCAAACTCGGAAACGGTGAACTTTATACTTTGCATCATCTATATGTTATGTTTTTTTTTAATATCCTCCTAAGACCTGGCAATTCATTTCTGTCCCCTGTAAAGGATATGAGTCTCTGGTCTTCATCTCGAGAGCTACATATACTACGATGCTGAAACCTATATTACAAGGGGCATTCAATAAAAATGTAATAAATAATATTTTTGAAAATAGATTCACTGCAACATGTTTTTTCCATCCAAGACACTTGTATTATGTCAAAAAAATAAAATAAAATTCCTTCAACTTTTTGTTATTTTTTGTGTGCTGGGTCTCGGGAGGATGTGTGCTGTGAACATGGCGGTAGAGCGGGGAGGACATGCTGTATCCTTTTACCTCCGTGCTGTGATGATGCGGGGGGCAGCAGTGCGCTGTCACTGCCCGCAGATTATACAGAGTTCAGTGCCTCCAGTAATTGGCGGTTTGACTCGAACGTACACAAGCCTTTGCATTTTGTGAACGAGGACATGATCTGAATTGCTGTGTTAATCTGGTGAGTTACAGGATGCCAGAGCGGGGGGGGGGGGTATTATAGGTGATTCACATCCTTGTTCAAAAACAAGCAGGTATCTGTCCCTGTCCACAGTGACACCATAATCGATAAGCTGAGGTTAAAGTGCTAATGATATTAGAAAAAAAATGGGGGAAAACGTGACAAACTAAATTTACAGATTATGGGGAAAACTGTCTTGTCCTATTATGCTACTCTGGCCATAGTAAGACACTGTACTAAAACCGTGAGGACCTAGGGTATCACCTCAATACCCCTGGGTGATTAAAACCGTGAGGACCTAGACACCCTCAATACCCCTGGGGGATTTTAAAGCTGTTATATCAGGGATGGCCAACCCTGGTTTAGCAGTTGATTTAGTGTTGATCATTCCACTGTGTAATTTGAGCAGCTAGGTCTCACTAGACAGAACGTTTTTTTATTTCAATAGGATGTTCTAGTTGAGTAAAGGTTAAGTAGTTGTTTTTTTTTTTTGCTTTTTTTGTTCCACCAAGGCTGTGACTCTCTCTGACACCCTCCAGATTTTCACTAGCACTTCTGAAGAGCGATCTTGTTATGAAAATTATAATCCCAACAAGTACTGTAGGCAACGCTTCCAATTACCATAAACAATAAGCAAAAAGGTCTGTACCCTTGAAAAACCCTCTTAAACTGCGTTTACGTAATGTGTGTGTGTGTGTGTGTGTGTGTGTGTGTGTGTGTGAGTGTGAGTGTGTGTGTGTGTGTGTGTGTGTGTGAGTGTGAGTGTGTGTGTGTGTGTGTGTGTGTGTGAGTGTGAATGTGTGTGTGTGTGTGTGTAAGTGTGTGTGTGTGTGTGTGTGTGAGTGTGTGTGTGTGTGTGTGTGTGTGAGTGTGAGTGTGTGTGTGTGTGTGTGTGTGTGTGTGAGTGTGTGTGTGTGTGTGTGTGTGTGTGTGAGTGTGTGTGTGTGTGTGTGTGTGTGTGTGTGAGTGTGTGTGTGTGTGTGTGTGAGTGTGTGTGTGTGTGTGTGTGTGTGTGTGTGTGAGTGTGTGTGTGTGTGTGTGTGTGTGTGTGTGAGTGTGTGTGTGTGTGTGTGTGTGTGTGTGTGTGAGTGTGAGTGTGTGTGTGTGTGTGTGTGTGTGTGTGTGTGTGTGTGTGTGAGTGTGTGTGTGTGTGTGTGTGTGTGTGTGTGTGTGTGTGTGTGTGTGTGTGTGTGTTGAATGACATAGCATGAATCCACTTAAACAATGCTGAAAAAGTACAGTATACAGTCAAGCCGGAAAGTCTGCACACCCCTTTCACCTTCTCCACGTTTTATTACGTTACAGACATACTCTACAATAGATTGAGTTCATTTTTTGTCTCAAAATTCTACACAAAATAACACATAATGACAAAGTGAAAATAGGTTTTTAGACATTTGTGCTAATTTATTAAAAATCTAAATGTAAAATATCATATGTACATATGACACCCAAAAGTGAGCTGAGGTGCATTTTGTTTCCACTGATACTGCTTGAGATGTTTCTACAACTTAATTGGAGTCCATCTGTGATAAATTCAATTGATTGGACATGATTGGGAATTGCCAACACCTGCCTATATAAGGTCCCACAGTTGACAATGCATGTCAGAGCAAACTCCAAGCCATGGGGTCAAAGGAATTATCTGCAGACCTCAGAAACAGGATTGTGTCAAGGCATAGATCTGGAGAAGGGTACGGAAAAATCTCTGCAGCTTTACAGGTCCCAAAGAGCACAGTGGCCACCATCATTCGTAAATGGAAGAAGACGTTTGGAACCACTAAGAATCTTCCTAGACCAGGTTGAATTACTACACTTGTAATAAGCTGTATAAATAAAACCCATGACGCATATTTTTCTTCTTCGTCTATGTTGTAAAAGTGAACTGTGCTGTGATTGGCTCAGAAATGGGCCAACAGCCTTTTTCTCAGAACTTACTTTCAAGGAATAGCAACATTGAACAAGTCATAACTTTCTCGTTATTTTTCTGACTGTCGTGTATGATATATCATTGTAAAGATTTGAACTTGGGCTTTGAGATAATATAAATAACTCCAAAACACATTTTCCGTCATTGTGGAAGTTTTTACATGGTCGGTCACGAATATACAAGCGTATATAAAAAAAAAAATACAAATTGCATTCATTATTTTGAAAACATAAGGACAATATATGTATGTTTTCCCCACCTATGGCGTAATGTCATCTAAGGGCATTGGCCATTAAACAACTGTAAATAAATGATACTGACGTTGCTGTTCACTCTTTGGATAATGGGAGCGCGCAGCCAGAGGTTGGGTAATTCGTGCATCGCCCCCAGGTTCGTGCATCGCCCCCAGGTTCGTGCATAGCCCCCAGGTTCGTGCATCGCCCCCAGGTTCGTGCATAGACCCCAGGTTCGTGCATCGCCCCCAGGTTCGTGCATAGCCCCTAGGTTCGTGCATAGACCCCAGGTTCATGCATAGCCCCCAGGTTCGTGCATCGCCCCCAGGTTCGTGCATAGCCCCCAGGTTCGTGCATAGACCCCAGGTTCGTGCATAGCCCCCAGGTTCATGCATAGCCCCTAGGTTCGTGCATAGACCCCAGGTTCGTGCATAGACCCCAGGTTCGTGCATAGACCCCAGGTTCGTGCATCGCCCCCAGGTTCGTGCATAGCCCCCAGGTTCATGCATAGCCCCCAGGTTCGTACATAGCCCCCAGGTGCTCTTGGAACGTGAGTAAGGTCTGCAGCAGGTCAATTCAGGGCTCTCTATGGTCGCTAAAAACCAAGAATAGAGCCAAGGGAACCTATCGCACTCTTAGTACTTCACTAGGTTAAGGGCATGTTCTGTCGTCTGTAGTGAATGTTTACATGTTAACCTGCTAACTTACATTTCTGCTAGGCTGGACACATTCACCTATGTCTCTATTTAAGCTGAGGAATTGGGTGAATGTGGAAAGTGTAGTCCCTCTCTGAGAAAGAGTTTGGGCTTCTGGGCCATTTTTCCTGCTAAAGTGACTGTTTCAATTTTTGGGAATGGAATTTACTGCAATATATTTAAATTAATTGAATATGGGCACATACAACAAAGTATTGCTTCTATGCAATATTTTTAAAGAATAGCTGTGAAATAGAACTATAGCGTACTAGTTAAATCCAGAGAGAGAGCTAGAGCACTACCTGCTGTCTTTTTGAAGATGAGTATAAGTTATTGGGGTCTGAGAGAGCTCAGGAGAATGTTTAATGTACTTTTTTGTGCTGTTTTTGTTGGCACAAAGATTCAGTTTGAGAAGTCTGACGGTACAATGATGCATTTCTTTCATGTTACAAAGTGAATTTTTCAAAGATAATTCAAGAAGATGATGAAACTCTGTTCCCACGGGTGCGTTTTTAAAATAAAACACCTCAAGCCATCGAGTTAATCGCCTCAGGGGCTTCACCAAATCTCTTTTCCCCTGTCCTTCAGTAAAATTAATTTAGTTTTTCTCTCGTTCCTAAGGGGGTGGTTACAATAGGATGGGACGACCGTTGAAATAGGCATGCCTGGTCACCAGTGGCAAGTCTTTCATTTTGTATTTCCTTTTGCACTCTCTCCTCCTCACCACTCTCTCTATCTCTCACCATCTTCCTCACTCCCTCTCTCTTCTCTCTCCCTCCTTTTGCACTCTCTCCTCCTCACCACTCTCTCTATCTCTCACCATCTTCCTCACTCCCTCTCTCTTCTCTCTCCCTCCTTTTCACTCTCTTTCTACCTTTCCGCAGAGTAAAATGTCCAGTGTTACAACGACTCTCATAGAGTACATTTGATACCTCTTGCAGTTAAGTTAACATTAAAAAATGGTCTGTGCATCTCTCTCCCTGGCTCACTACCTCCCTCCCTCTCACTCTCCCTCCACCCTCTCTCCATCTCTCTCTCTCTCCCTCGCTCACTACCTCCCTCCCTCTCACTCTCCCTCCACCCTCTCTCCATCTCTCTCTCTCTCTCTCTACCTCTCTCCATCTCCCTCTCACACCACACCGCCCAATGTTACAGTACACAAGCACATGCGCCACACCTGTAGACTGATAAAGGATGTCTGTGAAAGCCCCAACAGTCGTGTCCTATGCATGTTAATCCTTCACAGCTTCAGAGCAGACATTTAACCTCAACTATTATTTATTCTTGATAAATACATTTTTTTAAATCAGCTTTGCTGTATCGATTCTTAAAAAAAAAAAAAAGAGGTATGGGCACTGGCTGCTGTGAGCTGAGTGTGTGTGTGTGTATGTGTGTGTGTGTGTGTGTGTGTGTGTGTGTGCGTGTGTGTGTGTGTGCGTGTGTGTGTATGCGTGTGTGTTTATGTGTGTGTGTGTGTGTATGCGTGTGTGTGTGTGTGTGTGTGTGTGTGTGCGTGTGTGTGTTTGTACGTGTGTGTATGCGTGTGTGTTTATGTGTGTGTGTGTGTGTGTGTGTGTGTGTACGTGTGTGTGTGTGCAATTGGGCAGCAGGGGAGATGGGGGGGGGGGGGGGGTAGTTCTTACATCTAAGACACAAGAAAGGATCTAATAACCCTAGTTTTGCCGTGGCAGACCTATCCGATCCGTCAGTGCCGGCCCAATCTGATCATTTACACTTTGCTACTACACTGCCCCAATTGTCATTTGGGCCCAGCGGCCTTAACTAAGGAGAACTTTGTGCTGAGCCAGGAAGAACCTGCTGACCCACACTTTCCACCACTGTCAGAACTAATCAGTGTCAGAGAACTTAATGGAGAACACAAAACCTATTTAAAAGCTACATTTACCACTTGGCTGGTTCCATTACGTTGTGTAATTTCCAGCTGTCACATTCGCCCCCAACATGTCTGTCTCAATGCTCAACCAAGCAGGGCCTGATTAGACCGAGTCTGCCTGCTTTCCAAAACCCCAAACCCCCCCTACCAATCCCTCAGTCCCTGGCAGCCAGGTGCCAAAAACTGAAACCCTGGACAGGTGGAGAGATGTGGAAGCGAGAAAAAAGCGTGTGCTGCTGTTCATTTATTTATTTGTTATTTATTTATTTATTGGGGTTGTTGAGCTGTGCTCCTCACTCTCCGGTGGGAAAACATGATGTAGTTTTTTCTGGTTATTCCAGCATTTGGGTGAGCTGTAGTCCCAACGCAGTGAGGGGGGGGGGGGGGGGGGGGGGGGGGAGGGGGAAGGGGGAGCGGTTAGCGGTTAGCGGTTGGTTCACTGGAGCCGAACATATCCAAGGCTTTTCTTCATTACTCCGGTTGTTCTCTTTCTGGCTGGCAAATGCAGGAGGGAATTATAACTTTTTCAGCCTTTTTTCAACAGAATAAGTAACAACATTTGGAATTATTACCCTGCAATATTATACCTGTCACATTAAACCTGCCGTATTATTACCACAGGTTTTTTTTTTTTTTTTTAATAAAAATAAGTAATTTTGCCCAAACCTATTTAACGTGTTTGCTTCACTCTGTAAGTAGCAACTAAAAAACTGAAATATAAGTCCTTATATAAGAAAAATAAAAAATACTGCTAGGAGCTTCCATTTTGCAACACCGTTACGCCAAACCATGCTTCACGCCACTCATTTAAACCAGTGATGCTTCACGCCACTCATTTAAACCAGTGGCATGTATCATGTGCTTTACGTGATTATTCACACGTGAAATTACTGTTTTTTAATAGAACGTTTATAGAGACGTTTTAACAGGCAGCCTGTGACATGTATTTCAGCTTAAAACAGCCAATCACATTGTGCGTTACAGTAGTCATAGTGAATCAAAGCAGAAATAAAGCATCATACCAGACATCGTGCATCACAGTCATTATAGTGTATTACAATAGATATAGTGCATAGTTATATAGAGAACATATAGTAGTTATAGTGCGTTATAGTTCAGATAGTAGATAGCAATATAGGACATTATAGTATATATAGTGCATGACAGAAGATATCATGACAGAAGATATAATAGATATATATAATAGTAGTTGATACAGCACATTACAGTCGATAGTGCATGGCAGTAGATATAGTGCAGCACAGTTGATAAAGTGCTTTATATAATATATAGCTTTATTGAGATAGTACATAGCGATATATTTAATTATAGTAGATATAGTGCAGCACAGTTGATAAAGTGCTTTATATCATATATAGCTTTATTGAGATAGTACATAGCGATATATTTAATTATAGTAGATATAGTGCAGCACAGTTGATAAAGAGCTTTATATCATATATAGCTTTATTGAGATAGTACATTACATTACATTACATTACATTATAGGCATTTAGCAGACGCTCTTATCCAGAGCGACTTACACAACTTCAAGCATTTTTATTACATTTTACCCAATTAATGCAGCTGGATATATACTGAAGCAATTCAGGTTAAGTACCTTGCTCAAGGGTACAACAGCAGTGTCCTACCTGGGAATCGAACCTGCAACCTTTCGGTTACAAGTCCAGTTCCTTAACCATTGTACTATACTGCCGCCCCAGTATACATAGCGATATATTTAATTATAGTAGATATAGTGCAGCACAGTTGATAAAAGCTTTATATCATATATAGCTTTATTGAGATAGTACATAGCGATATATTTAATTATAGTAGATATAGTGCAGCACAGTTGATAAAGTGCTTTATATCATATATAGCTTTATTGAGATAGTACATAGCGATATATTTAATTATAGTAGATATAGTGCAGCACAGTTGATAAAGTGCTTTATATAATATATAGCTTTATTGAGATAGTACATAGCGATATATTTAATTATAGTAGATATAGTGCAGCACAGTTGATAAAGTGCTTTATATCATATATAGCTTTATTGAGATAGTACATAGCGATATATTTAATTATAGTAGATATAGTGCAGCACAGTTGATAAAGTGCTTTATATCATATATAGCTTTATTGAGATAGTACATAGCGATATATTTAATTATAGTAGATATAGTGCAGCACAGTTGATAAAGAGCTTTATATCATATATAGCTTTATTGAGATAGTACATAGCGATATATTTAATTATAGTAGATATAGTGCAGCACAGTTGATAAAAGCTTTATATCATATATAGCTTTATTGAGATAGTACATAGCGATATATTTAATTATAGTAGATATAGTGCAGCACAGTTGATAAAGTGCTTTATATCATATATAGCTTTATTGAGATAGTACATAGCGATATATTTAATTATAGTAGATATAGTGCAGCACAGTTGATAAAGTGCTTTATATAATATATAGCTTTATTGAGATAGTACATAGCGATATATTTAATTATAGTAGATATAGTGCAGCACAGTTGATAAAGTGCTTTATATCATATATAGCTTTATTGAGATAGTACATAGCGATATATTTAATTATAGTAGATATAGTGTAGCACAGTTGATAAAGTGCTTTATATCATATATAGCTTTATTGAGATAGTACATAGCGATATATTTAATTATAGTAGATATAGTGCAGCACAGTTGATAAAGTGCTTTATATCATATATAGCTTTATTGAGATAGTACATATCGATATATTTAATTATAGTAGATATAGTGCAGCACAGTTGATGAAGTGCTTTATATCATATATATCTTTATTGAGATAGTACATAGCGATATATTTAATTATAGTAGATATAGTGCAGCACAGTTGATAAAGTGCTTTATATCATATATAGCTTTATTGAGATAGTACATAGCGATATATTTAATTATAGTAGATATAGTGCAGCACAGTTGATGAAGTGCTTTATATCATATATAGCTTTATTGAGATAGTACATAGCGATATATTTAATTATAGTAGATATAGTGCAGCACAGTTGATAAAGTGCTTTATATCATATATAGCTTTATTGAGATAGTACATAGCGATATATTTAATTATAGTAGATATAGTGCAGCACAGTTGATAAAGAGCTTTATATCATAGATAGCTTTATTGAGATAGTACATTGCGATATATTTAATTATAGTAGATATAGTGCAGCACAGTTGATAAAGAGCTTTATATCATAGATAGCTTTATTGAGATAGTACATAGCGATATATTTAATTATAGTAGAAATAGTGCAGCACAGTTGATAAAGTGCTTTATATCATATATAGCTTTATTGAGATAGTACATAGCGATATATTTAATTATAGTAACTATAGTGCAGCACAGTTGATAAAGTGCTTTATATAATATATAGCTTTATTGAGATAGTACATAGCGATATATTTAATTATAGTAGAAATAGTGCAGCACAGTTGATAAAGTGCTTTATATCATATATAGCTTTATTGAGATAGTACATAGTGATATATTTAATTATAGTAGATATAGTGTAGCACAGTTGATAAAGTGCTTTATATCATATATAGCTTTATTGAGATAGTACATAGTGATATATTTAATTATAGTAGATATAGTGTAGCACAGTTGATAAAGTGCTTTATATCATATATAGCTTTATTGAGATAGTACATAGCGATATATTTAATTATAGTAGATATAGTGTAGCACAGTTGATAAAGTGCTTTATATCATATATAGCTTTATTGAGATAGTACATAGCGATATATGTAATTATAGTAGATATAATGCAGCACAGTTGATAAAGTGCTTTATATCATATATAGCTTTATTGAGATAGTACATAGCGATATATTTAATTATAGTAGATATAGTGCAGCACAGTTGACTGTAGCTTGCTCTTAGCTACAGACTCAGATCCCCTTCCTTCCTTTCTCAAATTATTCTGTTTATCAGTATTAATGGTATTAGTATTAATTAGAGTTCCCAGTAAAGAAATGAGTAAATTAATAATAATAACATTAATACTGATTAACAGAATCGTTTGAGGAAGGAAGAGCAAAGGAGGGAAGGTAGAGCAAAGAAAAAGGTTTATTTTTTTCAATATTTAAAATAAATTTAAACAAACTTGACATAACCTCATTGGTCCAGCACCTCAGTCGACCTTTGGCATAGAATTAGCATAGCATAAAATTAGCATACAGAGCTGAATTAGCATAGCCTCTGATTATATTGAAACATCTTGAAAAGTCTTGTATCTTCCTGCTTTCAGACTAACAGTGTGTGAGGATATATATATATTTATTGAACTGGATATATAGGCATCCTTCAGTTCATTACCACAACGGAAGTCCTCGTTTTAACACCTAAAATCGGACAGCACCAGTCCTTCTGATTTCCTGTGCCTGCAGGAAGTAGGCTGTATCCTGCCCTCCCAAAAAGACATTGTTCGGGTTACCGGGGGAGCTGTCAGCTCACACATAGCCGTTCCCCGACGCAGACGGCCAATCAATGACTCTTGAAGAGGCAATCGAGCGGATGATTTGATTTGTGACCCGAAGCAGCACCCATGACAGGTGTAGGACATAGGGAGGGCCACCATGCCCTCTTGACCAGTCCCCCGTTAAAAATAAAATAAAAATAAGTAGAAACATCAGGAAGCAATTTTGCTGGCACTCTGAGCTCCTCGTTCTGTCAAGTGCAGGCATTTTTCTGCCAATAAAAAAGGTCAACATCTATTCTATACCGGGTCCCACCTGCAGGTACTCCAAGGTTGCCGTGCCACTGAAACACCTTTGATCTTTTTACAGAGGCAATGTGACACCTCAGGTCTTACTTACTAGCCTTTTCTTTCTTTATCCGTTTTAATTTCAAAATTCTTCCTTTTTTTTTTTCTTTCAGTGGGGGTCATGAAGTTGCCGTACTCCCTCACTCGATGGGTCGATTTCACACCTCTGCTTCACCCTTGAGAGCCCACAAAAGAGAAGAACCCATCAATACTACAAGAAAAAAAAAAAAAACATTATAGGTGAATTGATTTTGTGGGAAAACAGCCATTTTCATTGAGCCATCCAGTCTTTTAGCTGGGATTTTTCCATCTCCAACACCTCTCAGTATCGTTGCTGGATGGATGGGGATGACCTTTGCCCTCTGGGAAATAAATCATTCGGAAAGCTTTACCATCTTGGCCTAAAACAGTTCACACCATGCCCTCTATATTACGTTTGGACATTGAGAAGATGCTTTTACACAGAGTCTCTCTCACGGCTTAAATTCTTTTTACAATTTAATTATACAGCTGGATATTTACTGAAGCAATTCAGACTGAGTATTGTGCTCCAGGGTACAACTGAGTGGCTAACTTCGCTAACCGTTATGACACACTAAGAGCCTGATCGACTAAGGCCATTAGCAAGTGCAAAACCTTTTAGCGCACGCAAAACCAATAACATGACCAATGATTGGTCATGGTATTTGTCTTGCACCAATCATTGGTTGTGTTATTGTCACAGGTTGAACTGGGCTAATCCCGTCCCTGAATCCGGACCAATTTTTTGGGGGATTCTCACCGCTCTCCAAACACTACGCCAAACAGTAATAGAGGTAAAAATGATCCTTATTTACTACAATTCATTCAAAACAATGAGTCACAGTATGACAGAGGCTATGCCCGTCTGTGGGTTCCTTCCCCCCTCCCCAGTCTCTCTCTCTCCACACTGCCGGACAAAGCCAAGCGCACCCGCAGGTAAGCGTGCCTTCCCCCACACACCACACAGTACACCACTCGTAGCCACACAGTGCTCATAATAGGTATTCAGGCTATAGCAGACACACACACACATTCATCTACAACATACATTGGTAGAGGGGGGCTTCCTATGTCTAGTTCAAGCCTATAGAACTAAGTCACGACAGTAGTCAAGAATAACCCAGGTGCAAGACGGAGCGCCTAAGGCGTTCTTTTACGCCAACCGCCATCAGACTATATAATTAGGGATAGCTACTAGGGATAGCTGCTACTGTATGGGAAGAATGTGCTTTCTTATCTGTTCTGTAGTTACTTCGATGACCTTTCTGTATGCACTTACTGTACGTCGCTTTGGATAAAAGCTTCTGCTAAATGAATGTAATGTAATGTAATAATAACAGCGTTTAAAATATGGCCTTTTAAAGGACTCTGCTGCTGCACTAAACAATTTAAATGAAAAAAGCACTTTTCTTTAAAGCACTTATTTTTATTATTATTAATTTCATGTGCATTATTATATTTTTATCTGCTGCTGCTTTTATCACCCAAATGTCCCCACCTGGGGATTAATAAAGTATATCTATCTATCTATCATACTTATACAATATTTACTTTTTTTGGCGAATAATGTATCATGCGTAAAAAGCATAGCAAAATATAATGTAACTTTAGCCCTTGCAACAGTTCAATTTGGAATCAAATATACATCATCAGAGTACAATGTACTCTCTCAGAGTTGATTTAACAAATTTACATTTTACTGTAGTGTATAAATGTAATTATTTAAAACTTTAAAAGGTTTCTTTTTTTTAACTTCAGGCCATAACCGAACCACTGTTCAATTGAATAACATCCCCTTTTGGTTCATTAGTTATATCAGTCCTCCCAGGAGCAATGGGTTCTGGGAAAAAGGTACCAGCCAAAATGGCCAGTGACACGCGTTCTCCTTGGCTGGTTTGCCCTGCGAATCCTTACGGCACTAGCTTCATAAATTCCTAAATTTACACCCCACCACTGTGGCATGTTATTAACAAAGTAATACTTCGGTACGGGGTCAGTGGGACGTCCGGGATTGGTATGGGAGAAATATCAACATTAGCAGAGGAGAGGAGAGAGGAGAGAGGAGAGAGGGGTGAAAGTCACATTTTTGCTAGAGTGTGCTCCCTTACATTAATGATTGATGCACTCCTGCCCTAGCCTGTCTTCTCTCTCTCTCTCTTTCTCCCTCTCTCTTTCTCTCTCTCTCTCTCTTTCTCTCTTTCTCTCTCTCTTTCTCTCTTTCTCTCTCTCTTTCTCTCTCTCTCTCTCTCTGAGGTGGAGGTTGTGTTTGTGAGAGCTCTTGTCTGTTTTTCTAAAAATTTCAATTTCTATTACTTTTCTATTCTTTATATGTTTACCTACTGATTTAAAACAGATACTTAGTTGTTTTTTGGTTTAGTGGGATACTACAGTATTATTTGGGGAAGGGGGGGTTTTGTGGGGTAGGTGCGGGAGGGTTTTCAGTTTGAGACGCTGTAATGGCGTCTCAACTAGGAGGAGAAACTTTGTCTCTCCGACATGGGGTAAGATGTGTTACCGAAAATAGCACATCAGTCGAGGACGTTCTGAATGCAATTGCAGAGCAGGTAGGAGGGGAAAACATCGATTCGGCTTCTCGAATGAATAAAGCCGTGGTGGTTTTTTTTAAAAAGACGGAATTAGTCACTAAACTTGTGGTGAGTGGAATATGGGTTCGTGGGGTGTTTGTACAAGTAACCCCACTTTCCGCACCAGCCACAAAGGTAATTGTTTCCAATGTCCCGCCGTTCATAAAAAATGAAGATATTAAAAGAGAGCTTGTGCGATATGGCAAATTCGCTGGCACCATGAAAATGATACCTTTAGGTTGCAAAAATGTCAATTTAAAACATATACTGTCGTTTCGTCGACAAATATATATGTTTTTAAATGCCGAAACGGAAACTATTGATATTTCTTTTAGGGTCAGATATGGGGAAAGTTCGTTCATAGTTTTTGCGAGCACGGATAGCTTGCGGTGTTTTGAATGTGGGGACATTGGACATAAAAAGAGATCGTGCCCACATAAAAATAAACCGGCCAATGAAGGAACCGGTGCGGGTTCAGCAGAACGGCCCAGTGAGGATTCTAAAGGTGAGGAGGCTGAGGCAGAAAAGCAGGGCGGAGAAGATATTGCTGTTGTTTCAGAGGAATGTAATGATAAGGCGGAGGTAGAGGAAAATGTGCTGGGAAGTGTGGAGATGGGTAAAATGGGGGATCAAACAGAAGGGAAAACTCAGTTGGGTGATCCCCTTGAAGGTACTAGTGAGTACACAGCATTTGTGCTGAACTCTGGTAGACTAGGGAGAACTGAGAAGCGTAAATCCAATAACGAACGTGTTTTTCATTGTGAAAATGAACAGTCCACTGAGAGGAAAAAAAAAGGTAGATTAGAAAAAGAAAGTCTTGATTCTGAGAAAACGGGCTTAAATGAAGAAGAAGTTGTGGTTGCAGAAAAAGTAGTAGAAGCCCCTTCGTTTTCGGAACCACAGAGCCTACCTGAGCAGGCAGAACAGGAAAATATAGCTGGGATGGATTGTGAAGATGGTAAAGATAGCTGTGTGCAGGAAGATGACGGAGAGTTTTCGGATTCTTCAATCCTATCGGAAAGTGTAACCAGTCAAGAGGGCGATAATACGCTTTACACCATAAAAGAAATAAATAGTTTTTTAGATGTGACAAAAGGAAAGACCATTAATGTGCTTAATTTCTTTCCTGACGGAGATAAATTCGTGCGGTCTGTTAAAAATATCATTAGTAACGTTAGCATGGCTGAATTGAATAGCCAGAAAAGATATAGATTGAAAAAACATTGCACATCGGTTAGAAAATCGAGGTCGATTTCAAAACTAGTGAAATAAATGGCTTGTGGGTTTTTTTATTTCACTTTTCTCCTTTCTTCACGGTGCCTTGTATGTTTGGTTTTATTTCATTTTTACTCAATGAATACATTAAATATAGGATCACTTAACGTTAACGGCGCCAGAGATGGGGTAAAAAGGGGATTGGTAGCTGAAGTAATGAAACAAAAAAGACTGAATGTCCTTTTTTTACAAGAGACTCATAGCAACATAGAAAATGAAACTGAGTGGAGACTATGGTGGGAAGGAGATTGTTTTCTGAGCCATGGGACAAACTTGAGTGCTGGGGTTGCCATTTTATTTTCACCTGCTTTTAATGTTAAATTATTGGCTAAGGAGGAAATTGTTAAAGGCCGGCTTTTATGTGTGAATGTAGAAATATTGGGGATTTCTTATTTTTTTATTAATATTTATGCCCAAAATGTGGGGACAGATAGGCAGTTTTTATTTGAACAGTTACAGAAAAAACTTTTTAAAATTGCAGATAGTGATGCAGTTTTTATTATAGGGGGTGATTGGAACTGCACTTTAGATTTTACAATGGACAGAAATGGTGCAGAACCGCATTTTAAATCTGCAGAGTTTCTTAAGAAGCTCTCAAAACATTTTGATCTGTGTGATGCCTGGAGAGAACAAAATCCAAATGTGAGACAGTACACATGGGTAAAGAGTGCCTTAAACACAGTGTGTGCAGCCAGGTTAGATAGGTTTTATATTCCTAAAAATGTAAGGCACAGGGTAACAAGGACTGGTATCTTACCAGTGGGTTTTACGGACCATCATTTAATTGTTTTAAGTATGTGCATTAAGAAGAAGCCCAAAGGTAGTTTTTATTGGAAATTTAATATAAAATTGCTGGAAGATGAAATTTTTTGTGCAAAATTTGAAGATTTCTGGCAAAAATGGAAAGGGGAAAAAGAAAGGTTCGAAACAGCAGGACTCTGGTGGGAGGTGGGCAAAGTTCAAATTAAAACCTTTTGTCAGCAGTACACTGAGTATAGTACTGCTAGGAGCAGAAGGGCTGTGGCAGAACTAGAAAAGGAAATTACTCAAATGGAGGAGGAGGTGATAATGACCAATAATACTGGTATGTTGCAGGCTCTTAAGGAAAAAAAAAGAAATCTGGCTACTATACTGAATGAGAAGGTTAAGGGGGCTCTGATTAGAGCCAGATTTTGTACATTAAAAGACATGGATGCTCCTAGCAAGTTCTTTTTTAATTTGGAAAGAAAGGTGGTACAACGCAAGGAGTTGTGCGTTTTAAATCTTCCTGGTGGGAAAACGACTGCTGACCCTGGGGAAATCCGGGAAGAAGTGGTGTGTTTTTATAAAGAACTTTTTAAAGCAGAAGATGTGGACATGCAGCAGGTTGAGACACTTCATAAAGACCTACCAAAGCTAACTGCAGAAGAAAAGGAGGAGTTGGACTCTGAGCTCAGTATGCAGGAGATCACTGAGGCTGTGGGACAGATGTCTTCAGGCCGTGCCCCAGGCATTGATGGATTACCTGCTGAATTTTATAAAAAGTTTTGGGGATGTATGGGGCAGGATTTTTATGGGGTGGTTATGGAGAGCAGTTTGAAACAGGAGCTTCCACAAAGCTGTCGCCGGGCAGTGCTCACAATGCTGCCGAAAAAAGGGGACCTGTGCCTGTTAAAAAACTGGCGACCTTTGGCACTTTTATGCACTGATTTTAAGATACTGTCAAAAAGTATAGCAAATAGAATAAAAAAATATGTTTCTAGAATAACAAAAAAGGATCAAACCTATTGCATTCCAGACAGATCAATCAGAGACAATCTGTTTCTGATTAGAGATGTGGTAGAGCTGGCAAAGGCTTATAACTTAAATTTTGGCCTTTTCTCTATCGATCAAGAAAAAGCTTTTGATAGGGTGGATCACAGCTACTTAATGAAGACACTAGAGGCTTTTGGTTTTAGGGATGGCCTTCTGTCTTGGGTGAGACTGCTATATAAAAATGTGTCTTGCTTAGTAAAGGTAGCGGGGGGACTAAGCAGGCCAATAGAGGTACAGCGTGGCATCAGACAAGGGTGCCCTTTGTCAGGGCTGCTGTACACCTTAGCCATTGAACCTTTGCTTTGCCTCATTAGGAAGAAATTGAGTGGTCTGATTGTGCCAGGAGAGTCTCTCTGTAAAAAAATTAAAGTCTCAGCGTACGCTGATGATATAATGGTGGTAGTAAAAAATCAGGGGGATCTGGCTGCCCTAGAAAAATGTATCCAGACCTATGAGCGGGCCTCCTCTGGCAGGGTAAATTGGAAGAAGAGTGAGGCATTGCTTTGTGGTTCTTGGCAAAATGAAAATCCTCCCAAGTTGCCAGGAAATCTGGTTTGGAAGAGAGAAGGGCTGAAAGTGCTAGGTGTGTACTTGGGGACTACTCAATATATGCAGAAGAATTGGGAGGGTGTAATGGAAAAGGCGTGTGCTAGGATTTCTAGGTGGAAATGGCTTCTTTCACAGGTATCTTTTAGAGGTAGGGTGTTAATTCTAAATAATTTGGTGGCATCTGCACTATGGCACAGGTTGGCGGTGTTGACGCCACCAGGTGGATTCCTAAAAGAATTTCAAAAATTAATGGTGCAGTTCTTTTGGTCAGGGCAGCACTGGCTCAGGGCAGCAGTGTTGTATCTGCCACTGCAGGAAGGAGGGCAGGGACTCATGGACCTGGAAAGTAAGGTAATAGCTTTCCGGTTGCAAGCGGCTCAGAGGCTCCTGTACAAGAAGGTGTGCTGGAGGGAGACTGCCTGTGCACTGCTCAGAAAAGCAGGTGGATTGGGGCTGGATAGACATCTGTTCCTGATGGAGCTAGAGCCTATGGACACAGCAGGTCTTACTGTTTTTTACGCCTCAGTAATAAAGGCATGGGCTGATACACTTTGTACTCAGAGGGACACATTATGGACAATGGAAGAACCAATATTTAGAAATCGGTTTTTGAAACTGCCTCCTTTGATTTTAGAAAACATAAGGCGCCATTTTACAAGGGCAGGTCTGACCAAACTGGCCCATCTAAGGAGTGAGGATGGTGGAGACTGGAGAACTGTGGAGGAAATAGCAGCAGAGGCTGGAGTTCATTCACTAAGAATGGTGGAAAAAATAATGGTGAGAGTCAGAGCACTTTGGCCCTCCCAGAATCAAAGAAATAGTGAAGAAGCTCAGACTGCAGAGGCTCCTTTCTTCCCATCGGTCCGTATAAGAGCGAAGGTGGGGGACTGGCAAGAGGAAGAGGGGAAACTGTTGACGTTCAAGACTCCTGAGGTGGAGATTTTTGAGACAGTGGCTAAAAAAGCCTTGAGTGTTTTAAGTGTGAAGGTTCGGCACTTGCATGCACTAGAAGATCTAAGAGCAGGGGCGTGGCAAGAAGAACAAATTGTGCCCATGGTTACAAATTGGCGGTTATTGTACAAATCACCCTTGCCAAAGAGATCAGGTGACCTCCAATGGAGGATTATACACGGAGCCATAGCCACAAATAGATACCTGGCACACGTCAACCATGAGCAAGATGATGGCTGCCCTTTTTGTGGGATAGTGGAGACTGTGTCACATATTTTTGTTCATTGTCCTCGATTGTCTTATCTGCTTTTATTATTAAAAGAGCTATGTGAGAGGTTTGGGGTGTTTTTTGACAGTAGAGTTTTTGTTATAGGAATGGGCTATTCTGCGAAAAAAAAATGTATGTTGACACTGATCAATTTTTTGTTTGGGCAAGCCAAATTGGCTGTTTGGTTGTCAAGGAAAAAAAAAATTCAAGAAGGACTGGTGACTGACCCAGTGCTGATATTTAGAGGGATGATCTCTGAGCGCCTTAGGGTAGAGTATGTGTATTATAATTTGATGAACAATGTAGAAGATTTTAAGAAAATCTGGTGTGTCAAGGAGGCAATATGTAGGATGAAAAATGAAAGTTCTTATGAGGTGTTGTTTTAAATCAAACTGCCTGATAAGAGGTGTTTTTTTTTTTTCGAGTTTGTGTTTTTAGTTTATTTTGTTTCTAGAAAAAAACGTTTTTATAACCGGTTTTATGGAGTTTTCCATTTTACTGGTTTTATTTTTTTAATGAAAGGGTTTGTATGTGTATATACATGTTTTTATGTATATGCGGAAATATATTTATTTATTTATTATTGGTTTTTAACACGGAAAAATTGATAAAAGATCTGTGTTATAATTACTTTTATTATTTAATTAAATATAAAGAAAAAACATACAAATAAGGAAATGTTATAAATATGTTAGATGAGTTACTGTTTACAACATATTTGCAATATGTTCTAAATAAAGGTACCTTCAAAAGTCTTTCTCTCCCCCTCTCTCTCTCTTTCTCTTTCTCTCTCTACCTCTCTCTTTCTCTCTATCTCTACCTCTTCCTCTCCCTCTTCTCTCTCTCTCTCTCTCTCTTTCTCTCTTTCTCTCTCTCTCTCCATCTCTCTCTGCTCTCTGGAGAGAGAGACACAGACACCTTAGAAATAATAGCATCAGCCCAAATAGGGAACTCTTTTTCCAGAGCAGGAACCAGGAGGATTCACACACACATGAGCACGCCGTGCACGCAAACATAAAAGCACACATGGACGAACGCATGTGGCGTGGTTCTGGTTTGCTGCTCGTATCTGCACCGGGGTGGCAGGAAATACTGTCAGTCGTGATCAGGAAGAACAGGCAGTGTGGAACATTTTGGCCTCACCAAAATGACCCAGCCCTGCACCCCCCCGCCCCCCCACCCACCCCCCACCCTCCAGGAGAAAAGAGGTTGCAAACTTAGTCCCGCCACACGGCACAGGTCTGTCAGCCGTCAGGCCCGCCGTATTGTATCGCTCGCCGTCGCCCTCTTAAATCATTCCGGCAAGATGTGTTTATGGATCCCCGCAGGACGTTGATTCATTTTAGAGAGCAAAATTACCTCCTTAACTAAACTGATATTCCCAGATAGAGCAGCACAGATAATAAACGCTAGCGGTAAGGGGCGGAGCTTCTCTCGCAGTTTTTTATCGCCGTCGATCTCCTCCAGCGCAAATCGCACCGGCACGTCGAGGAGGTTGATTTGCGGGTAGCCCTCCCACCCCCCCACACCTCCCCTCTCCCTCGATCTCCGAGCTGGCCGTCCTGGTGCAAGCACATTAAAGCCAGCCGTAATGATCCCGTCTCCATCAGCCTTCAGCTTGCCAGGAAATGCCCCCTGCACCTTAATTAGCGATTCAGAGACCGCTAATCAATTCAGCCGCATGTTAAAGGAATTAAAGCAGTCCCTTTGAATGTAACCGGGAGGTAAAGACAGCAGTTGTTAGCGTTATTGACGGTTAAATGCACTGTAAAAAAGGCCTGGGCCAGTCGTGTCATTAACCCGGTCATTACCAGATCCGTGGGGTCAGGCAGTATGTGTCGTAAAAACCCCACATCTCCGTTAGTCTCCTTTCTTTCCCCTCTAAACAGCCAGGTTGGACTCAGTCGCGCAAACCCGCGATACAGGAAGCTTGTCACGCGATTCGATTGCATTTAGAAGCAGTGTGTCACACAATTCGATCACGTTTAGGAGCAGTGTTTCACAGCTCAGCGAACTGGTTGCTTGAGGGAAGAGTTCTTGATGTTTGTTGTGTTTCCCCCTTTACCATGACAATATGCTGGAATGTAATGGGAATATTTTTGTATTCTTCATTTTATTACAACATGTTTTTCAATATATGCTGTGTGAGGGTGCACTCTGATTGGTTAAGATCAATATATGCTGTGTGTGGGTGCACTCTGATTGGTTAAGATCAATATATGCCATGTGAGGGTGCACTCTGATTGGTTAAGATCAATATATGCTGTGTGAGAGTGCACTCTGATTAGTTAAGATCAATATATGCTGTGTGAGGGTGCACTCTGATTGGTTAAAATCAATATATGCTGCGTGAGGGTGCACTCTAATTGGTTAAGATCAAAGTTTTACTTTTGGAAAAACAAAAGTAAAGTAGATAAACGTAAATAATTCAAAATGGCTGTGCCCTCTGTGGTCATTTGAGCATGGCGGTAAAAGCAGAAGCCTTGTCGTTTGTCACGGCAGCGTGCGAGTAAGAAACCGCATGCCCTGTGGGAATACTGCGAGGGTCATGGCAGCGTGCGAGTGAGAAACCGCATGCCCTGTGGGAATACTGCGAGGGTGTTGAAGCGGAAACGCAGTCATGGAAACAACATGTCACAGACTGTGGTTTCTCACACAGCCCTCTGTGTTGGTGACACTGTCACAGCTGTATCAGCACAGGGCTCCAGTGCATTGCTCCAGTGCATTGCTCCAGTGCAGGTCTCCAGTGAATGGGCTCCAGTGCATTGCTCCAGTGCAGGGCTCCAGTGCATTGCTCCAGTGCAGGGCTCCAGTGCATTGCTCCAGTGCAGGGCTCCAGTGCAGGGCTCCAGTGCATTGCTCCAGTGCATTGCTCCAGTGCAGGGCTCCAGTGCATTGCTCCAGTGCATTGCTCCAGTGCAGGGCTCCAGTGCAGGGCTCCAGTGAATGGGCTCCAGTGCATTGCTCCAATGCAGGGCTCCAGTGGATGGGCTCCAGTGCAGGGCTCCAGTGCATTGCTCCAGTGCAGGGCTCCAGTGCATTGCTCCAGCACAGTTTTGTAAGCCTGGATTCAGTTCAACAATCACAGATAAACACAAGTACAACTTTTCCCCCACACAGTCGAGGTACAGAAATTATTAAAAATAACAACCCAAACTTGGGAATAAAACTTAAACTTGGGTTAAATAAACTTGTTCTGCTGTGGTGGATCTTGCCAGATAATGTGAGCAAAAAAAAACAAAAAAACATTCAAACTTGCATTGATTTGTAATTCAAAGTCAAGGACGAATGCTGATTGGATCTAGGCCTTAGAGCATGACAGTAATAAAATGTCTTGGAGCAGCCAGGGCATCAACACACACGTGCTTGTGTACAGCCAGAATTAGGGTCATAGGAGGCATTGTGGGAAACATGCCTTTTTAAATTACAATCAAAGCAGTTGCACTGCTTCAGAAAGACCTGCTCAAACAACAGAGCTGTAAGTGTACAACGTGGGACAATCTCATTCTCTGGGTTTACAAATTCTACCAGGCCTCAGGTATGGAACCCCTAGTGTCTGAATCAGAGCCCTATGACTCATGTCACGTGGCGCTGTAATGGCGACATGTAGTCCAGCTGTTTTTCTTGTTCGTGTTTGTTAATTTGAATGTGTTTTGTTGTGTCTGGCTTTTGTTTTTAGTTTTTTTCATGCGCTGTGTGTCTGTTGTGGGACGAGAAAGCGGGCTGGAGATTGTTCAGGGCGCTCCTGTTGCTCGTATTGACATATTGACATATATTCATAATTTTCGCCACATATGCTCGGGAATGTCCGCTGGATCTGCAGCCACAAAGTTTTCTTCTACCATCGCTCTTCACCGGAGTTGAAGATGTCGGGACTGATCCAGGGCTGCAGGCAATCTTCAAAAAGCCACCAGGGAAGGGAAAGACAAGATAATGCAGTAGAGGAGTGAGGCAATGAGTGGGAAGGCTGACGCAGTTCGGTGCTCCATTTCAACAGTGGACATAGACCACGACACTTTGTGTATGGAGGAAAGTCTTGGAGGCTGAGTTTGTGTGTTGGACTGCTTGATGACACTTGGCATCTCGGGACAGCGGGGGTTATTTTTAATCATGACGTTTGGCTGTATTCCACTTTAATTCACTTAATTAGTTTGATTAATGCAATGATTCTATTGAATGTCTTTGTTTTATATGTGTGTTT
Source organism: Ilyophis sp. 1 JC-2022 (assembly GCA_022702515.1). Taxonomy (NCBI): domain Eukaryota; kingdom Metazoa; phylum Chordata; class Actinopteri; order Anguilliformes; family Synaphobranchidae; genus Ilyophis; species Ilyophis sp. 1 JC-2022. Next base: position 53,612,822 of record CM040406.1, read on the forward strand.
GTGTGTTGTGAGTCTGCCCCACTGTCTATGTCTTGTTGTTTTGTTGTTGCTGGGGCTACAACTGAAGTTCCCTAACGGAAAAATAAAAGTTATTGTTTTCTATTCTATTCTATCTACTGCGCCCTGTCTCCTGTGTACAGTGTACTGGCAGGTATGTGATGTTTAGTGTGCACTGTTTAGTATGCAAAAAAATATCCTCCATACTATCTTCCAACTGTACTGTGGAACTGTCGTAAGACTTCCCACCCTTGTGCGGTCATGTCGTGTTGTTTTTGTTGTTATTGAAGGAAAATGTCAGTGAAGCTGCACCTCATTTTTTAAAACGAAGCTTAACGTCATATTTATGCGACTAAAATGTTAGTTTACTTCTTGAACAGTGTGCTCCCAAATATGCTCAGCGAAATCCTGGAAGTAAGTGTATCATACGGGGGTTGTAAGTATACTATATTTAGAAAAAATGTTGCCTACTAAATTAATTTCTCATCTTGTCTACTCAACAAGCCTACTCAATAGTATGGATGGGTACTAATTCTCAGCCATGGTCTTTTAGGAATTCCAACATTGATAAATACAATGAAACTTTATTTTCTCCAACCCTGGTCCTGGAGAGCCGCAGGGTCTGCTGGGGTCCCCAACACTGGTCCTGGAGAGCCGCAGGTTCCCCTGGTTGTTCGCTTCCACCTTAAAATCACAAACCATTTTATACCAGGTAACTAGGCTCAGTGAATCACCTGTGTAATCAACCACTGGGGTTTTAAAACCAGTATCATTGAAAAATGTTGTGTTGTGTACCGGCATTATATCCAGTGTGATCCTACACACTATTGTTGCAGTCACACACGACAGAAGGCTTTCATATTTCTGCACAGGCATGGGCTGGTTTATAGCTTTTATACCCTGGCTACAGCTAAAAATGAATACTACACCGCAAATAAAACACATAAAAACGACTTTCAATCAGACATAAAACAAAATCATATTGTGCACATCTGCCACATTTGGAAATACGCTTCTTTTGGTAGCTAGCAAGTTAGCTGGCATTCAGACCTTGGTTTCTAGCCATGCAGTTAATTAGCAAGAACACTGTTATTCCACAGCTAGCTGGCCACACAACATTTTTTGTTCAAATTCAACTATTTCTGCTGCATGGTAGGAATCCGCATCTGGCCTGCCCGCTTAAAGGCACGGTCGTGTCATTCCTGGAGGGCCGGTGTATATGCAAGCTTTCCTTGCCACCCATTTCCCCAGCTCAATTAGCTAATTAGCTGCATAAACCAGCCACACATTAATTATTATTTAACCATAAATTAGACCCAAGCAAAAATAATTTCATTTAGAGCCACAAGATCTATCTCCTCTGACTGACCTTGACAAGCTAATCAGGAAATTTAACAACAATGTTGAGAAATTAATGATTGGCATAATAAAATTATTAATAGCAGAAGTTCCATAAACACACACAACCCTTCCGCCCCGCCCCAGGAGTATTATGGTATGGGGGTGCAGAGAGGGCGGGTGCACTGGACTTTGTATTGTGATTTTGCCACCTCAGGGAACTAGTTAGTGGGTTGACCAAAGGCAGTGTTTTTTTAGGCACAACCTCACTCAAGTTCACTCACTCCCAAAATGAGTGGCGTTCTTTCCTGCCTGTGTGATGTCACAGAGACTGATCCACCTTTAAATCAACAGCGGGTTCAGACCCACAAAACCAGGTGAAGTGAGTTACCTGTGTAGTCACCTGCTTTAAACCCCTAGGAACCAGCCAAGCCCTGTGGCTCTTCAAGGGCAAGAGTGAATATCACGGCCTTACATGAACCAAAGCTCATTTGAAAGTGGACATTCAATTTGTCGCTCACGTTGAGTTTCCTTTCGTTTCCAAGTGAATTATCTTGTTTTTGTTTACGAATGTCAATGTATTGTGACAAGGTTCTGTGCAATGCCCTTTAAATGCATTTGGGCAGTTTGCTCGACATACACAGTATAGGAATATGGAGCTGGTGTAGAATTCTTGAGTTCCTGAGTGACAGATAAAATAAGATACAGAACACTAACATAACTTGATTTTGAATAGGTAAAATATATTTTTTTGTTTCTTTTTTAAAAGTAAATTTTTCTCTCTAAAATAATGAATTAGTAATGTTTTTTATGTGGTCACAAGACCACACAGAAACAATTCTGCGTTAGATTAAATGTAATTGATACATCCATCGTCTCCCTCCAGATCGCCTTCTTTTCGTTTCATCTGTATTCCCATTCCGTGTGTTTCGTGTCGTGTTTTTCACTTCACCCTGTTCGTCTCATGTTTTGTGTTTTCGTTTGCAGGTTGGGCGTGGCTCCCCGTCTGTTCCTGGTTTCCATCGTTTCCCTGGCTCTCGCCCATTCCGCACTCCTTTTCGTTAATCACTTAGTCCCTTCACTTGGTTTTGACACTATTCTCTTTCCTTTCACGCGTTCCCTGTTGCCAGTTTGTTTTCGTTTGAGATTACCCCCGGCCATCTTCTGTTTTGATTCTGCTTGTTAACCTGTTTGTCTGCTCATATTTTTATTTAGCCCGTCCAGCCTGTTTCCTGCCCGGCCCAGCCAGCCCTGACCCGTTTTACTTTGCCCAACCCTGTATTCTGCATTCCCTTTTTATTTTTGCCCGATTCCTGCCGACTTGCTTGCTTGCCTAAATAAATGATTTCCCGGGTGGAGTTTACTGAATCTCTGTCTCTGAGTCTTGCGTTTGGGTCTAGCCCATACACTGCCATAACTGTAATAGTGTTAATATAAGGCCGATAGGGACCAAGTGCATTCTAGATGTAACGGTTAGAGGAAAAGTACTCAATCCAGCACTTTAAAACAAACGGTGGTGATTCAGAACCCACGGTAGGCTTTACACTTAATCAAAGTCAGCAGCGTTGCTATGGCGGCATGGGGGGGGGGGGGGGGGGTTATTTTAGAGACAGCCAGTCCCACAGGGGGTATTACAGGTGTAGGGGTCAGAGCCTTGGAGCGGGGGCGGACCCAAACCCCGCTGTCTCATTACAGGTAATGAATGACCAGAGCACCAGGTGCAGGTGTACTGTGCCGTCTCTCCAGGTGATGACTCTGCAGGTGAAGGCTATCGCACATGCTGTGGGCTTCTCAATATTACACCTCCCCCCGCCAGGGAGTCTGCCGCCGCGGACCTGGTGAGCTGCAGGGACCGCTGGTTTTTCGTTATGGCTCAGCAGGTAATTTATCGATCTGAGCAGCTGATTACACAGTTAAACTCCCCTCACCTGCTCTCTGGGGTCTGATTTGGCTGTTGGATTTAAACCAGCAACCCCTGCAGCTCTGCATTGTGGCTTTGCCAGACTGGGATTTTCAGGAACAGAAAACGGTGTCCGTCTCGGTTGTGTCTCAAAGCACCGTTTTTAAATCCCGCCTTCCAGGAGCCTGAAATATGGACACATTCTAGAATGTGTGATCGTTCGTTACCAACCGATATCTTTTTTGTTCTTTTGATTTTATCTTTACTTAGATTGAGGTTAATCTTTATGCAGATGTTTTAAAAAAATATATATTTTATTGCCAAGATAAGATTTAATTATAAAAAATATGGTTATGCAATTTATGAAGTTATGAATTAATTTACAATACACACAGTGTGCTACATGTTATAGAAAGGCTACAATTAATACATGATCCAACATATTATTATTATTATTTTGGACTCTATTTGTACACCTGTCTCCTCAACATTACATATCAAAATGTTCAGCTTTTTCTGCTTTAAGTTGCTATGACTTTTTATATTGATACTACTTATACTTTGTAAAATATTTCGGTTTCTTACGAAAACAAATTCCCCAAACATACATACGGTGCTGTAGATGTGTTTATTTGATTTTTAAATATTATTAATGCAGCACATATTATATATGTATAACTTCCTGTATTTCTTTCTGTCTCTCTCTCTCTCCATCACACACACACACACACACACACACACACACACACACACACACACACACATACACCTGTTTAATGATCATGTGCATGTGTATTCTTATTATACAAATCAAGCTTTTGTAAATATATGTTTCACTAGCCAACTAAACAGGTTCTCAAAGTGGTGTGTGCAGTGAATAAGCGTTCTGATTATATCCTCCAATACAGGAGAGAAAATTGAATTCTGGGTTTTGTGCCAAATTCAAAGCATTCAATAAGGCACTTGAATGTTGTTATTAAATGTGACAATAGTATAAAATATAAGTGTATATATATTCACAGCAATACTGTGAATGTTGCTGGTTGCATCTATATTTGCACATTTATTCTTTTGGAATTAAGTCTTGGGAAAATGTGGGAAGTTTTTCGAATTTGTTGGAAGGATGAAGCTGTTATATGGAGTTTTCTAGGGTTCAAAAGCAGCTGAATTACTGAAGTGTTATAAAAGCTCGGAGTACTGATGCAGATTCAATGAATTGTGGAAACAATATGTGAACGTAACCTTTATACTGTGGCCTGTCTCTGATCAATAAGGACATGTTTACTGCGGACATCCTGCCTCCTACACAAACCCATAATTAGTAAACATGGAGTAAACAGGGAGTAAATCTATAACCTTTCTTCCATATTAATCCAAATGCTCTGCACACCAAAATATGCCTATAATACACTTTAGCGATAATCATTTTTATAATTATAATACATTTATAATAAAGTATTAACATTAAAAGAAAATTGGGAATAAATAGACCTTGTCAGACATTTTGTCATTGTCATTTTCAAAAGTATGCAGCAAAGTTATAAAAATGTTTTTAAATGACACAGTCAGGAATCATTGCAACTTGCATTTAGAAAAAGCATTTTTTTAAAGATAATTTATTTACCACTTTATATGCACAGAAACATAATCTGGGCTGGCGCAAATTTTCTATTTTCATGAATATTTATTTTTTATTCTAATATGTTGGCTTGGAGGTTCGTTCCAACCAATGGTACCAAAGAAATGTCTTTGAATAAGAAATCAATATGATGCAATCATGTTCAATGATGCAACTCTAAGCTCGCAGCTGTGCAAGTTCTGATCAATCTGGCAACCAGGCATGTGCAGCCTGGGGGGGAGGAGGCGGGCTGGGGGCTCCAGGTGCCCACCGCTCTTGTTGCCCAATGCGCCACTTTAATTAGATTTTTTAAATGTATACTTGTATTATTGTTGCGATCATTCATTTACATCTGTTAATTTTGGTAAAATATATGCTGGGTGTAAAACAGTTTTTCTTGGTTTCTACGCCCTTTTCTCAGATCAAAAGGTTTCTGCAAAAGGCCTTACTGGCAACTTCCCTCCATCAATGGCTCTTTGTCCTTCTCGTGACTTGGTAGTAACCCATGAAAAGGTTGTGTTCTTGACAACAACACATGCCGATTGGTTCAAGGTGGAAAAGCAGGCTTTTAAAAGGAATGGGATATGACATTTTGATTGGTTTATTGCATGTCATGCCCAAGACACACCTATAATTAATGAAGGGACTTGGACACGCCCTAAATGTACTTAGACAAAGCGCTAAAATCGCCAAGATAGAGCCCATTATGTTATTGGGTGAGCTGCACCGAGCCTATTGTTGTTCTTGTGTTTCCAATGATATTTATTTTAGATATCCTGGATGAAACTGTCTCCCTAATAATAATAATAATAATAATAATAATAATCATCATCATCATTACAATAAGAAGAAATAGGCTAATGTTACAGTTGGAATGTTAGCAGAAACATGAACATGTGAGGGGATCCATCATAGCATTCAGGTACAGTAACAGTAGTCGTATAGCTATAGCATACGAATCATATAAGACTCCTGACCATCGAGGCCTAAGCACACATACAGAATCTATCTTTAAGGGACAACTTTTCTATTCTTATCAAAGTCATATTTCCCAGATTATCCCACGCGGGTGCCTTTTCATAAATGTGATTTAGTGACAAGAAGGAAAAAGAAATGCATGCGCAAAATGAAAAAGGGAAAATCACAACACATACAAATTGCCCTTTGCTGGGTCTAAAATTGCTTTCGATTACGGCTAGAGATTTCCAATATGAGCGCTTTAGTACCTTCCATGTAAGGGCCTGTGACTTGATGTGCTATAGAAGGTTATTGTTCCTCTCTTGCAACTATTATGGTGAAGAAACAGCAGCAGAATGCATTTAAAGATTTTTCCGTTGGATGTAAATTAAAGCGTTCACTGCTCTCCGGTCAGGCGAATGTTTTTTCTTCTCCTCTCCAAGTAGGGAAAGCAAGGAGCACGCATGAGATTTCACTCCTCAAAATCTACCGGCTCACATTGACTTCCATTCGACTGCAGAGACAGCGAAAAAGGCTGTACTAGCGATCTTTAGCATCATTAGCCCCAGAGCCTGTTCTCTTTCACAGTCGCCTACAATTTAACGCTTTCAAAATGACGGCAATTGAGAGCACGGCAAGTCAAGTGAAGCGTCCTCAAAAGTGTCAACCTGTTCAGCATCCCTCCAATGTCTACACTGGCCACGTAAAGCCACTGTTCAGCGTCCCTCCAATGTCTACACTGGCCACGTAAAGCCACTGTTCAGCGTCCCTCCAATGTCTACACTGGCCACGTAAAGCCACTGTTCAGCGTCCCTCCAATGTCTACACTGGCCACGTAAAGCCACTGTTCAGCGTCCCTCCAATGTCTACACTGGCCACGTAAAGCCACTGTTCAGCGTCCCTCCAATGTCTACACTGGCCACGTAAAGCCACTGTTCAGCGTCCCTCCAATGTCTACACTGGCCACGTAAAGCCACTGTTCAGCGTCCCTCCAATGTCTACACTGGCCACGTAAAGCCACTGTTCAGCATCACTCCAATGTCTACACTGGCCACGTAAAGCCACTGTTCAGCATCCCTCCAATGTCTACACTGGCCACGTAAAGCCACTGTTCAGCGTCCCTCCAATGTCTACACTGGCCACGTAAAGCCACTGTTCAGCGTCCCTCCAATGTCTACACTGGCCACGTAAAGCCACTGTTCAGCGTCCCTCCAATGTCTACACTGGCCACGTAAAGCCACTGTTCAGCGTCCCTCCAATGTCTACACTGGCCACGTAAAGCCACTGTTCAGCGTCCCTCCAATGTCTACACTGGCCACGTAAAGCCACTGTTCAGCGTCCCTCCAATGTCTACACTGGCCACGTAAAGCCACTGTTCAGCGTCCCTCCAATGTCTACACTGGCCACGTAAAGCCACTGTTCAGCGTCCCTCCAATGTCTACACTGGCCACGTAAAGCCACTGTTCAGCGTCCCTCCAATGTCTACACTGGCCACGTAAAGCCACTGTTCAGCGTCCCTCCAATGTCTACACTGGCCACGTAAAGCCACTGTTCAGCGTCCCTCCAATGTCTACACTGGCCACGTAAAGCCACTGTTCAGCGTCCCTCCAATGTCTACACTGGCCACGTAAAGCCACTGTTCAGCGTCCCTCCAATGTCTACACTGGCCACGTAAAGCCACTGTTCAGCGTCCCTCCAATGTCTACACTGGCCACGTAAAGCCACTGTTCAGCGTCCCTCCAATGTCTACACTGGCCACGTAAAGCCACTGTTCAGCGTCCCTCCAATGTCTACACTGGCCACGTAAAGCCACTGTTCAGCGTCCCTCCAATGTCTACACTGGCCACGTAAAGCCACTGTTCAGCGTCCCTCCAATGTCTACACTGGCCACGTAAAGCCACTGTTCAGCGTCCCTCCAATGTCTACACTGGCCACGTAAAGCCACTGTTCAGCGTCCCTCCAATGTCTACACTGGCCACGTAAAGCCACTGTTCAGCGTCCCTCCAATGTCTACACTGGCCACGTAAAGCCACTGTTCAGCGTCCCTCCAATGTCTACACTGGCCACGTAAAGCCACTGTTCAGCGTCCCTCCAATGTCTACACTGGCCACGTAAAGCCACTGTTCAGCGTCCCTCCAATGTCTACACTGGCCACGTAAAGCCACTGTTCAGCGTCCCTCCAATGTCTACACTGGCCACGTAAAGCCACTGTTCAGCGTCCCTCCAATGTCTACACTGGCCACGTAAAGCCACTGTTCAGCGTCCCTCCAATGTCTACACTGGCCACGTAAAGCCACTGTTCAGCGTCCCTCCAATGTCTACACTGGCCACGTAAAGCCACTGTTCAGCGTCCCTCCAATGTCTACACTGGCCACGTAAAGCCACTGTTCAGCGTCCCTCCAATGTCTACACTGGCCACGTAAAGCCACTGTTCAGCGTCCCTCCAATGTCTACACTGGCCACGTAAAGCCACTGTTCAGCGTCCCTCCAATGTCTACACTGGCCACGTAAAGCCACTGTTCAGCGTCCCTCCAATGTCTACACTGGCCACGTAAAGCCACTGTTCAGCGTCCCTCCAATGTCTACACTGGCCACGTAAAGCCACTGTTCAGCGTCCCTCCAATGTCTACACTGGCCACGTAAAGCCACTGTTCAGCGTCCCTCCAATGTCTACACTGGCCACGTAAAGCCACTGTTCAGCGTCCCTCCAATGTCTACACTGGCCACGTAAAGCCACTGTTCAGCGTCCCTCCAATGTCTACACTGGCCACGTAAAGCCACTGTTCAGCGTCCCTCCAATGTCTACACTGGCCACGTAAAGCCACTGTTCAGCGTCCCTCCAATGTCTACACTGGCCACGTAAAGCCACTGTTCAGCGTCCCTCCAATGTCTACACTGGCCACGTAAAGCCACTGTTCAGCGTCCCTCCAATGTCTACACTGGCCACGTAAAGCCACTGTTCAGCGTCCCTCCAATGTCTACACTGGCCACGTAAAGCCACTGTTCAGCGTCCCTCCAATGTCTACACTGGCCACGTAAAGCCACTGTTCAGCGTCCCTCCAATGTCTACACTGGCCACGTAAAGCCACTGTTCAGCGTCCCTCCAATGTCTACACTGGCCACGTAAAGCCACTGTTCAGCGTCCCTCCAATGTCTACACTGGCCACGTAAAGCCACTGTTCAGCGTCCCTCCAATGTCTACACTGGCCACGTAAAGCCACTGTTCAGCGTCCCTCCAATGTCTACACTGGCCACGTAAAGCCACTGTTCAGCGTCCCTCCAATGTCTACACTGGCCACGTAAAGCCACTGTTCAGCGTCCCTCCAATGTCTACACTGGCCACGTAAAGCCACTGTTCAGCGTCCCTCCAATGTCTACACTGGCCACGTAAAGCCACTGTTCAGCGTCCCTCCAATGTCTACACTGGCCACGTAAAGCCACTGTTCAGCGTCCCTCCAATGTCTACACTGGCCACGTAAAGCCACTGTTCAGCGTCCCTCCAATGTCTACACTGGCCACGTAAAGCCACTGTTCAGCGTCCCTCCAATGTCTACACTGGCCACGTAAAGCCACTGTTCAGCGTCCCTCCAATGTCTACACTGGCCACGTAAAGCCACTGTTCAGCGTCCCTCCAATGTCTACACTGGCCACGTAAAGCCACTGTTCAGCGTCCCTCCAATGTCTACACTGGCCACGTAAAGCCACTGTTCAGCGTCCCTCCAATGTCTACACTGGCCACGTAAAGCCACTGTTCAGCGTCCCTCCAATGTCTACACTGGCCACGTAAAGCCACTGTTCAGCGTCCCTCCAATGTCTACACTGGCCACGTAAAGCCACTGTTCAGCGTCCCTCCAATGTCTACACTGGCCACGTAAAGCCACTGTTCAGCGTCCCTCCAATGTCTACACTGGCCACGTAAAGCCACTGTTCAGCGTCCCTCCAATGTCTACACTGGCCACGTAAAGCCACTGTTCAGCGTCCCTCCAATGTCTACACTGGCCACGTAAAGCCACTGTTCAGCGTCCCTCCAATGTCTACACTGGCCACGTAAAGCCACTGTTCAGCGTCCCTCCAATGTCTACACTGGCCACGTAAAGCCACTGTTCAGCGTCCCTCCAATGTCTACACTGGCCACGTAAAGCCACTGTTCAGCGTCCCTCCAATGTCTACACTGGCCACGTAAAGCCACTGTTCAGCGTCCCTCCAATGTCTACACTGGCCACGTAAAGCCACTGTTCAGCGTCCCTCCAATGTCTACACTGGCCACGTAAAGCCACTGTTCAGCGTCCCTCCAATGTCTACACTGGCCACGTAAAGCCACTGTTCAGCGTCCCTCCAATGTCTACACTGGCCACGTAAAGCCACTGTTCAGCGTCCCTCCAATGTCTACACTGGCCACGTAAAGCCACTGTTCAGCGTCCCTCCAATGTCTACACTGGCCACGTAAAGCCACTGTTCAGCGTCCCTCCAATGTCTACACTGGCCACGTAAAGCCACTGTTCAGCGTCCCTCCAATGTCTACACTGGCCACGTAAAGCCACTGTTCAGCGTCCCTCCAATGTCTACACTGGCCACGTAAAGCCACTGTTCAGCGTCCCTCCAATGTCTACACTGGCCACGTAAAGCCACTGTTCAGCGTCCCTCCAATGTCTACACTGGCCACGTAAAGCCACTGTTCAGCGTCCCTCCAATGTCTACACTGGCCACGTAAAGCCACTGTTCAGCGTCCCTCCAATGTCTACACTGGCCACGTAAAGCCACTGTTCAGCGTCCCTCCAATGTCTACACTGGCCACGTAAAGCCACTGTTCAGCGTCCCTCCAATGTCTACACTGGCCACGTAAAGCCACTGTTCAGCGTCCCTCCAATGTCTACACTGGCCACGTAAAGCCACTGTTCAGCGTCCCTCCAATGTCTACACTGGCCACGTAAAGCCACTGTTCAGCGTCCCTCCAATGTCTACACTGGCCACGTAAAGCCACTGTTCAGCGTCCCTCCAATGTCTACACTGGCCACGTAAAGCCACTGTTCAGCGTCCCTCCAATGTCTACACTGGCCACGTAAAGCCACTGTTCAGCGTCCCTCCAATGTCTACACTGGCCACGTAAAGCCACTGTTCAGCGTCCCTCCAATGTCTACACTGGCCACGTAAAGCCACTGTTCAGCGTCCCTCCAATGTCTACACTGGCCACGTAAAGCCACTGTTCAGCGTCCCTCCAATGTCTACACTGGCCACGTAAAGCCACTGTTCAGCGTCCCTCCAATGTCTACACTGGCCACGTAAAGCCACTGTTCAGCGTCCCTCCAATGTCTACACTGGCCACGTAAAGCCACTGTTCAGCGTCCCTCCAATGTCTACACTGGCCACGTAAAGCCACTGTTCAGCGTCCCTCCAATGTCTACACTGGCCACGTAAAGCCACTGTTCAGCGTCCCTCCAATGTCTACACTGGCCACGTAAAGCCACTGTTCAGCGTCCCTCCAATGTCTACACTGGCCACGTAAAGCCACTGTTCAGCGTCCCTCCAATGTCTACACTGGCCACGTAAAGCCACTGTTCAGCGTCCCTCCAATGTCTACACTGGCCACGTAAAGCCACTGTTCAGCGTCCCTCCAATGTCTACACTGGCCACGTAAAGCCACTGTTCAGCGTCCCTCCAATGTCTACACTGGCCACGTAAAGCCACTGTTCAGCGTCCCTCCAATGTCTACACTGGCCACGTAAAGCCACTGTTCAGCGTCCCTCCAATGTCTACACTGGCCACGTAAAGCCACTGTTCAGCGTCCCTCCAATGTCTACACTGGCCACGTAAAGCCACTGTTCAGCGTCCCTCCAATGTCTACACTGGCCACGTAAAGCCACTGTTCAGCGTCCCTCCAATGTCTACACTGGCCACGTAAAGCCACTGTTCAGCGTCCCTCCAATGTCTACACTGGCCACGTAAAGCCACTGTTCAGCGTCCCTCCAATGTCTACACTGGCCACGTAAAGCCACTGTTCAGCGTCCCTCCAATGTCTACACTGGCCACGTAAAGCCACTGTTCAGCGTCCCTCCAATGTCTACACTGGCCACGTAAAGCCACTGTTCAGCGTCCCTCCAATGTCTACACTGGCCACGTAAAGCCACTGTTCAGCGTCCCTCCAATGTCTACACTGGCCACGTAAAGCCACTGTTCAGCGTCCCTCCAATGTCTACACTGGCCACGTAAAGCCACTGTTCAGCGTCCCTCCAATGTCTACACTGGCCACGTAAAGCCACTGTTCAGCGTCCCTCCAATGTCTACACTGGCCACGTAAAGCCACTGTTCAGCGTCCCTCCAATGTCTACACTGGCCACGTAAAGCCACTGTTCAGCGTCCCTCCAATGTCTACACTGGCCACGTAAAGCCACTGTTCAGCGTCCCTCCAATGTCTACACTGGCCACGTAAAGCCACTGTTCAGCGTCCCTCCAATGTCTACACTGGCCACGTAAAGCCACTGTTCAGCGTCCCTCCAATGTCTACACTGGCCACGTAAAGCCACTGTTCAGCGTCCCTCCAATGTCTACACTGGCCACGTAAAGCCACTGTTCAGCGTCCCTCCAATGTCTACACTGGCCACGTAAAGCCACTGTTCAGCGTCCCTCCAATGTCTACACTGGCCACGTAAAGCCACTGTTCAGCGTCCCTCCAATGTCTACACTGGCCACGTAAAGCCACTGTTCAGCGTCCCTCCAATGTCTACACTGGCCACGTAAAGCCACTGTTCAGCGTCCCTCCAATGTCTACACTGGCCACGTAAAGCCACTGTTCAGCGTCCCTCCAATGTCTACACTGGCCACGTAAAGCCACTGTTCAGCGTCCCTCCAATGTCTACACTGGCCACGTAAAGCCACTGTTCAGCGTCCCTCCAATGTCTACACTGGCCACGTAAAGCCACTGTTCAGCGTCCCTCCAATGTCTACACTGGCCACGTAAAGCCACTGTTCAGCGTCCCTCCAATGTCTACACTGGCCACGTAAAGCCACTGTTCAGCGTCCCTCCAATGTCTACACTGGCCACGTAAAGCCACTGTTCAGCGTCCCTCCAATGTCTACACTGGCCACGTAAAGCCACTGTTCAGCGTCCCTCCAATGTCTACACTGGCCACGTAAAGCCACTGTTCAGCGTCCCTCCAATGTCTACACTGGCCACGTAAAGCCACTGTTCAGCGTCCCTCCAATGTCTACACTGGCCACGTAAAGCCACTGTTCAGCGTCCCTCCAATGTCTACACTGGCCACGTAAAGCCACTGTTCAGCGTCCCTCCAATGTCTACACTGGCCACGTAAAGCCACTGTTCAGCGTCCCTCCAATGTCTACACTGGCCACGTAAAGCCACTGTTCAGCGTCCCTCCAATGTCTACACTGGCCACGTAAAGCCACTGTTCAGCGTCCCTCCAATGTCTACACTGGCCACGTAAAGCCACTGTTCAGCGTCCCTCCAATGTCTACACTGGCCACGTAAAGCCACTGTTCAGCGTCCCTCCAATGTCTACACTGGCCACGTAAAGCCACTGTTCAGCGTCCCTCCAATGTCTACACTGGCCACGTAAAGCCACTGTTCAGCGTCCCTCCAATGTCTACACTGGCCACGTAAAGCCACTGTTCAGCGTCCCTCCAATGTCTACACTGGCCACGTAAAGCCACTGTTCAGCGTCCCTCCAATGTCTACACTGGCCACGTAAAGCCACTGTTCAGCGTCCCTCCAATGTCTACACTGGCCACGTAAAGCCACTGTTCAGCGTCCCTCCAATGTCTACACTGGCCACGTAAAGCCACTGTTCAGCGTCCCTCCAATGTCTACACTGGCCACGTAAAGCCACTGTTCAGCGTCCCTCCAATGTCTACACTGGCCACGTAAAGCCACTGTTCAGCGTCCCTCCAATGTCTACACTGGCCACGTAAAGCCACTGTTCAGCGTCCCTCCAATGTCTACACTGGCCACGTAAAGCCACTGTTCAGCGTCCCTCCAATGTCTACACTGGCCACGTAAAGCCACTGTTCAGCGTCCCTCCAATGTCTACACTGGCCACGTAAAGCCACTGTTCAGCGTCCCTCCAATGTCTACACTGGCCACGTAAAGCCACTGTTCAGCGTCCCTCCAATGTCTACACTGGCCACGTAAAGCCACTGTTCAGCGTCCCTCCAATGTCTACACTGGCCACGTAAAGCCACTGTTCAGCGTCCCTCCAATGTCTACACTGGCCACGTAAAGCCACTGTTCAGCGTCCCTCCAATGTCTACACTGGCCACGTAAAGCCACTGTTCAGCGTCCCTCCAATGTCTACACTGGCCACGTAAAGCCACTGTTCAGCGTCCCTCCAATGTCTACACTGGCCACGTAAAGCCACTGTTCAGCGTCCCTCCAATGTCTACACTGGCCACGTAAAGCCACTGTTCAGCATCCCTCCAATGTCTACACTGGCCACGTAAAGCCACTGTTCAGCGTCCCTCCAATGTCTACACTGGCCACGTAAAGCCACTGTTCAGCATCCCTCCAATGTCTACACTGGCCACGTAAAGCCACTGTTCAGCATCCCTCCAATGTCTACACTGGCCACGTAAAGCCACTGTTCAGCGTCCCTCCAATGTCTACACTGGCCACGTAAAGCCACTGTTCAGCGTCCCTCCAATGTCTACACTGGCCACGTAAAGCCACTGTTCAGCGTCCCTCCAATGTCTACACTGGCCACGTAAAGCCACTGTTCAGCGTCCCTCCAATGTCTACACTGGCCACGTAAAGCCACTGTTCAGCATCCCTCCAATGTCTACACTGGCCACGTAAAGCCACTGTTCAGCGTCCCTCCAATGTCTACACTGGCCACGTAAAGCCACTGTTCAGCGTCCCTCCAATGTCTACACTGGCCACGTAAAGCCACTGTTCAGCGTCCCTCCAATGTCTACACTGGCCACGTAAAGCCACTGTTCAGCGTCCCTCCAATGTCTACACTGGCCACGTAAAGCCACTGTTCAGCGTCCCTCCAATGTCTACACTGGCCACGTAAAGCCACTGTTCAGCATCCCTCCAATGTCTATTGTCTACACTGGCCACGTAAAGCCACTGTTCAGCGTCCCTCCAATGTCTACACTGGCCACGTAAAGCCACTGTTCAGCGTCCCTCCAATGTCTACACTGGCCATGTAAAGCCACTGTTCAGCGTCCCTCCAATGTCTACACTGGCCACGTAAAGCCACTGTTCAGCATCCCTCCAATGTCTACACTGGCCACGTAAAGCCACTGTTCAGCATCCCTCCAATGTCTACACTGGCCACGTAAAGCCACTGTTCAGCGTCCCTCCAATGTCTACACTGGCCACGTAAAGCCACTGTTCAGCGTCCCTCCAATGTCTACACTGGCCACGTAAAGCCACTGTTCAGCGTCCCTCCAATGTCTACACTGGCCACGTAAAGCCACTGTTCAGCATCCCTCCAATGTCTACACTGGCCACGTAAAGCCACTGTTCAGCGTCCCTCCAATGTCTACACTGGCCACGTAAAGCCACTGTTCAGCGTCCCTCCAATGTCTACACTGGCCACGTAAAGCCACTGTTCAGCGTCCCTCCAATGTCTACACTGGCCACGTAAAGCCACTGTTCAGCGTCCCTCCAATGTCTACACTGGCCACGTAAAGCCACTGTTCAGCGTCCCTCCAATGTCTACACTGGCCACGTAAAGCCACTGTTCAGCATCCCTCCAATGTCTACACTGGCCACGTAAAGCCACTGTTCAGCATCCCTCCAATGTCTACACTGGCCACGTAAAGCCACTGTTCAGCGTCCCTCCAATGTCTACACTGGCCATGTAAAGCCACTGTTCAGCGTCCCTCCAATGTCTACACTGGCCACGTAAAGCCACTGTTCAGCGTCCCTCCAATGTCTACACTGGCCACGTAAAGCCACTGTTCAGCGTCCCTCCAATGTCTACACTGGCCACGTAAAGCCACTGTTCAGCGTCCCTCCAATGTCTACACTGGCCACGTAAAGCCACTGTTCAGCGTCCCTCCAATGTCTACACTGGCCACGTAAAGCCACTGTTCAGCATCCCTCCAATGTCTACACTGGCCACGTAAAGCCACTGTTCAGCGTCCCTCCAATGTCTACACTGGCCACGTAAAGCCACTGTTCAGCGTCCCTCCAATGTCTACACTGGCCACGTAAAGCCACTGTTCAGCGTCCCTCCAATGTCTACACTGGCCACGTAAAGCCACTGTTCAGCATCCCTCCAATGTCTATTGTCTACACTGGCCACGTAAAGCCACTGTTCAGCGTCCCTCCAATGTCTACACTGGCCACGTAAAGCCACTGTTCAGCGTCCCTCCAATGTCTACACTGGCCACGTAAAGCCACTGTTCAGTGTCCCTCCAATGTCTACACTGGCCACGTAAAGCCACTGTTCAGCATCCCTCCAATGTCTACACTGGCCACGTAAAGCCACTGTTCAGCATCCCTCCAATGTCTACACTGGCCACGTAAAGCCACTGTTCAGCGTCCCTCCAATGTCTACACTGGCCACGTAAAGCCACTGTTCAGCGTCCCTCCAATGTCTACACTGGCCACGTAAAGCCACTGTTCAGCATCCCTCCAATGTCTACACTGGCCACATAAAGCCACTGTTCAGCGTCCCTCCAATGTCTACACTGGCCACGTAAAGCCACTGTTCAGCGTCCCTCCAATGTCTACACTGGCCACGTAAAGCCACTGTTCAGCGTCCCTCCAATGTCTACACTGGCCACGTAAAGCCATCTGTCAACATCTCTTTTTAACCCCCTGTGTTCTGTTTTCTTATTAGCACCTGGGAAACTGTTAGCCTGGGTCAGACATACCCAGGACATTATCTGGATGTTAGAGCAATACAGAAAAAGAATTCTGCAGAAATACTCAATATATAATATATTATTTTTATCTGAATTCCAAACAGTATATAAACATTATACAGTAGGGTTGCCATTCACCTCTGCTAAATCACATTTAACAATGGAAGTGTCATTAATTTTTTTTTTGTGATAAAGATGTGATTTATAGAAATGCACAATAATAAAGGCATTGGGTCATAAATCATGATGCAGTAGATTATTCATATGTATTGTTTTCAACTGACATTTTCATATCTTATTACATTCAAAAAAATAATTTAAGTAAAAAGACATATTTTATAGCAAATATCGCTGATAAACCACAGATAGAACCACAAAACAAAAAAACATAGTTACGCTGGTTTACTCTTTATGAAACACATACGTCAAAAAGTGTCATTCCTCTTTAATCTAAAGTTTAAAACGGGTCAGTTTGACCCAAACCGAGCAGACGGGTTAAATCAGCCAGGTGGCACTTTTGTATTTTATACTTTGCCCCTCCTGCCTGTTAGATGGACCCATCCCTCAGAATCATCAATCCTACCTGTCAATGGGCCGACAAGCCTGCATGAGAAATTTGGTTAATTAAAATATATTTAATTAAAATCCATTTCTAGATAATTGTTGTTCACAAGATAATAGTTTGGCTCGCAAAAATTCATTCTATAATTTTAAAGTGTGAAGTGTGTATAATTTTTTTTGTAGTTGAGTGACCGGCCTGTTATTAGTGATTCAGAATGCAAGGTCTGTCATTTTAGAAGAAGCCCCTTCTTCCTCAGTTTTGACATTTACAGTTCATAATGTGTACCTGCAACCATTTACTCCAACAATCTGTTTTGATAAACCTTTAAAGAGAGGTTTGCATGAAACAATAAATAGAATATTGAGGGGAAAAGAGATTAAATCAAAACAATTTCATAGAATGGCAACTATGTTACAGAAGCTATGTAAGAAATAAACTGCAAGACCATTTTGGGCTTTCAGAATACTTCCCCAGTACAGTTAACCTAAACGCTGTCTATGCCTGCGTAAATATTTCTTACACAGTTAGCATAAACACTGCTATGCCTGTGTAAATATTGCCTACACAGTTAGCATAAACACTGTGCTATGCCTGTGTGAATATTGCCTACACAGTTAGCATAAACACTGTGCTATGCCTGTGTAAATATTGCCTGCACAGTTAACCTAAACACCATGCCCTTCTTTGTGTTAATTTATTACATTTATTTGGTAGGCCTACTACATTGGCTACTACATCAAGGTAGAGACTGAAGAGGTGTGTCTTCAGACCATGAGGGAAAGCAAGCAGTGATTGGGCAGTTTGTAGAGGAGTGGGGAGTTTGTTCCACCATTGGAAAGCTAGGGTAGAGAAGCTCTGCAGTCGGAGTGAGCGAGAGCTGTTGACACAGAGGGCCATTCATTCTGTACTCTCAACTCCACGGCCTGTATTCAATCAATATTTGTCCTTAACTTTGACTAAAAAGTCAATGCAAGCATTAAACTTAGGGCCTGATTCACTAAGACCTTGAGCATGTGCAAAACCTTTTAGCTCACACAAAACTAATAACACAACCTAACCTATGATTGGTGGAAAGAACTGCCACAACAAATCATTGGCCATATTATTGGTTTTTGTGTGTGCTAAAAAGTCTTGCACATGCTAAAGGTCTTAGTAAATCAGGCAAATCAATATAGTTTTGTGAAGAACTTAGTTTGGGAAGACAAATTGACAATTGCTTTTAATTGTTAGTCAAAGTGGAAAGAAATGTTGGTTGAATACCAGCCTATAATTGCATTGCATACATGAGCTTTTTAATAATGTAAAATTCATCAAGCTAATAGCCGACTAATCTTGTATTTTCCTGGAATATGAAATTAATCTCTGAAACAATGGGGGCATTGCACCTATCATAGAAACCAGCGGTCATTCAAAAAAATTATAATAATCACGTGCTATTAAGAAATAGACAAAAGTAAATTGAAGGTATTAAGTGACGCAGAAGCAGAAGAACTTTGGGTAAAATGCACAATTATCATAATAATTGAAATGATGGTGTACAAAGTGTCATTTGATAAGTATATGTCAGGCACACATCTTTTCCATCCTTGGTTTTGTGAGTGCAAAAGCCAGTCTGGACATGAGGTAAATGTACTAAGTAAGTACCTTGATATCAAATGTACTGTGCACGTAGTGCCAATTCATTTTAGAATGTGTCACGAATCCAGGGCGTTTTAAAACGCTTATTAAACAGCTCAACGACATTTGTGATCACCGCCTCCATACTTTAAACCGAATATGTGTCAAATATGACAGAGCATTTGGAGCAGTTGGCCAAGCGTGTGCCGTGCAAACACACCTCAGCACACTCAATCACTCTTTTCAGACGAGCTGTTTGCTCCGTCGCTTGCTCTCAGTTTCCTGTCTTGCAAGCTAGCATTCGCCACTGCCCACGACGGCAGCCCTTCGATTTGCCTCATAAACAGACAGATTTTCTCCCACTTCTTGGAGAATTCTAGAACTATTGAAAAGGGTCCCTATCCAAACCCAGGATGGCGGTGGGTAGAGAGTTTTTTTGCCTCGTGTGGCATGTCGTCAAAGCATTACCTTTGATGTTCGTCGGCCAGTTTTGCATAGGCGGTCAGGCTGGTGAAACACTTCCTAGCTGTTTGTTTGGCACATAGACTGTTGAATAATATGGACAAAGTGACTGTGACGTCACCCACCGACTTTCCATGGGCTGCGATGTAGTAGAAAAATTGTAGCCAGTAGGGAGCAGGAAGACCCTTATATGGTCATTACGTCAGGCCGGGTCTGGTTCGTCCACTAAGCGCATGAGATATTAGTGATGCGCAGTGCTGCAAACTGTCACGGATTGGTTCTACAAAATGTTAAAACAGGGTAAAAATGACACAATAACTTAACAAATCGGGGAGACATTAGACGAATATTACGACTACATATTCTAGTGGGAAAAATGTATTGACTTTGTATTTTAACTGCATTTGATACCATAGACTTGCATTTCGAAAAAAGACCGGAAAGACCTAGATTGGAGCCAACTGCAGTGGCGCAAGTGATCAACGTCTCTCAGCCACTCTCAGGAAGTGAGCTTGAAAAAGTAGGCCTGGTTTTGGCCGCTTGGTTTTGGCAGCGTGCTAAACATGCTTCACATCCTTACTTTGGTGAGCAAACTTCTCATTCTACACTCAACCTTCTCGCTCTACATCTTCTTCAACTCTAATGGTAAATCCCTTATTACTGGTGTGCAGCTGCAGCGCCACCTGTTGTTCTGGAGTGAAACGACATGCAGCAGTCTGGAGAGCATGACCACTCTGACGTTTGTGAGGGGGAGGGGCGCCAGCTGCACGCAGACACCCGCGTACCGCAAAAAAACACCCTTCAGACGTGACCGCAGTCACCTGATGGTTTTCCCCAAGGTGTGACCCCACTCCAGCTCCTGCCAACAAGCCGGCGAGTCTCTCGCCAGAAAGTGCATTAGTCTGCTGGTGAGAAGGGGCCGGAGCCGTTAGGCACTTACTTACTTATTTCCCCTGTGCTGACTGCTAGCAGGTAGCGACGCTCTTCCTGGGAGCGGGATGTGATTAGTGCTTCCCTCTCCTTTGTTTCCTCCTCTGTAACACGTTAGCCTTGAGAGGACAACGTACTCTTTATTTGCTGTAATTAATTCCTCAATAGAACGGAGCGGGGTCTAAAAATAATCTGGTCTATTTATGAAGCCATTTATCTTTGTGTGCCAAAAGATCCCGGTGAATAATTTCAGTTCTGCTGCAAAGACAGAGTACATAAGGTCTGGCTTCGGCTGTGCAGGTCTGGGAGAGTCGGCTGTGCAGGTCTGGGAGAGTCGGCTGTGCAGGTCTGGGAGAGTCGGCTGTGCAGGTCTGGGAGAGAGGCTGTGCAGGTCTGGGAGAGTCGGCTGTGCAGGTCTGGGAGAGTCGGCTGTGCAGGTCTGGGAGAGTCGGCTGTGCAGGTCTGGGAGAGAGGCTGTGCAGGTCTGGGAGAGAGGCTGTGCAGGTCTGGGAGAGAGGCTGTGCAGGTCTGGGAGAGAGGCAGGGGTATTCACTGCAGATATCACCAGGATCCGCAAGACACCTTGATGGTTCTGGGGAATGATGACGTTACGATACAGGCATTTTGCAGACACACAGAGTGACTTACACAATTTTATTATCCAATTATACAGCTGGATATTTACTGAAGCAATGTTTTTAGGTTAAGTACCTTTAGCTCACAATGGCAGTGAGCTAACCTGGGAATCGAACCACAACCTTCAGGTTACAAGCCCAGTCCCTTAACCATATGTATTCGACAGTGTGGTATAATGGTTAAGGAACTGGGTTTGTAACTGAAAGGTTGCAGGTTTGATTCCCAGATCGGACACTGCCGTTGCACCCTTGAGCAAGGTACTTCACCTGCATTGCTTCAGTATATATCCAGCTGTATCAATGGATACTATGTATACATGCAAAATAAATGCTGTGTAAGTCGCTCTGGATAAGAGTGTCTGCTAAATGCCTATAATGTAATGTAATGTAATGTATTCATTACATGCTAATAAAGCATATAATGGCATGGGGTTATTGCCTGCTTGTGCAGCATATCACAATATGTATTGTGATGCAGGGATGGGGGTGGCCAGTGCTCGCATGGTGAATAGACAAGATAAAAACCCAAAAATGATCATTGGCTTCTCGCCTTATATTGGGCTACAAACTGAAAGTTACCAAAATCCTATAAATCAATAAAAAAGGCCAATCTGGCAACCAAAACAAAAAAACAAAGCAGGCCAAAGAAAAAGTTTTAAAAAAGCCAAAAAACAAAGCAACCTCCATGAAAGAGTCAAAAACAGGCCTCCTGATGACGGGGGTGGGGGGGGGGGCGCGTCACTCTACTCCCCTCCTCCTTTCCTCCACTCCCCTCCTCCTTTTCTCCACTCCCCCACTACCACCCGGAGGTATGCAAAACTGCCTGAACGCTTCGAGCACAGGTATTTGCATGTACAGTATACAATGTACCTGACATTGCAGTTTGCATCAAGACATTCATTAATATGTAACGATTAATACGTAATTAAGATGTAATCAGCGACATTAGATTCAAACACAAAGATCTGTTTCCGGGGCACAGAGAGGAGGTGGTAGTGGGGGAAGGGAGGTTGCATTTTTTGAGTATTGGGACACACCGCAGGACCACTAATGACGTAACCAGCAGCAGCTGAATTGATTATAATCAATTACAGCTGCTGCTATACCTGTGAGTAGGGCTGGTGCTGCCCTCTGGTGGACTGCACCCCAAATCACTTCCTGGCACCACATTATGTATTGCATGCTTGTAGGACATATGCTGAAGTGCGTTACAGTTCATATCATTTTACCAGCTCTACCTGCCTGCTACAATATCATAATGTGAAATATGTTTCATGACTTTATCCTGTTATGCTTGATTAATTTTGAAGTGCAATCACTGCTCCATATGTCTTAGGAAACGTGTGTTATATTTCAATTATAATATTAATCATTCAATCACACGTCCTACCGTCTGGGCCGCACACCACTGCGCTCATGCGCATCTTTGCAACAGTTCAATAGATCAGGACAGCAGTGCAGTGTAGCGCCCATGGGACAGAAAATGCAATTGAAAGAGGTTGCAAGTTCAAACCCCAGGTAAAGCATTGCCATTTGTACCCCTTTGGGCAAAGATCCATAACCAGAATGTGGTCAATAAATGATCAATAGTGTAAAGTAGTATGTGAATTATACCAGTATCTCTGGACAAGGGCGTCTGAGGAAGAGTTTAATAATAGCTTTACAGTAGCATTAGCATCACACTTGTAAAATTTCAGAAAGCTTGATGTTTACTTTTCTTCTGCAGTCAATGTACTCAAATGAAGGCTGTTGGTCTGTGATTTAAAATACCTTTAATTTAAGCAGGGGAACAATTTATCTCTGCAATTTATCTTTGCTAACAGGCAGTTTCTTTCCAAATGGAAAAGTAAAAATACACCATTCTCTCAGTAGATGTATCTACTTGAATGCTGTTTGATGTTGTAGTTGTATAGCATGGTATATGTCACACATAAAAAAAACATATATGTCTTATATTCTGAGAGAATGCAACAATTACTAAAGCTAAGGTCTATTTCTTAGTCATAGCTTTTAAGCACTATATTAATTTATACTTTCTCTGCTTCATCTGCTGCACTGTTAGTGTGTGTGTGTGTGTGTGTGTGTGTGTTTGTGTGTGTGTGTGTGTGTGTAAGTGTGTGTGTGTGTAAGTGTGTGTGTGTTTGTACGTGTGTGTGTGTGTGTTTGTGTGTGTGTGTGTGTGTGTGTGTGTGTTTGTGTGTGTGTGTGTTTATGTGTGTGTGTGCGTGTGTGTGTGTGTGTGTGTGTTTGTGTGTTTATGTGTGTGTGTTTATGTGTGTGTGAGTGTGTGTGTGTGTGTGTGTGTTTATGTGTGTGTGTGTGTGTGTGTGTGTGTAAGTGTGTGTGTGTGTGTGTATGTGTGTGTGTGTGTGTGTGTGTGTGTATGTGTGTGTGTGTGTGCGTGCGTGTATGTGTGTGTGTGTGTGTGTGTTTATGTGTGTGTGTGTGTGTGTGTGTGTGCATAGCATACGCATGTTTGTGTGTGGGTGGGGGTTCTTGTAGTAAACGATGTATGCAAACAAGATGGTACACTGTTTGAAAACAGACATAGACTCTTAATGGAAGAATTAAATGTGAATAATTATATGTTAAATATTCACGTAAAATTATTTTTTTCCTGAGTTTTTCTGTTACAGTTTGGCACTTGTGATAATATCACTACTTAACAGCAGTCCACTTAACACAGGACACAAGTGATCAAATTGCAGGTTTTGAAAAAAAACTAAAGAAAACCTTGGAAAATCCCGTCAGATAGTGCAGAGCAATGTAACATTTCACTAAGAAATGTACAGTTTTTTTATTCTTCTCCTCCTCCATCTTTTTAATAACAGACACACTAGCTGTGATTGGACAACCAGCCTCGTAGCTTCAAGTTCACCCTCATCAGCCACGCTTTTCAGTTAGGCAATCATCCGGCAACGCCGGCCAGTGGTCCTCACCTGCGTTCTCCCGGCTGTTGCCGTGGCAACCGCCTCCGCTTGATCCAGCTCCCCCGTTTCATCGAGTGACACTTGAATGACCACTTCACAGATCAGTGGAGTGTAGTCCACCGAGGACACAGGGAGAGGGAGAATAATAACCGCAACAATGGTACCCGTCCCGAGGCTCGGAGAAAAGTTTCAACCCGTCTTTCTTGCCGAGCAGAACAAACCTCTTTGGAAAGGGGAATCGATATGGCGAAAATACGACTATCGATCGGGAGCTCAAAATCACCCAGTGATAGGCTTCACAAGAAAAGCTACGGGTTTAAAAATAAATAAAAAAATTTAAATATACGGTCCCTGTTCACTGTGTCTTCTAAAAAAATAAATAAATCATATATTCAAAAGCTATACCTCTTTTTTTAATTATTTGGTGGGGGAGTGGGAGAGTGAGTTTTTGGGATGCTGTAATGGTCTTTTCTGGAGTGGGAAATAGAAAATCTGCATGAAAAGTGAACGCACCTTCACTAAGCTCTACTGCCGTGTGACATCAGAGCCAATCAGAGAAGTACAGAAAAAATGCCGGTGTAAATCTAACACTGCTGGTGTAGATTTAATACCCTAGGGTGTTAAATGTACACCACAATTTTTTGCTGTGTGTGTCTTCTCTGCCATGTTCACGCAATGTCATATGATGCCTCACAAGTAAATTTCTTCCCGTTTCCCAAACTCCAAAATCAAGTGGCATTCCTTTGCACTTTTTCTAGTAGGAGGTTGGAAATTTCATCTGGAACGTAGCAAACGAGCCCAGAAACTAGCAATTATGGCCAAGAGGCACAGGGACTAAAAGATATGAATTACACAGTCAGTGCCATGACAAGAAACCACAAAATAATGAAAAATTATAACTCAAGTGGTCAAATTGAGAAGTTCAACAAGTGAAGTGAACGTCACGATTGGTCCTTCAGTCCTGATCCGCTCACCTTTGACCCTGCTATATAAGAAGGCTGATCAAGAAAAGCAATTCAAACTTTTTGTTAAACTGAATCAGAAAAGTTCAGAGACTCCAGTATCTGTTGCCATGGCTGTAATCAGCTCTGTTACCATGGCTGCTGATTGTAGAATCGGGAATTCTGAAAGCTGACGCTGGAGGCCAACAGTGCTGCTGGTGTTCACTCTTCCCTTCCAATCAGTGACTGATTTATACCTGGGACACCAGGTGAGCGGGAGCTCTGGCCAATCTGTGGTGTTAATCAATCAATTACCAGCTGTCAATTATCAGGCAGGAAATAAACCCAGCAGTAGTGCTGGCCTCCAGTTCCAGATTTGAGCATCCGGGACATGACGGCCCACGACAGGCTCCTCGTGTTTCTCTCAAGAAAAAGTCCAGATTTTCTGTATCAAACAGGAAATGAGTCCTCGTCATAATCTTTAAACCACCAGATCACTTAAAT
>CM040406.1:53643042-53653042 GCA_022702515.1 Ilyophis sp. 1 JC-2022
CTTATCGAAGTCCACCGATTAAAATGCACTCTACTCTCCTTCCCGCCAGCCATGAGATGGACATGACCCCCCACCCCCCACCCCACCCCACCCCCAGCTTCCTTGTGTTCTGGCGCTAGAGAGTGGCAGCAGGAGGTAATGGACGTCTCTCCGGAAAAACATTCCCGCATCGGCAAGGTCTGACACGGCAGCCGAGGTCAGGCCGCTCGGAATAACGGCCGCTTTCAGCATCCGGCTCGGACCACAGAAAGCCTGGCTGCTGTCGTAGAAATGCGTCGTCACTATCCCCCTCCACCCTCCCCCACCCCCCAAACCCCCCTTCCTCCACACAGACTCCATTTCCAGTTTGTGTTTAATTTAGAACCTCAGTCTTAGTTCGTTTACCACCATATCATAAAACAGTTATAAAGGTTAATGAAAACAGGGTGACTAGACTTACAGCTGGAGATGTGATTTAGCAGATAATGCCAAGGAGGTTTTTTTCAGAAATGGAGGGCATTGTCCAGCTATGGGGAGAACAATGACTGCAATCTTTCAAATACCTATCTGTTTGGGGGGGCGGGGGGGTTACTGGCGAGAGGACACCAGAACTGCTGACCAAGAAAAAAGCGGGAATTAATTGCTAGTGAACGTTAAAAAAAAAAACACTTGCTACAAGAGTGTGTTTCAGCCTTTTTTTCTCTCTCTCTCTCTCTCTCTCTCTCTCTCTCTCTCTCTCTCTCACACACACACACACACACACACACACACACTTCCACTCATATTTTCTCACTCACTCTCTCCCTTTTTCAGATTTTTACCCAGGAAACACACGTGACACGCGTGCATCACTTTGATTGACAGGTGACTTCCTCAGCAAAACCAAAAATATATCCAATAATGAATCACTATTGTGCCGTCACACAGTGAAGCCTATAGTGAAGAAAGGAAAAACAACAAAAAACAACAACACACACACACACAAGGCCTCCCAAATCGGCTGTGAGGCTCACTGCTTTATTCTCTTCCTGGATCACTTCATCATTTCAGAGAGAATAAGGCACCAGGAAGATCTTTGATTAATTTCACTGCCAAATAAAGTCTCGTACTCTGCCAGCAGTGAAACGTCATTACAGAATTTGTTTTCACAGAGTGAAAGAACACAGAAAATCAAGATCGATCCACTCTGTTTTACAATTCAAAGCAAAATGGAATATTTAAAAAGCAGGGAAGTGTCACTTGTCGAAAGAGTAACCCACAATTTGAGAAACAAGCAGGACAACACGAGGAAATCATTAGATTTCAATTTAAGAATTTCTTTTTAGATTTAAGTAGGGCAGGAGTGTACCCCTTCAATGCTTGCGAGTGGAAGAATTGTGCAATTAGGATATGTGCGGATAAGAAACTGGCACTGGGTAAACATGTCCATGAGCGCAGAGTCTCTCCGCCAAAATCTGTCCCCTCTACATGGCTTTTTCTTGACTCATAATTTTATGCACATACTCATTCATTCATTAATTCAATCATAGGTGAGAGCCACATCATTACGTACCAGGGCTATAGAATTGGAGTGAGAATAACAGGAGATGGGGCTGCTGTGGGTTTTAAACCAAAGCCCCACTGACTCTCTCTGAGCTTAAGACCCAGATTCATAGTCTGGGGACTTCATTCACACTGTTGTTCAAGCTCCAGAGGGTGGCGTTTCCTTTAGTAAAGGTCATTCACACGATTAGTGACATCTCTGACCTCCAGCACTTCGGCTTCAACTGGACATCAAGTGAGAAATAATAATTACAAAAGCCTTGTCCATATAGGACCTTTTATGCATGTCTGTAACACAAGGGGCTTTACGGTGCTTTAAAAGTAAAAGTATGATATAGCAACAGCAGTGTGGAAAGTTCATGCAGGTTCCTGCAGAATTCCCAGAGGACCCGGCCTGAACCAGGATCTGGGTGGATGGTGAACAGACTCTACAGTGATGTCATTTCTGGTCACATGCTTTTGATGAGCACACAGTTAGACATCCAAAGATGAATACTAGATCAGGCATGCTACATGAGTCAGAGGTAATACATTCATATCGGTGAAGACCTTACATAGCTTATGTCACTCAAACGCATGTCGAGTAACTTCAGACGGCTATATGCGTTAGCCTTTAATGTTGAATAAAATCGCTCCCAGGAAAAATGTCATGGAAGAGAAATACTTTGAAGGTATGTTCTGTCAAATTATGTGTCCTTTCAAGTAAATTAATTTAAAGAGGTATGTCAAGGGTATGTTAAACTATTCAGGTTCATGAACTATTGCCTATTGTAGTACAGCAGCAGGACAAGGCTTTTGAATTAATTTTTTGAAATTGACATAGGCCCGGTCTTCTGGTTGTGCCATTTAATGTTTCATAATTCATTTGCAGTTATCGAGTCAAAGCCAAGCACTTCCTGTTCCTGCCTAGTGTACAGAGTGAAAGTTTTCTGAAAAATGGAAGTTGCTTATCAACTAAATTATATTCATAAGTAAATACACAAACATAATTTCCATTCCTGAAAACATAAAACAAGCTCTATTCTGCATGATTCAAATGTAATAAAGTCATGTTTGCATTAACTACGTTACATTACATTGCATTCATTTAGCAATCAATCTCATCCACATTCTCGAGAAAAAGATACAAAAAGCACATAATAAGGTACAAACACCTGGGGTGGTACCCTATAGGTACATAAAACTGTACCACGAGCCAGCAATACATAATTAGTACAAATACAACATTATTGTAATATTTTCAAGGTACATTTGTGAAATATGCTTTCTTATCTGTTCTGTAGTTACTTCGATGACCTTTCTGTATGCACTTACTGTACGTCGCTTTGGATAAAAGCGTCTGCTAAATGAATGTAATGTAATGTGTTGGATAACAAAGTGCAGCTGAGTCTGAGTAACACTGCCAGACCTGGCTAGTAACGTTCCCAGAACAACCACATTCCCAGAACAGCAATATTCCCAGAACAGCAACGTTCCCAGAACAACAACATTCCCAGAACAGCAATATTCCCAGAACAGCAATGTTCCCAGAACAACCACATTCCCAGAACAGCAATATTCCCAGAACAGCAACGTTCCCAGAACAACAACATTCCCAGAACAGCAATATTCCCAGAACAGCAACGTTCCCAGAACAACAACATTCCCAGAACAGCAACGTTCCCAGAACAGCAACATTCCCAGAACAGCAACGTTCTCAAAACAGCAACATTCCCAGAACAGTAGGTGTATGTGCAACATCATTATTAATGCACTAAGTGCAAGTGAACTTATGCCAAACTAGAACCATAAAAAAAACAAATGCTCCAGTGACATTTATTTCTGGATCTACGGTTTTCATTGTACAGTTATGCTTCATTGTGCTTTTGAATAAATGCTCTGAAAATATTTCTCAAGCACGTTTGTCCTTTAATGGTAAATTAATTAGCCTGAATGCTATCTATGCAGACAGTGCAAAATGATGAAGTGTGTATTTTCACACTACTCCAAAAGTTACACCAGAAAAGTTTAACAGCTGACAGCCTCCCTGCATTTTTCACTTTCAAAAAGCAAAGAAATGACTAATGAAAAGGGAATGAATAAAAACCCATAAAATAAGACATTTTTAAAAATGATTTTAAAAAGATGAATACATCAGTGGGGTTTTTAAGAAATGCTAATGCATGAGGGGAGGGCTGATAGACATTTAATGAACAGTTTAATGGCGGGTGAAGAATAACAGTTAATCAAGCTGCTTTATGAATATGCCGCCATACTGCTCCACCAACATAAGAATATACAATGAGAATAACAGGCCATTCAGCCCATCTAGAACATAAGAATACATAATGAGGAGAACAGGCCACTCAGCCCATCTAGAACATAAGAATACATAATGAGGAGAACAGGCCATTCAGCCCATCTAGAACATAAGAATACATAATGAGGAGAACAGGCCATTCAGCCCATCTAGAACATAAGAATACATAATGAGGAGAACAGGCCACTCAGCCCATCTAGAACATAAGAATACATAATGAGGAGAACAGGCCACTCAGCCCATCTAGAACATAAGAATACATAATGAGGAGAACAGGCCACTCAGCCCATCTAGAACATAAGAATACATAATGAGGAGAACAGGCCACTCAGCCCATCTAGAACATAAGAATACATAATGAGGAGAACAGGCCACTCAGCCCATCTAGAACATAAGAATACATAATGAGGAGAACAGGCCATTCAGCCCATCTAGAATATAAGAACATAAGAGAAGAGAGAATCTAGCACTGTGTCAAGCCTGGACTTAAACACACCAGTGGTCTCTGTTTCTACTGCATGGCATGGAAAGCTTTTCCACATATTGACAGCTCTCACCGTGTAACAGAAGTACTTTCTGTTATCGTGGGGTTTTGGCTGTGCCCCCATCTATGAGCTTTTGTTCAGAACTCACCCTGAAAGATTTTTCCTAGTTCACTTTGTTAATCCCTATTGTAAATTTAAATACCTATAAAATTTCAATTTATTCTGCTTTTGATTAATCTGAAGAGATTAAGTATCTTACTTCTCTCTTAACAACTTCCAGGAAACAAGGTTTAGTTGACCTTCTTTACACTTTTTGTCTGGGGTTTTATGTCTTTCAACACTTAAATTATCGATTTAAATCATTGCTTGGGCTAAATAATCCACACCCCTTGTTTCCAAAGCCTAAATTGGTGATTGAAAGTAACTAACAAAAACCTACAGACAGTGCAGACCCGAGAACAGCATCATTACCCTTTCAAATTCAGAAAACATCCATCGCACAGGACAAGCTTAAAGTTTCCACCTGAATGTTTACCTTCTTAAATTCTATGGAATACTTAATTGACTTCATTTGCAAAATCTCCTACTGTTTAAGCAAATTTATGCCAGTTATACATATGCATGTGAATAATTGCATATCAAAGACAAAGGCATATGTATAGGATGTTGTTATGACAGAATTGTTTTTTTAAAATTATTTTATTTCTTCCCATTCTTTGGTAAAACACCATACTTTTTTTGTTGAACCTTTACTGTTTATATTGACGCATGTTTCGTTAGTAAACTTAGTACTGAGTGGGCTGCTTCATAAATTAACAACATTAACATGACATTTCCATGTTTAAAAACATTCAAATGGGACAGATAAGGGTAGAGGAACATACAGTGTTTTCTTTCGCCTTCAGATGGTTTTATCTCTCATTTTATCTTTTTATCTCAAACATAGCAGCGTAGTTTTCTTCCTGGGTATCCCTGAAAAATATCAAGACATGCACGGACATCAATAAGTGCAAACTGGTCAACCAACTGCATCGCAGACATGATTAAATGTGGAGATGTACTGTATAATTGTGATCCTCCTGTTACATAAACACTTAGTACATAAGCACATTAAAAGTATGAATATATTCAGATTGTTGTCAATAGAAAAGTGTATTGTTCTTTCTCTATATGTTTTACTATTTTATGACGACTGTGTGTCTTCAAAATAAATGCATTGTAATGTAATGCAGTTGCATTTATTCCAAACATGTTTTTTGTTTAAGGGGTGTACGCTCTCAGGACAGAACAGGACTTTTGCTTCATACCGGCTCTGGATTAAATCGGAGAGTAGAGGAGAGAAGATTGATAGTCACCTTTGACCTTTTTTTAAATAAAATGACCTGATTGCCTCATGTAGTCAATTACAATGATTGCCTTTGGGTTTGTGAGAGTAAATTATTTTTGTAGTTAATAAATATTGTCAATCGGCCAACTACCAAACCCCCCTCCCCCACACACACACACACACACACACACACACACACGCACTCACACTCACACACACACACACGCACACACACACACACACACACACAATTTGTAGAAGTGGACAAATATGCAACAAAATCAGCAAAATATGAATGTTTTTTTATATTCATACAGAAATATGAATGTTTTTTGAATATTCATACAGTAGTCCTAGGTGCAGATGTCCTCTATAAATAATGTAAGTGTGGGTAGTCAGGAGCGTTGAGCCAAGCCTACACATTAAACAGTGTTTTTATTTAACACTCAAAGTAAACAGTTTTGCAAGAATAGTCATTGTATGTGTTTTATTCACTTATCTTCACTGCCCAGCTTTATTTCTTCCTCAGAAACCGTGTGAAATGTATTAATAGTCTGGCCAGATGTCCTCTTTTTCACAGAAATTTCTTCTTTTGTAGGACAGAAAAATTCCTCAGTAAATGTCCAGTTAGGTTTTGCTCATTCCATAGACTGTATATAAACAAACAGATAGGCTAGGATTGTGTTCATAATGCCGGCCCGCTCCCTGTTCTCTTTTTTGTCACGAAATTAAAATCAGGACACCTATTAGTGCGACCTTCAAACTAAACTTTAAAACACGCGTTTAAATCTGTCTATAGTTGCTCCAAATCCAACGTTAGCTTAGCAGCAATGCTCTCCGTGACGGGACCTGCGTGGAAACAGCATCGTTCAAGTCGTTTAATAATTTCGATTTCGCTTGTAATCACATCCCTGTCCATCGACCCGCGGAAACCTTTAGTAGACTAATGAACATCACGGCTGCTTCTCTCTCTCTCTTTCTTTTTTTTCTCTCTCTCTTTTTCTCTCTCTCACGCAGCAAATATGGGGGTGTAAATTTGATATCGTAGAGTATGGTGGTTTCATATAAACACACTAGGGTTTAAATGTACACCAGCAGTGTATTTACACTGGCATTTTTGCTGTGCTCTCTCAGTGATTACACTACATGGCCAAAAGTATCTGGACACCTGCTCATCCAACATCTCATTCCAAAATCATGGGCATTAATATGAAGGTTGTTCCCCTTGCTGCTATAACAGCCTCCACTCTCCTGGGAAGGTTTTCCACTAGACTGGAACATCGCTGTGTGGATTTGCTTCCATTCAGCCAGAAGAGCATTAGTGAGGTTGGGCACTGATGTTGGCGATTAAGCCCGATTCACAGCCGCCTTTCCACTACATCCCAAAGGTGTTTGATGGGGATGAGGTCAGGGATCTGTGCAGGCCAGTTAAGTTCTTCCATACCGATCTCAACAAACCATTTCTGTATGGACTTCACTTTGTGCATGGGGGCATTGTCACGCTGAAATAAGAAAGGGCCTTCCCTAAACTGTTGTGAGAAAGTTTGAAGTACAGAATCATCTAGACTGTCATTCTATGCTGTAGCGCTAAGACTAGCCTTCACTAGAACTAACGGGCCTAGTCCGAACCATGGAAAACAGCACCAGCCCAAGAGGTGCCCAGATACTTCTGCTTATGTAGTGTAATTTACACCCTACAGGCCACACACAGTACTACAGGAGAGTCAGTGACTATTTTACAGCCTGCAGACCACACACAGTACTACAGGAGAGCCAGTGACTATTTTACAGCCTGCAGACATTTTATAGTTTAGCAGCTATCCAGAGCGACGACGACTTACACAGACTTTCTTACATTTATCATTTCTATATCATCTGGATTCTAACGAAGATTCAGGTTAAGTAAATACCTCAAGGGTACAACGGTAGTAGTCCTCTACCTGGGAATCGAACCTGCAACCTTTCGGTTACAAGTCCAGTTCCTTAACCATTATACTACACTGCCGCCCTACACACAGACCACACACAGTACAAGAACAAGAGACGTTTTTTTAACTATAAAGTCCACACAGTACTACAGGAGAGCCAGTGACTATTTTACAGCCTGCAGACCACACACAGTACAAGAACAAGAGACGTTTTTTAACTATAAAGTCCACACAGTACTACAGGAGAGCCAGTGACTATTTTACACCCTGCATGCCACACACAGTACTACAGGAGAGCCAGTGACTATTTTACAGCCTGCAGGCCACACAAAGTACTACACAGACTCTTATTATGAATAATAATAATAATAATAATAATAATAATTTATATTAATAGACAACCTTTCATCCATTAATTGCATAGCAATCTCAATGTTTTACAGTGAAGAAAAGTAAGAGTGTGGTGATTTGAAGTGACAAATTTCTAAAATGAAGAGCAATAAGGCTGTTTTCTTTCTTTGTGGCTGGTTTTTGTTTTGTTTTTGTTTTCATCTGACAATCAGTGATTAATTCAGACCCAAAAAGAGCCAGGTGAGGTCAGTTAACAACAAGAAGCTTTTCTGGTTGAATAATTAAAGGCTGAGCAGCAATGAACGCCATTTATACACCTCAACTTCCCACCCCCTAACCCTAACCTTACCCCTACTATCCACTAACTCTAACCCTAACTTTACCTCTACTATCCACCAACTATAACCCTAACCTTACCCCTACTATCCACTAACTCTAACCCTAACTTTACCCTACTATCCACCAACTCTAACCCTAACTTTACCCTACTATCCACTAACTCTAACCCTAACTTTACCCTACTATCCACCAACTCTAACCCTAACTTTACCCTACTATCCACTAACTCTAACCCTAACCTTACCCCTACTATCCACCAACTCTAACCCTAACTTTACCCTACTATCCACTAACTTTAACCCTAACCTTACCCCTACTATCCACCAACTATAACCCTAAGGGGGTGGGGGAGAGGGTTGGGGGAGTGAAACGCCTGTACATTCTTTTCTCAGTCTAACTAAATAGCCATTCATCAGTCCTGGCCTTTAGATTTTACATGCGTCTCTGACATTCCCAGGAAAATAATATGATGTCATTATCTCTCTAGCAAGCTGGCTAGCTGACAAACATTAGCTCACCATCATTGTTTAATAATGACTGTATGCTTTCCAATAACATAAAATACTCTGTTGGATAAATCTGAAACGCCTGCATACTTATCTTTAAAATAAAGCAAACATATTTAACTAGCGCTCTATTTGATATATCTGGAGGGCCTGTTAGCTTTTCAAAACAAACAAAAAATATGTAACTAGTGCATTGAGAGATTTATTTGAAATACATCTATGCTTTTCTTTAAAATAAAGCAAACAAATTTAACCAGAACTTTGTTGGATAAATCAGAAAGGCCAATCTGGTCGCTTCAGAGGCAAAAATAAACAGGCAACTCAAACCAAATCATTTAAATGGGTTCTCTGTTTTTGTTCTGTTCTGTTCAAAGTACTTGTATTTTTTATCATTTAAATGTTTAATAATTGAAGAGCTAAGTGCGTTTCACGTATTTTTTTGTTGATACTTACCAGTAATTGATGTTGATAGATAACAAAGTAGTAATTAATTAGACCTGCGATCACACACTCTAAGGCGGCCATTAAGCTTAGCATGCAACAGGGTAACTGGTGCATGCAGAAAATATTAAATACATTTATAAAAGTACATTATTTAAAGTGCTAGTCTTTTTTATTTTATAAAGACATTACAGACACCTGTGTCCTGATAAGTTAATTATGTGTAGTTAAATTTTTAATAAGCTATAAAAGCAGGAGCTCTGGCAGCCTTTTGCTAGTAAAAGCAGCCTGGAAAGTAAACATAGGTAAGTCACAGATTGATGATGGAGAGTATTCAACATAATTGCAGATGATTATTTTACACTTCAGTGTATTATGGTTTTAGGCATGCTTGCAGGGTAAGGGGAGAGCAGTCATACATTCACACTAAGCATGAAACTACGTGGTAGAAATGAGCATTCCTCACCATAAACACTTTCACATTATTTTAAATATTTGTATACTAGTAGTGGTATATTTTTGCAAAGATCTGAGATGATTTACGATAAGATTAAATCTGTAGGGATTGTGAAATTGGAGACAGGAAACCATGTTCTTTGGATGCTGTCACTTTTCTTTTCTTTACAAAAAAGGAAAGAAATTCAATATCTCAATCCTTCTTATTTGCAGGTCAGATTGTTATTTATTAATTGCTGATTCTAATTGCAATAGAAGACAGCTAAGCTCGTTTTATTTATTTATCTTATTTGTACCTGCATATTTCTCAAACAGTTCGCTAAACACTGCTGATGTTTGGGATCGTA
>CM040406.1:53655542-53683042 GCA_022702515.1 Ilyophis sp. 1 JC-2022
CCCAGCACAATGCTTGGTACAATGCTTCGGAGAAAAGACCATCTTCTCTTTACCCCTTTTGTTTTCGTTGACAACCCCATTACTTTCACCTCTTTAAAACGAAAGATTGAGCACATTCTTCCTCTATTTTCTATGAGGGTATCATTTTGTATGATTAAACATTTCAAACCATTGATTCATAAACTGTATGTGTCAGGGAGTGCAACCTTTTTTTTTTACTGTTGTGTATAGTATGTGATTGTGTTTTCAATGTTCTGTCAGTTTTTTGCAGATTGGATGATGTATTTTACGTGTCCTCCACAGTGCTATAGTCCGTTAATGCACCCCTTTTGGCTTTTGCCTCAAGAGTCTTTCTGAGTACACGGTGCAGTGTAGTTTTATGTCCCTTCAATGGTGCCGTAGTTTGGTTTACCTAAATTAAAACTGAATGATTACCACAAGGCTGCTTGTATAGCTGTGAATTAATGCCATTCTGGGATTTTACTGACCTTTTATTAACTTTACTGGACATAAGGGCTGATAAGTAAAATAAAACACTGATAAGCTACTGCCATTTCTCTGCCTTGCACCCACATTTCCTGCATCCAGGACAGAGTTCCTATCCTCACACTCAAATATTACAGATATCAGATCAAATTTCCTTTTTTATCAACCCATATGCAGTTCTATATAAAGTATTCTGTGTTGTTGGAGAAGGGGGGTGGGGTTGGGGGTTTAAATTGCAGACCAGGAGGGACACCCCCACCCACCCCCCATCAGCCATTGGGGGAGAAAGGGAGGCAAACCCCCCCCCCCTCCCTTTAATCTCCACCCATGCCTGGACTAGATCTACTCACCTCTGGCTTTGAAAAACTAAGAGGAATTTGACAGCATTAAAACATTTTTTAAAGGAATTTAAAAACTGTACTACTAAAGATTTTACAGGTTCAGCTCTGTTAGTAGAACAAGGAGCTAAATGTAAATTCTGTACTCAGAAAGTGTTGTGTTTTATTTAATTGTTTTTTACACAGAGAGCTGTCAGTGTGCAGTGTGCAGGATAGACAAAATAAGCCTTGGGCTTCAGCCTATTACTTTTTCGGTACTAGTGTGAATTTCATTGTGTGAAATGTATGCATGTAATGGGATGGGTGATGTTTTTTTGGTAAATTAATTCACACAAACGTAACGTGTGTGTTTACACACAATGTATGACCGAAAAATAAAAAATCAAATCAAATAAAAATTACAAAAAAAAAAGTGTGTGGCAGGGCTTGTCAGGTCACGTATAAGAGACCAACAGGGTTTCTCAGGTCAAGATATCAACTTTGTTTATACGTTCAGTACAAGCTTATTCATACTTTGTTTTTATTAATGGTGCATGAAAAATGTTTCGTTTCTGTTGATCACTTCTAAAAATGTGGCCCCCAGGAAGAAGAGGTTAAAAACTGTTGGTGAATGACCCTGTGAACAAGCCTGTTTGGACTGAATGGCCTGTTCCTGTCATCATGGTTAGTTTTCATTGTTGTAATGTTTTTTGGGGGAAACGGCAGTTGGTGACGGCACACGGCGGAATCAATCGGCTTTTGTCAACGACTCGCGCTTGGCATACCGCCCACGGAGACCCCCTCGGGGCATCAGAAAGACACGTCAATGCGCTTTTCACTAACCACGTAAGAGACTCGGTAACCACGGTGATGAATGCAGAGGTTTCTGTGGGGCGGGTGGGACAGAAGGCAGCAGAAACAGAGAGAAAGAGAGAGAAAGAGAGAGAGAGAGAGAGAGAGAGAAAGAGAGAGAGAGATTGTTATTTTATTTATTTGTTAAATTGTTATTGCTGTTTATTACCGTTATTTTTATTTTATTTTATTTTTTTAAGTTACTCCATTACTGAGGGTAAATGGTAAATGGACTGCACTTATATAGCGCCTTTATCCAAAGCACTTTACAATGGTCTCTCACTTACCCGTTCACACACACACAACACACACCAACATGGGGGCGCTGCCATGCAAGGTGCTGCTGCTCATCATGAGGAGCAATTGGGGGTGGTTCTTTGTCTTGCCCAAGGACACTTTGACATGTGGACAGGAGGAGCCGGGGATCGAACCGCCAACCTTGCGATCAGCAGACGCCCCGCTCTACCTCCTGAGCCACAGCCGCCCCAGAAGAACCCTATTGTTTACATTATTACTGTTCACATAGTTTTTGATGCTATTGTTGTTTATGTTAGAAATTGCTTTGGCAACACTATGCTGATGTGTGGTCATGCCAATAAAGCTCATTTTAATTGAATTGAATTGAGAAAAAGAGAGAGGGAGAGGGAAAGAGAGAGAGAGAGAGAGAGAGAGAGTGAGAGGGAAAAGAGGGAGAGAGAGAGAGGGGGAAAAGAGGGAGAGAGAGAAGGAGAGAGAGAGAGAGGGAGCAGGCACGGGTTTCCAATCCCGTCTGATCTGTAAACGGAAGAAGCACATCTTGAGATTGTATGTTAAATTGGTCCCTCATTACAAGCCAATTTTCGCAATTTTAGTTTTATAAAAAAGTAAATGCACCATGGCACTGTTTAAAATCCAACGGTATATAAAGCACAGGACTTATAACGGGTGGCCACTGAATTCGGATCATTCGATCAATTGGAACACCACTTTCCCTCCAGGTTCAATAGTGCTTAACCTGCAATTTTACATCTCAAAGGTCGCTTTAACTTTTTGATGTGCACCATTTTGTGTTTATATATCTCAAAGCGCACTCACCCCGCCCAACCCCTCAAACTGGAAACATTTATCTTCTTCTTTCTAGAAGCTCAACTATTTATGTGGAGGTCTTTCCAACTAGTTCGCCTTTTATAAAAGTCCTTGAGACGGCGTCAAAGTGGTTTTATCAACAACGAAAAAAAGATTTTTATTTCTTCTTCTTCTTCTGGGTGCTTATCCTCAAAACCAGTTTGTGTTAATGCTCAAGCTCAGATTATGTTTGCTGCCCACCCGGCCCATGCTGAATTAATTTCCTTCCACGCGGCGTCAGGCTCAAAGGCTTTAAATACGGCTCCATGTGACCCCATCCGGGGCCCAGCGGTACCCATATTTCTGCCTCAGACAGAATCAAAAAGAGGTCCCGTTTGCCACACATCTGAAAAACGTCTTTCATGCTGAAAATAGAAGGAGAGAACATTCCAGAAACTCCTCAGAAATGCTCTGTCCGTCCGTTATTCACTTGAGATTTATTTCAGGAGAGGTTGATTCACAATGGCACAGAAATCATTACGGAAAGCCAGGTTATAGGCCTGCCTGTGTTACATACTGGAATGAACCAGAACCAGAACCAGAACACGTTAAAAAAAGACTTTATTATGCAGATTTTTTTGTTTATTGATTGATTTATTGTTTGATAAAACTGTGATAAAATATAATAACATAGTACACATGCGCTACAAATGCCTGTGTGCCTTACAGGAAATATGAATGTGACTTCCTGTGAATTCTGGGGAGGCGACACAGGCAATCATTTTAAGATTTTGTCATTTTTTTTAACTATTCAAATGTTCCTAATTGATTTTTAAAAAACACAAATAATGGAAAGAATGAGACAAGAGAAAAAGAGGGGGGGGGTTTCTGCACGGTTGCCCTCGGAGACGCTTCCTTTTCTGTGCGGAGCCGGAGCTAAACGACAAAGGCACATCCAGGAGGCTACTTTATTAATTATTGATTTTGCAAAGTTCCATGTCTTTAAAATACATATTCCATTCAAAAAAAAAAGCCAAGCTTTCGTCTCCATTGTGGAAACCAGCCGGGTCTAAAAAGCCCACAGCCTAATTAGGGTTGGAGAAACCTCAGGACCCGCAGGCCAATTAGAAGCTGGCAGAAGACCTTGTACCCCACATTACCCATGATCCTTTCACACTTCTCTGCTGCAGTTGTATAGTGTCAAAAAGAGGTGCCAGTTCTCCAAAGCAGAACCCATTAGCTGCTCCAGAAAGAAGCTAAATGTTATCGGTCTTGGAAGAGGCCGGGCGAATCGACTATCCCACAAACCCCCTCTTTCATTGGCAGACCCCCCCTCCACAGGTAAAAGGGGGCGGCCAGGCCATCAGCATGCACCTGTGTTATGACATGGCCTCTCCCCTGGGGCCCACGGCAAATATCACCTGTTTCCACGGATCCCATATAGCAGTAACAGCAAAATGCTAACAAATGCTAATGGTTTGCTGGTCATCGAGGTATCGACAATGGCCAGGAACATTCCCGGTGGGGAAGGAACCCGGACGGAATGCGGACGGAACCCGTAACGGAACATTTTTAGAACGAGCATAATAAGCAAAAGGCTGTTTTTTTTTTTTTTTTTTTTTTGGCCACTGCTTTTTGTCCCACCAATTTGAAATTGTTAAACATTACTGTAGGCCTGCATCATAGCTGTCTCTGCGGGAAGACACACCCTAGCGTGCGGGTCACTGCATGAAAAGAGGAGTTTCTGGAAGATATGCCACCTGTTAAATTTCAGTGAGCGGTCCTTTCCTTTGTCGTATATTTCCAGAAACTTCCGCACACTCCTGGCCTCGGATTTCGGATTTCTGGTAATTTATGGCAAGTTTCTGGAGCACCTCCGTGAATGAGAATATGTCCGTTTCCGACAGCAGACACGCATCCGTGAATGGGCACAAATACAGTGGATTTTGTGATTTGTGCACCATAGTGTCCGTTCCACAGTGTTGCAGGACTGTGCTTCAGCTCTTCCTGGTTGCATAACGTTTAAATACATACAAATATGTTTTATGGTAGCTAGCGTGTGAACCTCCTCCACAGGAAGTGACATCACCACTGGAGAACCAATAAGGGTGTGCTTACAGTGATAATACAGTCATTAATTAGTGTAATGTAATTAGCTCCCTTGGCTGGCAGACCTTTGTCTTCAGCCATGCGAGGTAATATTTCTTGTTTATCGGCGCTGTTGTGGCTGGTAACTTGCAGCAGTCATACCCCTGTTGACACCTCGGGCTGTCAGTTTGAGGCCTGGCAGCGGGAAATAACCCAGGAGAGACTCAGGGAGAAAGAGAGAGAGACGGAATGAGAGAGAGAGAGAAAGAAAGAGAGAGAAAGAGAGAAAGAGAGAGAGAGAGAGAACAAAATTACAGCAGAGGAAAAAAAGGAGGTGGAGGATGTCTAGCGAGACGGAGCATGTGGGTTAATGAAACCAGTGTTCTGACATATGAGATGTCAACACCAGCTTAAGTTGACATGCCAACGGCCTGCAGAGAATCAGAGCCAGGCAGGACAGATTCTGCACTTCATTCACCATGGAAACGAGCAGGCCGGGGCGGTGCCTGCTGCACAGAGAGAGATACACACACACACACACACACACACACACACACACACACACACACACACACACACACTGCCACTCACTCACACACACACACACACACACACTGCCACTCACTCACACTACCACTCACTCTCACACACACACACACACACACACACACACTCACACACACACACACACACACTGCCACTCACTCACACACACATACACACACACACTGCCACTCACTCACACTACCACTCACTCTCAGACACACACACACACACACACACGTGCACACTGCGCACACACACACAGTGCCAGTCATGCACATACACACAGTCGCAGTCTGCTTGAGTGGAAGTGTGTGTGTGTGTGTGCGTGCGTGTGTGAGTGTGCGTGTGTATGTGTA
Organism: Ilyophis sp. 1 JC-2022; assembly: GCA_022702515.1. Lineage (NCBI taxonomy): Eukaryota > Metazoa > Chordata > Actinopteri > Anguilliformes > Synaphobranchidae > Ilyophis > Ilyophis sp. 1 JC-2022. The sequence goes on from CM040406.1 coordinate 53,661,232, forward strand.
CAGTGTGTGTGTGTTTGTGTGTGTGAGTGTGCATGTGTGTGTGAGTGTGCTTGTGTATGTGCACAGTGTGTGTGTGTGTGAGTGTGCGTGTATGTGTATGTGTGTGTATCCTCTGTGAGGGTTATTACCCTTACTGGCAGAGTGCTGTATGGTGCAGTAGTGTGCAGAAGAGCATGTGCACCCCCCCCCCCCCTCCCCACCCCCCTCCCCCTCCCCCCCCCCCCCCCCCTCCCCCTCCCCCTCCCCCTCAGGCTCTATCTGACTTATACATCACTGCACAGCCTCTCCACACCTGCGCCCCAACACCATCGGAAACACCCTGAAATATTTACACGCTCTCAACGTCTGCAGGTATGCCATATTACATTACATAAGCATGGAATCAGGTATTGAAGATGGTGATGATCATGGTGAGGATGATGATGGAGGTGAAGATGATGATGATGATGATGAGGATGATGATGCACTGTGTAAATCAGTGTGTGTCCGACAGCTTCCTTCCTGCAGTAGAGTTTTGATGGTCAGGTTGACCGTGCTGTTTTCTTTGCTGAATCAGAGCACACTTCAGGTGGAGTTTGTCCATTGTGCCGTTAAACAACCACCAACGTCTTATAAGTGTCTGACGCCAGTATAACAGGGGTGTCCAGTCTTATCCAAGAGGTGTGCGTGAAGGTCAGGGGTGTCCAGTCTTATCCAAGAGCTGTGGGTGCAGGTCAGGGGTGTCCAATCTTATCCAAAGTGTGGGTGCAGGTTTTTGTTTTTTACAATAACTAATCATGTTCTTCAATTAATGATAATTAGAATCGGGCGTCTTTAGTGTGAATTTAATGTGAATTTGTATTTAGCGTAGCGGTTAGCGCAGCCACCTCTCTTCCCTGGAGAGCTGTGTTTGAGTATCGCCAGATCCCTGCTGTTATATACAATGTATCATGTAGTCCTATGGCTCAGTTGGTAGCGCATAACGTGGGTACGGTTGTGGGTTTGATCCCAGGGGGCTATGTATACACAGACTGTGTGCATACTGTCGCTTTGGATATCAGTGTCTTCTAACAAGCATGTATTCTATATTCTGTTCTATTTTGTGCGGGGCTAAAACGAAAACCTGCACCTACATTGGCTCTTTTCAGATAAGACTGGACACCCCTGCTGATATCAATGCACACTGTTTAGTTTTATTGTATGTTCTGTTATGTGACCTCTGTTCTGCTTTATGGGCTGAGAAATGTATACGATGAGGACAAAACTCAACTCCTGCTCGACTCCGAGGACAGTGTTGTAGACCTTGAGGCATCAGTCAGGCTCGTCCTGCCCAATGAATGTGTTCAACGCTCAAACACTCCAGTTTTCCTCAATCTTCAGATGTTCCATATTGTACATACCCCAGACTAACATTCTCACTCAAACACACTGTGTGATCCAGTTCTTCTCAATCGTCAGATTGACGTTTTTTTTCACGTTATCCATGCAGCCATGCACATACCTGTAGTGTATTTAGTAGCGGTGAATCACGCACATAGGTGAGGGAGATCAGACAAGTCACCCACAAATGTGAGGACCAATAAAAGAGATATAACACGAGTAAAAGAAAAAGAAAACAGGAACTAATTCCTGACAGCTAAACAGCTAACTGAAATCTACCCAGAAAAAACAGGGAGAACTCGAATAGAACGAGTAAAACACAAATCTAATCTCCCGAACTCAATACTAGAGCCCAAACAGGAGACTAGATAGGCAAAGAAAAACACCTTCGGGACTTAACTCTACAACGTCCGATAAAAGGTGAAACAAAACAAAACCACCAAAAGAAAACACTGTCTCGTAGAGAACAGCACGGAAATAAATAACACAGAACGCTAACAGGAGGAAACACAATCCTATACCTGAAGAAGCTAAAAGCAAGTCCCTCGTGAACATAAACAAGTTAATATCACAAGGTCGCTTAAACCTGGCTATACCTGGCTCAATGTACAAATGAATGACAAAGAAGCACCAGGGAAGCGGAAGTGAGGAACTTAAATACCTCGTAGGTAGCAGCACAGGTGAACTGAATAACGAGTGAGGGGAAGCAAAACCCCGGAACGGAACGAGGAAAAAATCTGATAGACTCTCAATCGGGAAAACAGGATGAGAATCGCAGCGGTAAAAAAAACAATAACCCACGAACTATGAGACATACCCTTGTATAAACTCCTCACTGCAGCTGATCTGTGTTATTATTCAATTTGCTGGTGAGGGAGATGGCTAGTTGAGCCCATATTTTATGACAGTGACATGTTGTGCTTTTTAAAAACGCTGCTTTATTAAGTACATTTGAGTATGCATCACACGGTAAGCTGATTTCAGGTCATAATGTTGTGTAGTGTTAAAATAAATCACCATACGTTTGTTCATATTTAGCAAACTATTAGTGCAGGGGTTGCTCAACCAACTAAATTAATCGTAATTAATTTGTGATGATAACATATATTTATCTGCCATCAGCCTTCATTAATGCAACTAACTCACGCTGTCATGACAACCGTAATTAATCTTTGTGATCTCACACTCCATTGGAGGAAAGTTTCCCGGCTTCCTGTGGGATTGCATCATCTTCTTCCATCCTGTTGCAAAGATAGTATTCCTTTCTTGCAAAATGGCTGATGCTTGTTGTTGTTTGTTTTTTCTCAAATAATTTTGTAAAAATACTTTCTTTGGAAGCACAGCGTGGTACTGTAGGTATCCCCTGACATGAGACTAATGTTTCTCAACTAGTCTTCTGTTCATCTGAAGAAGGTCTGACACTTTCAAACCGTTTCCAGCAAATGGAAAAGCGGGCAATCCCAGAATCCTTTGCAGCCTGATGGCTCGAACCCTCTGGAACTTCACACGGGCTCCTTGAAGCCGGAACATCAACCGCGAGTCTGAAGATCTTTTCTTCTGAAGAAGGACGGAGTCGTCCTGGGAATTTTCTCTGTTCTGGGTAAAATAAAGGCGGGAGTAACTGTGGTAACGGCGGGTTGCTTTTCTGCTGCTTAGTTTAAAAAACAGCAGAGCTCCCCTCTCGCGATTCTCCTCACGGGACCCACAGCCAATCTGAATAAAAATTCATGGGTAAACTTTTTTTGGCCTCGTCGGCTGGCGGTAAAACGTACACGAGAGAACACACCAGAACAAGGTCCGTGTTGGCGGGTTTTTCCAGTGCCCTTGCGCGTTGTCGACGAGATATAGACAGATAGTGGCGGGTCAAGTTTAAAGACAAAAACCTGAACAGGCATCGCAAAAAACAAATTTCTTTCCTGTTTTATCTCTCAAGAGTGAAACAGTGGATAGGCCTCCTGCGCCAACTGTAGCAACCAAAAAAACGGAAAAAAACAACTACTACAGGACTAATTCTGCAGGGGTGTAAAGAGACCAGTAAAAAGGGGAGGGGGGAGAATAAAGTTAGAAAAATTTAATATAAAAATGAAAAAAAATTATAAAAGCGTAACAAAATAGTAAAACAATCTATTTGGGAAGTCAGACGAGGCGATACCCACCTGGACTATACAATATTCAGCGAGGTCTTCTGATGGCCTGCTCTCTCTCCCTCTCTCTTGAGGGGCATTCCAGAGACTAGGGGGGGGGGGGGGGGTTGAAAGGTCACCAGCTTGCCCCTGAGTCACCCCAGGGGAAGGAACATGGAGAAGATGGGGCGTATATAGGGAGGCCTCCACATTTGTAAAGGGAGGAGAACATTCACAGGAAGGTTGAGTTAAGGCTGGAAGGACCCACGCCAGGCTGAAGCTAAATAAATACACAGAATCCCTGCAGTTAGCTTTCCGCTTTCCTTGTATCATGCCTAAAAAAAAAACTTTCCCATCAGCCACTGCTTTGAGATTGAGTCTCCCAGGTCCTCACACGGTCAGCCAATCATTGATAACGGTCCAGGCCAAGCCCTCATTGGCCTCATTAGAATAATTCATTAGTGAGCTGCATTTATTAAATAATACCCTCAGTGTATAACTTTTAAATTGCTGTACATATAATCCTGTGGTGTTTTTGTTGTTGTTGCTGTTATCAACACTGATATCTTTTTTGGGCTGATGATGAGATCAGTTTGGCGTTGGAGGACTGATCGCTGGGCAGTAATGGAGTTGCAGTGTGAACGCTGAACGGGGCGACAGGAAGCTCATCTCATCAGTATCTCTCACAGTTATTGTTAGTTGCTTGGAAACCATTTGGGAGATTCTATACTTCATACCTGCACGTTTCCCAAGGCTTTCCTGGCATGCCGCTCACCGGATCAATATCACAGAGCCTGTCATTAGGTGCTGTGGTGATTTATTTTTTATTTATTATTATCTACTGCTATTCGGAGACCTTTGTTCACATATGATTTAAAATTTGCTTACTCAAGGGCATTGAAGCTATATGTAGCTATATGTATAATTTTATAGTATCTTGAAGTAAATATGATGCTATTCTGATGATTTCCGTTGGATCATTTGGCAGATACACTATTCCAGAGCAAACATACAATAAGTGTTTTTATGTAATGTTAGAAGCATTCACTTTCTCTTGTGTACAATTGACTTTATAAAGCTGTTACCTAGAGCAAGGTGAGAAACCTCCGTACGAATAATACCATTCAGTTCCCTGTCATTCAGCTGTACAGAGACCAAGGTTAGTACAAATGTCTCAAACAGGGCTGTAGACAGTTGTATACGTAATACCTTTCAGTGGGAGAAAGATTTGAATGCTTATCCTTATGAGACCTGGCAGAGACAAAGTTCAACTATATACATTTCTGTCTTGGATGACAGAAACATGTCGCAGTGAAAATATTTTAAAAGATATTATTTATTTTATTTTTATTGAATGTCCCTTGTAGTGCATGTTTCAGCATAGTAGAATATATGGTTCTGAAGATTGAGACCAGAGACTTACTTCGCCTTTAGGGGGCAAAAATTAATTGGCGGGTCTTCAGAGGTCGTTTGAATTGGCCTCTGCAGATTCCTATTTTAGAGAAAAGACAGCTGCTTACTGATGACCGGCACGGTGGCACTGGGATATAGAGCCGCAGGAGCTCAGGGATCGTGATACAAATCAAATAGCCTGGCCTACATGCAGAAACATAATGTGTGCAATCTGAGATCAGTCTGGCTCTGACACACACGTGCCTTTGGGCCGTTTATCTGAACCCCTACAGTGCTGGAACCCCAAAAATTGTTTTTCTAAAGAGACAAACACCTCACAAAAGAGACGTTCTGTGATCTTAAAGAGATAAATCCCTCACAAAAGAGACGTTCTGTGATCTTAAAGAGATAAATCCCTCACAAAAGAGACGTTCTGTGATCTTAAAGAGATAAATCCCTCACAAAAGAGACGTTCTGTGATCTTAAAGAGATAAATCCCTCACAAAAAATACCTTCTCTCACACTAAACACAGGGGCGTGGCCAGAAGGGTGGCTGGGGTGGTGCCACTCCTAAAATCTTTGGGAGTATGCTACCGTTGGTTTGCCAGACCTATTTTAAGAGGTTTTAGCCCCCCGTAAAATTGACTGTACCCGCCCAAAATAATGTTTAACCCACTAGTTTTATCCATTACATTTTTTTCAGATTGATTTGACAAAATGCACCATGGAGACTTCAGAACCATAACGCACACGGAGCAATTCGGCACTAGGACCCTGGGGAGGCTGCCGCTATTCGTTAGAGTGCAGCGTGGATTCATATGTTGACCAACCAGAGCCTGTTGATTACGATGAGTAAAACAACTCGACTATAACTTTACTAATTCTTATTCTTATATTACGGGTATAACTGGGTTTAAAATATAACTGTAAACTGTAAAAGATAGTCTGCTATGGGGAGCTATATTTATTGCTGAAACTCCTGGCTCCTCTTGCTTCTTCAGTTCTTAGACTATAACATAGCCTGACTGGTTCAGTTTTAGGTTTATATGAGGTAAGTGAAAGGCATACTAAAGTTTGTTAGAACATAATGTTGTATAGCTACCTGGCACTGATATTAGTCATAATATGCACTCTCACCATGGGTCTCACCATGTGTAAACCATCGCGCATATTTTTTTTTTTAAACCATCGCCCATAAATTTTAGTTGATAGATGATGGTATCGTAGGCCCCAACCCTATTGCTATAGCCTATATGCAAACTTTTAAGCAATTTAAAGAACTATTTTTTGCAACAACAAAACCGTTATTTATTGATTTTAGGCCCATTGCTACTCTCAAAACTCATGAGAACAACCATTTTGTGGCTGTTTTTTTTAAATGTTCTCCTGGGGGAGCATGCCCCAGACCCCCCCACTAGAAGCTTAGTCCCTCTAAACAAATATATCTGCTGAAGCCCTTGCTTTATATCATGCAAAAATGGTTTGCGTTTATTTTACACACTTGCTTGTTTTACACAATTTTGTTGTATTACGGGCCCCCCCCCCCCCCCCCATTTGTGCTCCTGGATACCCCTTGGCCCCCCCATTCTAAAACTCCTGCACATGCCCTCGCTTAAAGAGACTAATCTCTCACCTGAAAGAGACGTTTTCTGACCTTAATGAGACACAATGCTCAAAAAAGAGACATTTTCTGATCCTAAAGAGACAAACTTCTCACAAAATAAACATTCTGTGATCTTAAAGAGACAGATCTCTCACAAAACAGACATTCTCTCGTCTTAAAGAGACAGATCTCTCACAAAACAGACATTCTCTGTTCTTAAAGAAACAAATCCCTCAGCTGAAAGAGACGTTCTCCCATATTAAAAGGACAAATCCCTCACAAAAGAGACATTTTCTGATCTCAAAGAGACAAACCTCTCACCCTAAATCGAGAGATCTGGTTCTCAGATCTTAAAGCAGGGGTCCTCAATCTCATCCATAAAGGTCCGGTGTGGGTTCAGGCCTTTGTTCCAACCAAGCATTTACACACATTATTCCACTAATCTTTGCTAAGGACCTTGATTAATAAAATCAGGTGTGTAACTGCTTGGTTGGAACAAAAGTCTGTACCCACATCAGGCCTTTCTGGATAAGTTTGAGGAACTATGCCTTAAAAAAACAAACCCCTCACCCAAAAGAGACATTTTGTCCTAATGACACTACTTCCTGTTTTGTCTGTCAGAGGCAATCATTTAGTTTTATTTTAGATTTTTTGTCAAGGGAGATATTTTTGCACGATCACACCTCAAATCACATTGCTTGCTCCCTCTGATTGCTGAATGATAGAAGTTTCCTTACTTCCTGCACCAGCTCAATACACATTACACACACACACACACACACACACACACACACACACATATAGATATGCACATGCACTCATGCACACAGACAAATATATGCACATGCACTTACACACACACACACATACACACACATACACACACACACACACACACACACACACACCTACACACACACACACACACACACACACACACACACACACACACACACACACACAAAAATATGCTCATGTATTCACACACACACGCACACACACAAAAAACCTTTATATTATGATCGCTTCTCAAGAAAAAATAAGAAAAGAAGAGAGGAATTTAATCAGCCTAATTAACCCCCATTAGACACTCACCTACTCAGAGACCCACACAGAGAGAGAAAAGAGAATGAGCGAGAAGGAGAACAAGGAAAGGTAAAAAAAAAGCTAAAAGTGCAGGCTGCACATTTCCTAAATGTCACATCAGAAGAAAACTACACCCCTCCCGTCATCCACCCCCCCCCCCCACACACACACATCCCCCACCCCCAGCCCCCGCTGGTACCAGCTGCTCTCTGAGAACTCCCTGATAATGATAATTAATCTTCCATTCAGTTCTTTCCGTTACGCCTTTCAGGGAAGAAGACTCCCCCGGTCCTGTGCCCTTTGTGTGAGTGTGTGTTAGCGTAGCGGTGCCTGAGGCCCTCTGCCAGCACAGCCTAGCACAGCTTGGCGCAGCCTAGCACAGCCTATCATAGCCCAGCACAGCCTAGCACAGCTCAGCGCAGCCTAGAACAGCCTATCATAGCCCAGCACAACATAACACAGCTCAGCGCTGCCTAACATAGCAGTTTGGTGCTCCGTTTCGGCGGTGTACAGAGACCGAGGCGCTGCGTGTATGGAGGAGAGTCGTGGAGGCGGAGTTTGTGTGTTGGACTGCTTGGTGACACTGGACATCTCGGGACAGTGGGGGATATTTTTAATCATGGCTGTATTGCACTTGAATTCACTTAATTCACTTTATTGATGCAATGATTCTGTTGGATGTCTTTGTTTGATATGTTTGTTTGTGTGTTGCGGGTCTGCCCCATTGTCTATGTCTTTTTTGTTGTTGCCTGGGCTACAACAGAAGTTCCCTATCAGGAAATAAGAGTTATTCTATTCTATTCTATAGCACAGCCTAGCACAGGTTTGCGTAGCCGAACACAGCCTATCATAGCCCTGCACAGCCTAGCATAGCACAGTTTTGCGTAACCCAGCACAACCTAGCATTGCCCAGCGCAGCCTAGCACAGCCTAGCATAGCCAAGAACAGCCTAGCATAGCTTAGCACAGTCCTCCTGTGGTAGTTTCATCTCAGTCCACCCATCTAAGCTGTAGCACAGCGCCCCCAGAGGTGAGAATGCTGACATGCAGCAGCTGAGCATTAGCCAGTGGTTGAATACAGCTGCTGTTACTGGTGCTGCTCAGTTAATCTCTCAATATTAGCCTGTTATTTCAGTTACACATCAGGTGAACATATATGATGATTATGATGATGATGATGATGATGATGAAGAAGAAGAAGAATAAAAATAAGAGTATTTATTTTCATACACAATTCTCAATTTGCTTAGAAATCATAATAATAATAATAATAATAATAATAATAATAATAAAAATAATAAAAAAAATAAATAAATAAAAAAATAAAAAAATAAAAAAAATAATAATTATAATTTTTATTATTATTGTTATTATTATGATTATTATTATTGTTGTTATTATTATTATTTTTGTATTATTATTATTCAAATATAACCAGCAGGGTGAAGAAAGTTGCATCGATAAAAGGGTATCATATGGTGACTTAAACATGATGTCAGACACAGGAATAAACAGGAAATGAACATGCGTGTAAACACTGGGTTTAATCTCTGGGAACCAGGACCCAGAACCCAGATTATTGTTCTTTGTGGTTTTTTTATCAAAGGCAAATGGACTTGCAGATTAAATTGTGCTCATAAATAAATGCTATATTTATACAAATAATTAAATACCAACAGTCTATCTAGGTTCCATCTGACAATGAATGAGGAACAATTTAAAAACTCTATTAGACAGTCTTGTAAAATGTCAAATGTCTATGCAATATTGTTCCTTTGGGAAAAAAGTATATGATATTCAGGAGTAAATTTAAGAGCCCTTCGCAAAAACGAATATAGAAAAGAAAAATAATTTGTCACATAAGCGCTGCAATTTTTTACTTCAACTTATTTCTTTAGTCGTAATTTTGGAATAGACCGGTCAAACCTGCATGCATGTTTTCTCTAAGCCGACACAGTTAAGCCCCCTTTAAGGCCGCGATCACACAGGATGTGCTTAGTAGGCTTCAGAACGCGAGGGGAGCACTGCCTGTCTTTATTTTACGAAAGTCTACTCTGAAAAAGGCTTTGGAGGCGTATTTTTGCTGTTGCTAGGCAACCGAACTTTGCTCTTGTCAATCACTTAGCCGACGTTGTTAACGGTGCTACCCGAGGTTTGCTTCGTTGTTTGTCTTTAAAAAATTGTGTATAAGCGGAGTGCCTTGGATTGGTTATTTTTATCATGGTATTCACGATTAGTGAAATCCATATAACTCCGGTTGGGCTGAAACAGCAACTAACGTTACCATTTTTTTCTCAATCAACTTTGTTTACACGGAACCGACAAGCAGAATCAAGGCCCGCCTCTACTTTCGTGCAATTGGACAGAGAAGAAAAGAGTGACAGTGACATAGAACGCTTTTTTCGCGGAGTGATTCAAGATAAGATCATTTTAACTCCGTGCGCACCAAGCGTTCTTTTAAAAACAGCGAGGCGCCCAAAACGGATAAACGCAAGATGCCTGGGGAGGAAACGCATCATAGAAAATGCTTCAAACTCATTGAAAACTATTTGAAAAAAGGCGCCCCCAGCTGTTAAAGTGGATCCGGTGTGAATGCAGCCTAAGTCTGCTGTCAATCAGCTGTGCTGCACAGTCATAAAGTACTCAAGTGAGTAGTCAGTCGTGGGCGGAGTCTGGTTTCGGAAGTAAATTCCCTATGGAAGATAGAATGGGCTTCGGAAACTATCTACTATTTCTTGAAATCGGATTTATAGAATGAGCTGAAACGTTCCTGGATTAGCCTGTGTGGTACAAGGATGCAGACTATATATCGCATGTTCCAATTTAAATTTTTTAAAGTAATGCAATAATGATTGTAGTTCGACTTGTAGTCCACTTTAACGGACTGCATATCCAGTACTGCAACGCACGGGTGGTTCTCGACCAATAAGATATCATCATTTTGTCTGTCTGGACATTCTTGGGTAGATGGGAGTACTGCAGCTGAAGATGATATAAAAAAGTGTTTAAAAGCGGAGCTGTTATATATATAGCTGCTGGCTAACGTTATATATAGCCAAGGCTGCTCGTTCGGAGGGAGTTATGGGATGTGAAGTTTTTAAACTGTGCCAGCGCTGGTATGATCACACAAAAAATACGAAAACATAAAATATACTCAAAGCTGGTCCAGAAAAACGACATAGTTTGCGAACGGGCATTATATTGAACAATCTGGGAAATTGACGGTGTCATAATCACTAGAAATGGTTTAAAAGTAAGCTTTAGTAAATGTCTACACTATAAATTAATGGGGAATTTACTTCTGAAACCAGCTTGACGTAGTCACTTGAGTACTCTATTGGACGGCACCTCTTAAAGCTGGACCACATAAGGCAGCATGTTTACAGTCAGCCAGAGGGGGCGATGTTGAGCCTACTGCAGGGGTCTCAAACTCCAGTCCTGGAAGGCCACTATCTCTGCCTGTTTAACTCCAGTCCTGGAGGGGGCGCTGTGTATGCAGGTTTAACTCCAGTCCTGGAGGGGGCGCTGTGTCTGCCGGTTTAACTCCAGTCCTGGAGGGCCGCAGTGTCTGCAGGTTTAACTCCAGTCTTGGGGGGGGCGCTGTGTCTGCAGGTTTAACTCCAGTTCTGGAGGGGGCACAGTGTCTGCAGGTTTAACTCCAGTCCTGGAGGGCCGCAGTGTCTGCAGGTTTAACTCCAGTCCTGGGGGGGGCGCTGTGTCTGCAGGTTTAACTCCAGTCCTGGAGGGCCGCAGTGTCTGCAGGTTTAACTCCAGTCCTGGAGGGCCGCAGTGTCTGCAGGTTTAACTCCAGTCCTGGAGGGGGCGCTGTGTCGGCAGGTTTAACTCCAGTCCTGGAAGGCTGCAGTGCCTGCATCCTTTAAAAAATAAAAAATAAAACGATTTGAACAGGAATTATTTTCGCAATACAGACAGCACTCTTACAGGAATGAATTGTTCTTATTGGCTTTCGGCGATCGGAGGTAAGCAGTGTGCTGAAAGCAGAAACAACACAAAGCTTTTGTGAGCAAGCCATTACAATGAGCAATATGGGCAAGGGTCATTCACAGCACAATAGTGCACCAAGAGCTGCTTCAAGAAAAAGCATTAAGTACAAAATGGAACACAATGTAAAGACCAATGCAGGCAGTCTCTCGTATCCCCTTGGACACTGATTGATCTGCACACACTGTCAACAGTAAAAGGGGGTCTAAAGCTCAGCCTTGTTTAGAGGCTATTCAGAACAAAGTTTCATAAAGGAGATCTCTTTCTCTAACATTGAAATTGAAAGTATGTCCACATTGTGCAGTTCTATATTGACACTACGGAACATTTCCAATGTCCTGGTCGATTATATTTACAGTTGAGTGTTTAAAAGCAGCATTACGGTCAACTCCACTTAATTCAGTCAGCTCTGGAAATGAATCAAGTTAAAAAGTCATGTTAATTCAGAATTTTTTTTGAAAAATCCTCATTGAACTACATGGGTACATTTCCTGAACTAACTGAATATAAATTAAATGGAGTCTTTCATTTACTTTACTGCCATTTAGCAGTACTCTTCTATCCAGGCCAACTTTGCAAAACACAAGCGCAGAGATCAGGAATCGACATGCAGTAATTCCCCAGAGGGAGAAAGTATAGACCCAAGAGAGACCTTAATTGCATGAAAGGCAGATTCAATTGACAACTAGTCAATTACCCCATTGAACATTAAATTATGTCATACAAACAAAGACAAAACTCTGAGTCTTTGAGCTGGAAAGAACCCTTATATGAGATTACAAGTGAACAAGCTTCCGATTGTTTCTGTAACCAAAGCATTCAAAACCTTAAATCCATCAAGAATGTGCAAATGCCTAGTTCTCTTGAGTATAGCGTGAGAGTTATGCACGGCAATAATTTCACTGTTTAATATACTGTATATAAGTTATTTATGAATGCACCTGACCATTCCTATACTACTTTGATATACCTGGCCAGTCCTGTAAGTTTCACACACCTGACCATTGCTTTACTACTTTAATAAATTACCCAGAGGTCCTGACCAATGGACATTGCTTTAAAGGCAGTGATTGACATGGGGTTGTGCAGTGTGACGGCCAGCCAATGGCAGATCGTTATCTTTAATGGTGGGGAGTTGTCATTATCGGCCTGGGCGCCATCTCGAGTCGGGAAGTACGGTTTGTAAAAAAATGGTTAAGGATTATTTCAGTGGACTGGTGGGTGGGTTTATAGGAAGGTCAGAGTCAGGGATTAGAGAGGGAGAGAGAGAGAGAGAGAGAGAGAGAAAAGGGAGAGGGAGAGAGAGAGAGAGAAAGAGGGAGAGAGAGAGAGTGAAAGAGAGATGGAGAGAGAGAGAGAGGGAAAGAGAGAGAGAGAGAGAGAGGGAGAGAGAGTGAAAGAGAGAGAGAGGGGGGAGAGAAAGAGGGAGAGAGAGAGAGAGAGAGATGGGAAAATTTGGGAAGCTTTGAGATAACAACACAAAAGAGTTAAAATCTGGCAGAGAACAGTCATGCAGAGAAAAAAGAATAAGCAGCTTTTTAAAATGTTTTAATAAATAAATAAACATAAAATAAAGGCCAAGTGCGGTGATATTTCACAGTGGGATAGCGGGGATTTGAGCAAAGCAGGACACGTTACCTTTGATGCGGTATCGTTTCCAGATGCATGATGGGAAAGGAGGCAGGAAGTGTGACACAAAACAACGCCCTTTCGGAAATGCCCACACCCTTTCTGAAACGCCCACACCCTTTCTGAAACACCCACACCCTTTCTGAAACGCCCACACCCTTTCTGAAACACCCACACCCTTTCTGAAACGCCCACACCCTTTCTGAAACGCCCACACCCTTTCTGAAACGCCCACACCCTTTCTGAAACGCCCACACCCTTTCTGAAACACCCACACCCTTTCTGAAACGCCCACACCCTTTCTGAAACGCCCACACCCTTTCTGAAACGCCCACACCCTTTCTGAAACGCCCACACCCTTTCTGAAACGCCCACACCCTTTCTGAAACGCCCACACCCTTTCTGAAACGCCCACACCCTTTCTGAAACGCCCACACCCTTTCTGAAACACCCACACCCTTTCTGAAACGCCCACACCCTTTCTGAAACGCCCACACCCTTTCTGAAACGCCCACACCCTTTCTGAAACGCTCACACCCTTTCTGAAACACCCACACCCTTTCTGAAACACCCACACCCTTTCTGAAACGCCCACACCCTTTCTGAAACACCCACACCCTTTCTGAAACGCCCACACCCTTTCTGAAACGCCCACACCCTACCCTTTCTGAAACGCCCACACCCTTTCTGAAACACCCACACCCTTTCTGAAACGCCCACACCCTTTCTGAAACGCCCACACCCTTTCTGAAACGCCCACACCCTTTCCTAACTGGCAGAGGCAGCTGCTGCTCTGTGTTCGCCAGGATTGGGAGGCAGCTGGTGAGAGCTGTTACCAGCTGAACCACTCAGGATTTCTGAAAATTTACACATTATGTTTTATATTTACGAAATGTTTATTCACGGAAATTATTAATCAACCCAATCGCTGTTCACAACTCACAGTCCAAACTTACAGTGATCTACTGTATATTGGGGGTTGAAACTTTGGCCTAAGAACATTGGTTTTTGTTACAGCAAGTCGGTTGGTCAATTTTGGTTCTTGACAACATGCATCTAAGATATTTTTCTTTAAACATGATGCGTCGTGCACAAAGTGCGCAGAGCAGATGATGTCAGGAAGCTCTTGCTGCGCCCAACCAAAGGTCTGCCTCAGCAAACACATGTTTTCATACTCGACATCACATGCACACATCATGAATGGAGCGCCCCTTTTAAAAGCGAGAGTCAGATCTCTCCCATAATGCTTTTGGCTGCGCCGCTCACCTTCCACCACCCCAGCTTCCTTCTGTTGTTTGGATCTGCTTCTATGTGATGGGGGTTTTGGTATAGCTCCTGTTTAGTAGGGGAGACATGTGGTGCTCCCTGTTTGATAGGTAATGCATGCTAGTGCATAATCTACTACATGGGAGAAGTTATTAGAGAAAATTGCTGTAATCCCAGCATTTCTTTTTAATCTGAAAGGATCCAAAAACTGAATGTAACCAGGAGAGTAAACACTGCTGTCCACTTAGGACAAAAATAATCCACATGTAATATTGACAAACTGACAGTTTAAAAAAGGAGGGAAAACACTGAGGAACCGTGTGCATCTTCCTTCATTCTGACATTTTAGAGATTTACAAAGTTACTGTCAAAAGAACTTAGTCCTCCCCACTGGTACATTTCAGAAAAAAGTTGTTTTATGGCTTCCTGCGATATTTCAAACAGAAAACGTATAAATGCCTCATCTTCGAAAGAGTGCTGAGTTTTATGCACAATGACAGAAATCAAGCACTCACTTAAAGAAATAGAAAATTCTGGCTTTCATTTTATGGCACTTAAATCTAAATGTGTTCCGAGACTGAAAGAGACTTTAAATTGTAACGAAGGGGACATTTCATGGCATCTTCGTTTGAACTGCAGTGTATAACCGGGTATAAATTTAGAGGTTATGTACGCATTTATTATGTGCAAACATTAAAATACATGAATGTGTGAAGCTTTATTACCCTAAATGAAGCCTCATTATATATAAACCTTATTGCACAGGATGCTTTGTCATTGGCCAAAACAGAGCATATGTATATAGGGCCATTTTAAGAAAGTGAAAATGAATTAGATTCAATGTTATTTTAATTTTATTTTGAGAGCCCCATTTATACAATAAAGTGGAATAAATGATCAATATGAGAGATGTTCACCTTTGTTTCATGCTAGATCATTTTTTTTATAAATTGCTGAATATTTATTAGGACTTTTTGATAGATTACAGTGGGCATGAGATCACATTAACCTGTAATGAAAGGTTCATGTAGAAATGTATTTATATTATGTGAATAGATAATTAAATTTATTGTCATAAAGTTTTATTGTGTCATACTAGTGTGGATCTACTCACCATTTCTTTTTAAATTACATTTATTTTTTTTTTCACAATCAGGAGAGTTCCACAATAAGATTAATTAACCTGCTGTATTTGTGAATAAAATAAATAGTCCTTTAATTTACTTGCTTTTGATTGTGAGTCAAAGTTAAAAGCAGCCATTGTTAAAATGCAGGCCAGTTTGCATTAGTTGTTAACTTTGACTCACAATTAAATTACTTTTAAAAATATTTTTATTTAATCCAGTCCTTTAACTTTGACTGATCAATGTTTTACTTATAAATCAATAACCGCATTAGCATAGCGATCTGCAGCCATTCCTCCATCCGTTCTGATTGGCCTGATGAGGAGGGAAACCGTCTGAATCTATATCATATACAGTATGTCAGACTTTACAAGGCAAGGTGAACATTACAGTCAGGTGCGCTCTGGTTCCTCAGGGCTCTCCAAACATAGAGACTTCAATAAAAAAAACCTCCCTCTCTCTCTTTCTCTATCCCCCTCCCTCCCTCTCTCTCTTTCTCTATCCCCCTCCCTCCCTCTCTCTCTTTCTCTATCCCCCTCCCTCCCTCTCTCTCTTTCTCTATCCCCCTCCCTCCCCTCTCTCTTTCTCTATCCCCCTCCCTCCCTCTCTCTCTTTCTCTATCCCCTCTCTCTCTCTCTCTCTTTTTCTATCCCCCTTCTCTCTCTCTTTCTCTATCCCCCTCCCTCTCTCTCTCTCTGGAAATCTGTGAGTCACATGCCACTTGCAGTCTGCCAGACCAACCTCGGGACCCCAAACCTGCAGAAACATAACATAACATAACAATGAGAAGCCCTTCAGCCCAACAATGCTTGCCATTTTCCTATCACTAAAAGGTGCCTAGTGCTCACTGCTACCCACAAACTGGATAGTACTCAGCACCATATCAAGCCTGGTCTTGAAAACACCTAGAGTTTCTGCCTCTACGACATGACCTGGCAAGATATTCCTCCCAGCGACTACTCTCTGTGTGAAGAAGTACTTCCTGATGAAATGCAGCTGATTATTATTAGCAACAAACACAAAATGTGTGTAATCCTTGGGTATACAAGCAGTGCTCACACACACAGAGAAGTAAGCTAGCAGCTGATGCCATGAAAGTGGCTGATGGCAATAGCCACTGCCTGAGACATAGCGAAAAGCCATTTCTTTATTTCTACAGTGAAGTATAAAACGTGACTTCTGCTTGCTGAATCATAACCTGTAAATAATTACATTGCATTACATTAATTTAGCAGCTGGGCTTATTCAGTGCAGCTTACGATGTAAGAACATGAGTTCAATTAAATTTTATACATATAGCTCATGGTGATGCTATCATGACTGGGTATAAAAGTATATCAAAATACTCTTTTGATATCTTATTTTCAGGTACTCTTACAAGCGATACTATAACCTTTCTGCATATGAATGGATCTCTATGGGAATAGGGGGGTGGGACTAGATTAAGCTGTAAATTGAGGTATCAAACGGGCCTCAAACCATCACTGTGCTGCCAGGTATGCAGTCGATATGGATGGATCACTTTAAGGGTTGCTTCTCCTGACTCATTTTTCTATTGAACTCTATGGAAAAATAAGTCAAGAGAAACAACCCATCAAGTGATCCATCCATATCTACTGCATATCTGGCAGAAGAGTGATGGTTTGAGGCTTGAAAAAAGCTGTTGAGCTGCACATTTCTCAAGGATTTTTGGTTTACAACATTAACAGAACAGCAGGCGTATTAGCAACATCATTAACGTATAAAATGTAAACATTAATCTCCGATTTTTCATCCAACAAGCAAACAAAGGCTGACACATCAAGAGCCAACACTTGACTTTAATTACCAGCAGCCATACCGCCATGCTGGGAGAGGTGGTATTGGGCCAATAGGGGGCGATCTTCCTTCTGAACAATATAAAATGGCACAACACATTAATGGGGGCTTTGTGTTGTAGACAATGGCATCCTTTGGTTACACCAAGCCTCAATGGGGTCAGTTAAAGAGGCCATGGCACTTCAAAGGGCATCCTGGTTAAATTCCCATGAAACTGGCTTTGTGCATTTGGCCGACTAATAATCAAGTTAACAGTGTGACACTCTCAGCCTTATTTAGATGGAATCCAAGCATTACTGCTGTTGTAACAAGACAGGGATCATCCACACTGTGCTTATTTTAAACACCACACCAAAATAACATGAAAACTTTAAAACAAAGGTCCCTCGTCTATAAATACACACCTCTCCTTGGGGAAATCACATTTATTTTAGGCGACGTTATAGAGATGAGCAGACTCTTCTGTCTCTTGCTTCATCACAGTTCCCACAAAAACAGGTCTGATGTGCCTTTTCCCTTAGCTGCTTCATCTTCCTCCTCTTCTTATTTCTCTTTCCCATTCTCCTTCTCCTGAAAACTAATTACTGGTTGGGAAATAGAAACATTGGGCAGTTAAAATAATGATAAAAAAACAAACCCCTTCTCAACCGGGTGAGCGATCTTATCGGAAAATGTAATGGAATTCTGTATCTAATCCAAGAGGAACCCCGTTGTCAACAGTGATTTAAAACACAGGAGCTCCGAGCAGCAGCAGAGGGATTAAAATTAAATAAAACGACCACCTGGTCTGTATTACTGTATAGAGGTGGCAGCCTTATCGAAAAAATAAGGAATTACATTGTTGGTCACGAATGGCGATAAATATAGAAAAACTGGAGTAACTTCACACTGTCGCACGCACGTATATATTGAACATTGAACGTTGAATTTGTACATACAGTGTCAACTGTAGGTTATTGTTTTTTTTCAGCTTCTTTCTCTCTCTCTCTCTCTCTCTCTCTCTCTCTATATATATATATATATATATATATATACAGTCAAGCTGGAAAGTCTGAACACCCCTTTCACCTTCTCCACGTTTTATTACATTACAGCCATATTCTACAATAGATTGAGTTCATTTTTTGTCTCAAAATTCTACACAAAATAGCCCATAATCACAAAGTGAAAACATGGTTTTAGAAATTTTTGCAAATGTATTAAAAATCGAAAACTGAAATCTTTCATTTACATAAGTATTCATACCCTTTGCTTTAACATATTTTTAAAGTATCATATTTAATATTTGGTCGCATATTCTTTGCATGCTGTTACTTCCTGACCCATCAACATCAAAAGACTCTCGATATCTTATTTCCAGGAACTGTTACAAGCGATACTATAACCTCTCTGCATTTGAATGGATCTCTATGGGAATTGGGGGGTGAGACTAGATTCAGCTGTAAATTACACTGGTACAGTATGGAATACATGGCTGGCTAAATGGCTGTAAGTCATCAAAGGTCTGAGCTATTGAACGAGCCCCAAACCATCACTCCGTTGCCAGATATGGAGTAGATGTGGATGGATCACTGCAAGGGTTATTTCTCCTGACTCATTTTCCTATAGAACTCTATGGAGAAAAAAGTCAGGAGAAACAACCCTTAAAGATGTCTGTGACCCAACAATATCAAAAGACTCTTGATATCTTATTTTCTGGTACTCTTACAAGCGATATTATAATGTCTCTGCATTTGAATGGATCTCTAATTTCCGTAGTGTTTGTGCTGCTGTCATCACCATGAGCTTTTCCATTCTTATCCCTTCCTTAGTTTTATTGTTTTCTGATCGATGGGCTGGACCAGAATTTTCCTGGGAAAAAATTATATTGATTAAAAAGTGAATTAAAAAGAGAGAGGAAACAGATGGAGAGACGCAGAATGAAGAATATGCGTCTCGATTGCCCTGAAGTGAATGAGCCAGCTGTGTGTCACCCTGAAACCTCATCAACACATCTCACCTCATGTAATCCATATAAAGAGCGGGCCAGCCCCGGTTGCCATGGTAGTGATCCGGAGCACTGATCCGGGAAAAAAAGTTCCAATTCCATTTACAACTACAAACTTGCATATCATTGAGATATGTTTGCAAAAAATAGACATGCATAAAAACTTATATATATATAAAAACTTGCATATAACTTAATAATTGTTAAAAAAAATTATACATGGATTTTATAGAATCATGTTTGGGAATATGAGCAATGACACTGCATCCCTCCCGTCCACAGCCTGTAGCATTCCCACCTTTTACACAAATTCCAGTTATGGAATTAGCATGCTTTTCCATTGGGATTACTGGGTACTAGTTATAGATGTAATCTGTATGTATTTTAAATTTGTACTTTGGTTTGGTTATTATATTTATTATGTTACTGTATAGCTAATTGGAGACTCTAAATTGCCCATAGGTATGAATGAGTGAGTGAATGGTGTGAGTGCTCTGTGATGGATTGGCGGCCTGTCCAGGGTGTATTCCTGCCTCTCGCCCAATGCATGCTGGGATAGGCTCCAGCACCCCGCGTGACCCTGAACAGGAATAAGCGGGTTGATGAATGATGATGATGATGATGATGCTACTGTATTGATGTTGGTCTGGGAGTGTTGTTAGCCATGTCTGGCACTATTGCTCATAATATTAATATTATTACATTTATCATACATCCCAGGTCACTGTGGGTACGTGTGTCTGCTAAATGAATGTAGAATAATAAAAGAACACAGTAATGGACATTGCTATACTGAACTCTTCTTCACGCAGTATTCAGGGGTGCTTAGACCCGCGCTCGTAAGCTTCTGCTACGTTCTGTGATCTCGATGATGATCATCATGAAAGAGGACATGAGATTTGTCTCTATTCTTCTCACTGGGACTCTGCTGTTTTGACAGCCATACCCTTCATATCGCTTAAGAGTCATTGAGATGCCAGTCATTCATAGACGAGAAAGTTCGAAAAGAAAATCTGTAGTAATCCATGCATTCATGTGCAGAATATCAAGTGACATTTTTCCATAAAGATAAAGATGTTATTGAATTCATTGCTCCGGACCATCTAGCGCTCAGGTACGTGACACTGTTGCCCTTCAAATCCGCAGATCGCTCCGAAAAAACCCAAAGAACCCCCTGCTCTCCTGTTGGGGTTTAAGGCGGTAATGAATTGCTGAGAAAATGAGAAGTTAAACCTGCCTTTTTGGCTCCAAGGTCCTCAAGCTCCTGAGACAGAAAAATGAAGATTTAAAAAAGGACCTTTAAACCCAAAGCACCTGTTTGTTCAGGTTCCAGATTCTCCTTCCGTTTCTTTTTGTAAGACTTCAATGGGCGCCAACAGGGGTGATCACAAGATATTCCAAATGTGCTCCATCAAATTTAGCCTGCATACATGTGGCAATGATAGATTACTAGTTTTACGATTAATGGACCCACCTCCCCGACGGCGTCTCTCTCTCTCTCTTGCGGCCAACTACGCTTTGTTGTCGAGGGGCTGTTGCTAACGGAATTCAGTCTCCGATTAGTGGTTCATTGATTCCGTCACTTCACAAAAAAAAGAAAACCTTTGCTTTCAAGGAAGCACGTATTAAAGGTTTGTGGGAGCCTGTTAGAGATGAAAAGGCTCCGGTCATCCTTAGATTGAGGCACAAGGGCACCCAGAGGATCTAGCCCCCCAACCTCCACCGCCCCTCCCCCCTTCCCCCCCACAAAATTGGAAATATAATTCATATTTAAAGCTAACTGACAGAGAAAATTGCCTATTTCCTATGGCTCAGTTGGTAAAGCATTGTGCTAACAATTCAAAGTTTGTTGGTTCGATCGCAGGGGACTACATACACTGAAAAATGTATGTATAATACACCTCATTTGTCGGTTGAAAAATGGCATTAAAATAAATAAATAAGTCCAGTTCTCTCTTGTGTTTGACTTTTAAGACTCTTGTAGGACATGTCTGGAAAGCCGAAGTACAATCATTGTGTGAAAAAGGCACACAATCGCACTTATGAAACGCTAACGTGCTTTCACTATGGGGAAAGACCATATGAAGCTTGATGCGTAGTTAGTTAGCGGTGTTGATGGTGTTTAGTCTTTCCAGTTTTGCTTGATTGACATGTTGATGGCAGCTGACCCACAAGCTGGAGCGTATTCCCTGGTTTGAAGGAGAAGCAGGGCGTTCACACCGCTATAAAATCACCTGAAAGGAAAGCTGAAAAAGAAGAAAAAGCCCACTGCAGGGAGAAGTATTGAAACACTACACTGCCCTCGACAGTAATGACCTGTTATTCATTCGGTTTAATACAGAATGCCTCTACGTTAGAGTTTTTATAGGTTTTGTCCTATTTTTTCTTTTCAAAATTATACGTTGAAGTTCTCAAAGTGCCCA
>CM040406.1:53688042-53708042 GCA_022702515.1 Ilyophis sp. 1 JC-2022
AACCCGGCAAGGAGCAGTGATCACGAAAAAATAGCACCCCGCCAGAATAGAGGACAGAGCAGAAATAAGCCTGCCAATCCATGACCGTCTCCAACAACTAAATAAAACTCAGAAAAATAACTTGTCTTGTTTTGGTTACTTTTTAATCCTTTTTAATGTGAGAAGTACAGGCTGCTGATGTTAGAGGTAAAGAGTAGCTTTTCTAACCCTAACCCTAACCCTAACCTTTCCTAACCCCTAACCTTTCCTAACCCTAACCCTAACCTTAACCCTAATCTTTCCTAACCCTAACCCTAACCTAACCTAACCTAACCCTAACCCTAACCTAACCTAACCCTAACCCTAACCATCATCCTCATCATCATCATCATCATCATCTGTCCTCATTTGTCCTTTCTCATTGGCCGTCACCGGCCCCACACACATAACTATGTTGAGTTATTATTAACTCCAGAAAAAAAAAGCTCTGGTTTTGATGGAGACTAAAGAGACCCCAATTACCTGCAGTTAGGGGCACTGTCCTGTTTCCCTGTTAACACAACAGCGTCCCTCAAAACACATCAAAATATCCATTAAGAGTGTACAACACACCTCTGCAGGGAAATGCCATTAGCCTCTTCCTTTGGAGGGCTGTATAATTAAGCAGTGATAGATGTGCTCTCATTTCAGAAACTATTTTTCTGTTTTTGGTTGTATATTTGAGTTTTTTTTTTTTTTTTGTGGCACCACAGTGGGGCACCACAGGGGTCACAGCCTGTTTTAACCAACTTTATTATGGATAATGGATACATTATGTTATATGTTAATTATGTATATATTTTTTAAACCTGCAGAATAATGCATAGGTGGGTGTGGGGTCGCCTAAGCGACTACCGCAAAAAACACTGATCAGTTCGCTATGCGTCGGGATGCAGAAATGACCGAAGGGGGAAGGCTTGGCGCTAGGCTTGGTTGATTGAAAAAGCTGTCAACCCCTGGAGTGTATTGAGTGTGTTTTGGAGGAGGACAAGCAGCCATTTCAGGAAATTACAGCCTAATCGTCGATGACATCAGGGTTTGTGCATTAGGCTTCTCGTCTGTAATTTCGCTAAATTACTGCTCAGTCTATCACAGTTTTTGTTTGTCATACTGGCAGAAGACAATTTATTGAATAATTGTCTCTTTACCTTTAATGTGCTGCTGCTTTCTACATTGACAGGCAGTATCTGTCGGGAGCAGCACACACTGTGGTGAACAGGGAGTTTCATCGTTGCACACACACTCAGTACGGAGACAAACACGTTTCCCTACATTTTTATGAGTAGCCTAAAACTCTCTAATTAAATATATGCCTTCATATTGTTGTTTAGCTGAGTTCAGTTGTGTAAGGCTGAAAAAGGGATTATCAGTCATAAACCCTTGGAGCTGGTGGTGACTTCCTTGAGGGTGCAATAAAACAATTTACCTGGTGGCCTGAGAACCTATTTCCTCTGACCTCTCATGGCCTCGTAAACTACAGCTGGGATTGAGCCTACAACTGGACATCAGAAGGAAACGGCATCCCTAATGACGTCGGGAACTAAGGCCTGCTCACAGGTCTTTTACGGCCTAGGTTCTGGACTGAATGGTGAACATATTAAACAAAGCTGTATATGTATCTTGCATCATATGTATGTGCATGTAGATTAGTAATTGTGGAAGTATAAAGTAATTGTGGATAATATGATAAATGTGGTGAACCTGGATAATACTAATTGAAGTGTGTGGTATGTGAAAGTATAGGAGGGGGAGAAATAAAGAATGTGAAAGGAGGATTGTATCGGTTATCTGGGATGCGCTTGTCCATATAAGTATCTGGAACCTAGAGTGGCCATCACCGGGACCTCACCTGATATCTAGATATGATAGAGAAGATCATAAGATCACGCGCCGTCGTTCAAAGAGTCTTATTACTGTCACTAGATTGGGAGGGGTAGACTCTGTTTCTCTCCCTGGAGGGGGGTCCCTGGGTGGTGAAACTTCTCTTCCTGCCAGACCTTAAAGGCAGCCAAGTTCTGCCCGCAAAACAGGGTCGGTAGTGTATGGTTCTGGTGATTTGATGTGAAGAGAACCAATGGGCGTTCTACGCCGGTTCTTGTCAAATCTGCCTTAAGGAGCCCTTTAAATGCACTCAGACCTGGGCTCGCAACTATCTATGATAAATATAATGCATGTATTGTGTTAGCTAGACCCCCAACCTCTGCATTCTCCACCGAACTGAAATTCAGCAATAATGCTGATTCCGGCAAGCATATGTTGAAGTAATGGTGGTACCTAAGGTTGAGTTGAGTGTAACCACTCCGAGCTCCACGCATGTTTAACCCAAATTCTAAACTATAATTATAAATGGAGTCAGATACACAAGTAAATAAAATAATAATATTTCTAAGTAACTTTTACCTTTTCCCACAGCAATAGTGGAATACATCACGTTTAAACCTTCGCTCCGAGCTATTCCCTCATTGGTCTAGTAATTGCGGATTCTACAGTTGCACCTGGAATTTAAAGTTTTCAGTGATAGGTTAATAAAATTTAGGCGCTTATGACTCACTCTTGGGCACATTCTTCACAAGGCCCGTGGTTGTTTAACAGGTCTGGCGGCGACTGGTGAAAAGCTCCAGCTAAGGAAATGTATATTTTATCAGTGTCTTCAGCTTATATGTATTTCCAATGCATTACCTGTCCATACAGTGCCTGTATCGGGCTTACGGAGTGACAGCTTGTCAGCCGGGCCCAACATCCAGCTGAACGTTTGTAGAATGAACAGAGCCCAGAGCATGGCAATGAAACGCATCAGAGACGGAACAGCGAAGCCGGTACATCCAGCCCCGCTACATCCAGCCCCGCTACATCCAGCCCCGCTACATCCAGCTCGACACGAGGCGCCTGTGTACCACTCACAGCGCTCAAACGAGATGGCGGGGGATTTCACCCCACCTCCCGTTTCTGACCCAACCCCTCCGTACCCCTCAGATTCTGACACTTTACCTGTCAGCAGAAACGAAACTTTTATTTATTTATTTTTATTTTATTTTATTACACTGCAGAGTCTGGAATATGGTGAGATTCAAACCAGAAGTTTCACCCAGTACAAAAAGTTTTAAATCCGAGAGGGGGGAGGAGGGAAAAATGGATCGGCAGTTGACAATCAAGTTAAGTGTCCAATCAAGGATGAGGGGCGGGGCCAAGGTGCTCATAATGGATCCAACCCGAACTGAGCGGGACGCAGAGACCCCTGTTTTCATTCAGAAAGTGCTAGAAACTTGTAATGGGAGACTGAGGTTTCATCAACCCCTGCTATGAGCTGCCAATCACTGA
This sequence comes from Ilyophis sp. 1 JC-2022, assembly GCA_022702515.1. Classification (NCBI taxonomy): domain Eukaryota; kingdom Metazoa; phylum Chordata; class Actinopteri; order Anguilliformes; family Synaphobranchidae; genus Ilyophis; species Ilyophis sp. 1 JC-2022. The sequence goes on from CM040406.1 coordinate 53,691,379, forward strand.
CCCTATCTGAACCAATAAAAAGGCCTGGCTCTCCACTGATATTCGCAATGATTGGCTCAAACCTCATTGTGCCATTGCTATCTTCCGAATCGATAGCCAATCAGAGAAGAATAAGGCTGAGGCCTAGTCTCGGAACCCTGGCGGTCAGACAGAGAGTTCCCAAGACTTTCCCATCTCACCGTCTGGGAACAGCATTTACTGTAGCGAAGGTTAAGCATAGCCATCCTGGGAATAATGTTGGAGTTATTTCTCATATTAATTAGATGGCTGTCCCTATGTTCTCGTCCCATGTTATTCAGCCTCACTGTAATTGTCTGTAGGAGGAATGTAACGTGAAAGAAGCCATTGTGTCAGCAATTCTGAGATGATTCACCTAAACCACATGCAAAAATAAAATAATATATATCACAGCCCAGCTGGAATAAAGGGCCAATAATAGAAATAATAATAATGGCGGTTTCTAAATGTAAAAGTGGAGCTCTCCGCCAACACCAAGCAGCGTAAAAAGAAGGCAGACAGACACCACTGGGGCGCTCCAGTCCTGGCGGGACACACAAACAGGTGCCGTTTTATTAAAGCACACCTGCTGAGAGACGGTTCTAAGGGCGAGTGGGTGGATTGGTGGGTGCTAAGCAAAGTTTTCATCATTCCCAGCGATGCCTTTCATTCGCACGGGCGTTCATCGGCGTTTTCTTTTATTTCTTAGCTTTAGTTTCTTTCTTTTCATGTTATTCAGAATCCTGACGGTTGCGAACAACCTAAAAATATATATTTTTAAAAAGAGCAGAAGACAGGCATGTCAACTGCAGCTCGATTATGTGTTTTGTCAGTTTTTGTTTCGTTTATTCTCCCAGCGTTATGAGAGATCTAATATCATTGATATTCTCTGGTGCACAAACAAGTTTCCCTCCTATTCGAAACAGATGGCCTGTCATTGCTTCTATCTGAGAGAATTAGGCCATGTTCCTCTCCGGGAAGATTACACTTTACCTAAACTATATACCACAAAGTCTACATAACATGATACGAGCCCTGTCATAATCAATCATACATAAGTTGACATTGTCATAATTTATAATTGTTTTTTTTCCATGTATTTTACCCATCACTGCCCAGAGCTGTGACACATTTGACCATAAATGTTTTCTTGCAATAGATGCTCCACATGAATCAAGATTTCTGTAATGGCCTCAGCCAATCACAGCGCAGAATACTTGCAAGTGCACAGTGTTCACTTTCTACAGTCCAATGACAAGACAGAGAAGTCAGTGACCCCATGAGTGTTTGCACAAGGTGCATCTGGTGAGCATGGATTTACATATACCCCTCTGTGGGACTAGGATTTGGTGGGGGTAGGGAGGCGCTGTATACGTCATCATTGCCTGCCACCTCAGTGTTATTTAACCTGATTCACGGCCTGTTGGCTAAGTTTTCTTTCCTTGAGTATAAGCGGCAGGTCTGTGTGTGTGCCTGCTGGTTCTGCTGTAAGCGGAGTGAGTTCTCAAAATTGGAAACTTCAGGTTGGCTGTCAGTGCAGTGGGCGAGGATCTGAACATTTCAGGCTAGCTGTCAGTGCTATGGGTGAAGACGATTCCTGCGCTGTGATCAGGTCTATCTCCGTGACAACCCCTGCTAAGCCGCGTCTGACAGTCGCACAGTCTCACAGCAGGGAACCGGGGACTGTGATGAGGTCTGAGCTGTGTGTGTGTGTGTGTGTGTGTGTGTGTGTGTGTGTGTGTGTGTGTGTGTGTGTGTGTGTGTGTGTGTGTGTGTGTGTGTGTGTGTGTGCGCGTGGCTCATGTGCGTAGGTGACTAGCTTAGCTGCGCAGTCATTGCATCAGAGGAGCATTTCCAGCTGTCGTAGTCACACTGCAGGTGCCTGATTGGCTGAAGGAGGTCATTGGTGTGTGATGTCACAAGAGTAGTCTCACTGAATAGAATTCCTTTCTCCCAGGGCAACACTGCAGCCAATCAAGCTTTACCTTGCAGGGCTGCCAGCCAATCTCTAGCAAGGTGTGGATTTGGGTGAAGGGCCTGACCCTGTTTCCCCTGTCACTACAGCAAATCATCTAATCTACAAGTGAACTAGCGCTGGAGCCCGTTAGCTACCTGCGCCAGGGTACCTGGTGGAAGCAGAGACCTGCAAACACACCTGCCCCCAGGTAAGGCATTCCCCACTCCTGCTTTAATCATTTATTCTCTCTGCTCATGGCAACCTTTTTCTTTTTTCTTCTTTTTTTTTACTTTTTTTTAATCAGATTCTTTGGGATCAAAACATAAAAAATGAAAGACCTGTACCTGTACTAATATTCCTGTATCTTCTTCCGCTATCACAAAACAATGCAACTGGCTGCAATCTCAGTTTTTACACTATCAGCAAAACAAATTTTAAAAAACACCGGTCAAAAATAAATTTGGGTTCCTCTCACAGTTTAACACCAACTAGTCTGCCCCCTGCTGGTTGGCTGCTAAGGTTGCAGCGTGAACACATTCCAGAGCTCTCCTGAATATACCGTATATTTAAATTAGCATCATAACCCCCCCCCCCCAACGCGCAGATATAACTCCGTGGCAACAGGATCCAGACGTAACCTTTACAGGTGAGCGATGAGAGGCCGTGCTGGAGCAGGTGCATACATCATCTCCCTGCCCTACAAACCACACTTACCCAATTTAAAACCCTTCACCTTTTTCATCGGACAAGCACCAAATTAGCCAGGATCTGACCAGACAACACCTGCTGACCCTCCTGCACAGGTGCTGGCCCCGCTTCCAATCTGACCTCATTTCTGAAACCCTTATTATTATTATTTTTTAAATAACTTATTTCTGAATAGTTCTAATAGCAGTCTGTTCATGAAAGATCCGAGGCAGTGCCATATACGTTTCCCAAGATTCTAACCAAGTTTATTCAGTGATGTATAAATGTTTATGATAATGTTACTAGCCATATCTATATGCTAAATCTCAAACTGCTGTATATCCCCTAACCCATTTACTTTCCAATAAAAGTGCATTCTCTATTTCCCGCGTGCACGTACCACGGCATCTAACTTTATGTAGTAAGATTATGGTTTGGTCTCTGTGGATATGAGTGTCTGCTGAAGCTTAAATGGTTATGACGGTGTTGCTTAAATGTTTATGATAATGATTCACCTCGGGGAGACTATGGGCTCTGCTTCTCTTCCAATCTGATGAAGGATTTTTTTTAGGGGAGAAAATTCATTTCTGTTTGCTTTTGGTCAGAGTCGCTTTAAACGCGAATGTGTGGCTGTTTGCCGCTTCACAGACTTGATGATAAATAATGCAAAGGTGGGGGTGGCAGGTGGGCCACCTACTGTCAGACCCCTCCTACCCCACACACACACACACACACACACACACACACACACATTCACACAAACACACACACACACACACACACACACACACATGCACACATACACACACACACACACACACACACACTCACACACACACACACACACACACACACACACACACACACACACACTCACACACACACACACACACACACTCACACACACACACACACACACACACACACACACATGCCTTTACAGCACAGTCTTACAGTAATGCCCCCTTGACTATGGTGAATGACCCTAGCTTTCGATTTATAGTTCCAATAGGTAACCCCTTCTTTTGTTCAATGCCACCCACCCCCGCCTAAAAATACTGTAGTTTATTGGGAACACACACACACAAACAGACACACACACACACACCAGCCAACCAATAGCACTACACACACAACAGCCAGATAGCTCATTATAACTGCCAGTATACTCTGCCTATGGAGATTTGCGCTTCTTGTTCTCATTCAGAAGGCCTTGTTAAAAGTTTAAAAACACGGAGGAGCTCTTCACTTCCCGTTTAACCCAAAAAGGATCTTAGAGTAAAGATCATCTTAGGCTATTTTGTTTGTACTGTATATTACGTTCATTGTTTGTTTGTTTTCGTAATTTGTTTTTGTCTTTCTCCCTCTATTTTTATTTTTTTATGTTTATGTAATGTCAGTAAATTTTTATAATTTTAATCATAAAATTAATAAAGCACAAACACAAACCATTCTAAGAAGCTTTTGGGAAGCAGGGCCCAGAGAGGCTGACTAGGTGAGTGAAATACTGTATAATATGGATTTACTGCAGTGAAACTCCCTGTAGCTTTGCCTGTAGAATGCTGAATGGTTGTTCAGTGCAACAGTATAGGGAAAAACTGGGTTTTGTAAGTCGGGTTCGAATCCCAGGTGAGGTTCTGCTGCCGTGCCCACTCCGCTAAATATCCGGCTGCATAAATGTGTAAAGCAAAAAAAAGAAAAACCGTGAAAAGTAAGGTGTGTAAGTTGTTCAGTCTATACGGGCGTCTGCTGAGCAAATATGTTACGTGTTTGTAAATTGGTTTCACTGCAGATTAAGTAGCCATGGCTCTTTTTCCATGAATAACATGGCAGATAATCTGAGATGTGTTTTAAAATACGCCCTCATACAGGCCCACAAATATCCTGTCTGTCTGTGCCAGCATGTACGTCTTTTCCTCTTACATGGGCTGTGTCCGAATCAGCACCCTTTCATACTATTAGGTAGGCTTGTTGAGGAGACGTTAAGTAGGCAAAAGTTTTTATAAATGTAGTATACTTTAAACCCCCGTATGATATACTTACTTCCTGGGTTTCGCTCAGTATATTCAGGAGCACACTTTTCAAGAACATATGAAGTAAGCTTCGTTTCTTTTAAAATGAGGTGCTGACGTTTTTTTTTTCAAATGCAACAAAAAGATCACGTGACATGGCCACGCAAGGGTGGGACATCTTACAACACTTCCACAGTACGGTTGGATAATAGTATGCCGGATATTTTTCGCTTACTGCATGTCACATGCTAAACAGTGCACACTTCTTCTAGTGCACTGTACGCAGGAGACAAGGTGCAGTAGATAGGGTGCAGTAGATCGGGCTCTGACTCAGACACAGCCATGGCAACTGTCAAAAAACAGGCTGTGTGAGCATGACTACGCCACTTAACTGATGACACCTTCAAGGGCTCTGATTGGTTAAGCACGACCTCCCATCATTATAAGCCACCATCGTTTCTGAAGCATTTCTAAAGCCCAGAGAGGCATTTTGAAAAACAAACATCGCCAACAATAACAACAAAAGATGTTGCAAAAATAAAATATTGAACAGTAAAATCTGCCAATACGTTTTTTGTTTTTTTTAATGGATATTACTCATGAATTTTGAAGACTTTCCACATTCCAGTAAGGAGACACAGAGGCACGGTTTGGAACCACTCCAGTGTGATTATGCTCTTCTAAATATAATCTATAAACTAAATATAAACTCATTTATCACACACAAATTTTTACTTTTGTTCTGTTTCTTTTTTGTTTTCTTCTGAGAGAGCAAGCCGCTATATCCCGGGGGGGGGGGGGGGGTTGTGATGGTGGGGAGGGGGGTAAAAGGGGAGGGAAAGAACTAATGAGTTGCTGACAGTTTCTCCGACATCAAGTGCAGAAAGAAGAAGCATGCCGGCTCCCTGAGCCGCTCCGAGAGCTTCTGTTCTTCCCCGTTCTTTGAACCCTTGTGCAAAAAAAAGAGCCACTAAATAAGTCCCTGATCAGTCTGTTCCTGCAGTAGATCATTACCTGGGTCCTATTCTCTGCCTCCGAGCCGCAGAGCCGAGCCCTCATTTGAATTGCAAGTGGCAAAGTCTCTCTCATGGCTGGCACGTGGAACTCCCCCCGAGTGTCTGTTAACTTTTCAGATTGAATAATTACCGGCATGAAGGCGGGGGATTCAGGGGGTGGGTATTGGGGGAGGGGGTGCTTAATTCAACTGACCTTATGAAATAACAAGAGAGACGGCCCCTGAAGTGGGGGCATATGGCAGTCAGAATTGTATACCCCACTTCTCAGTCATACCCCACTCCGCTCCGTGCTCTCAAACCCCCCAACCCCCCCCCCCCCCCCCCCCATTATACCTCTAGACTCTATTACTCTATTCCTCTCATTACAGTTACTGCCACACTCAGTGTTAAACAGAGGGAATGTTCCAGAACCCTTATGTGGCAAAAACAGATTTTTCTCATATATGGAGATTCAATACATGGCCAATCTTGATTTGTCATTTTTATTTATAACAGTGGAAGGCTGCCCTGATAAAACTTTTAGCATTCACTGATATCCAGACATAACACTGACTTATTTCTTAAACAACTTCGGTGAGGGGCTTGAGGGGTGCACTATACACTGAATGTAACCCCCCCATATTTGTTTTAGAGTTTACAGCTAGTTTTTAGCTTTATAGCTAAAGCAGCGTAGAACAGGTAAGTTTTCACAGGTGAGAGAGAGATTAGTGAAGTTACTGTCCAATCAGGTCCATCTGAGAGATGAGCGCCTGAAGACCCGCGAAATCCCCGCCGAATCATAGTTTTCGCCCGTCAAACATCCTTCTGCTCACTTTCGTCCTGTTTGCGCCGCCATTTTCTATTTCCTTAATTAATTACACGAGCCGAGGCTTTCGCCAAGATCCGCGACTCCACAGACGAAAAGCGCTTAAGTGCCAATCCTGGGCGAGCAGGGTTCTTATTGACGGATGACGTTACCGCCATCCGCCAGTTTCCTCTGTCTGAAGTTTGCGGCGGGATTTCAGTTATAAGAGCAAAGACTGGTGTAATTTATTCACACACAGAGGGGTTTTTTATTTTTACATTTATTTATTTATTTATTTACAATACTGACCTTTTACTTTCTCACTGATATTTGTCTTTTTCTCCGAGCTTTAAAAGGAGAGGAGGAGAAAAATGAAATGGGGGAAAGAGGAAAGAGGGATGAAAGAGGGATGAAAGAGGGAGAAGGAAGGAGACTGTGGTCTGACGGTTGTGTCATGGTGACATTTCTCAGGGCACAAGAGAATGTCAGGGTGAGGAGGGATGCGTTTGTCATCGGACTGTCAGCGTAAAACACACCCTGTGTGTGCTGGGGATCGGGGTGTCAGCGTAAAACACACACGACAAAGGCCTGTGTGTGCTGGGGGGGGCGGGTGCTCATCCTGTTAAAACCTACTTTCCCCATTGGGGATCATTTCTATAATTGCACTCAAAAACCTACTTTCCCCATTTTTGACAGCAAAAAAAAAAAATACTTACACTCATATATTGCTTATTGTTTTTCAAATATTGTTTTGTTACCACAAAGATATTCATTTTTATATTATTATTATTGATTCTGGTCTACGTCATATTTTTGCGCCCTAGGCAACTAATGACATACTCGTTGTACATGTGACTCCAAGGACACAACTGCGCATGTGAGATGAAAGCAAAATTTAAACTTCCTGGTTCGGATGAGCTCCCCATTGGTTTCTATTGGCATCGCTGTCTCTACATATTATATACTCTAAGGTTAGGGCTCTACTCTAGTGCATGGATGGGATCTATGGTTTAGTATTTGTTAAAGGTCCCATATCATGGAAATAGGAGTTTAGCCACTTTTAGCATTTATATGCAGTGTAGCATGATACTTATGTGCTGGTAACATATTAAGTCGGTACTACCTGCCATTTTTTTGTTGTTGCAGAAGAAAAAAATCACTCTGCTTAAAAGTCTGTTCAGAATTGGGTCCAGCTGTGATGTCATTACTGGACTGTGAAAACATGGATGGGCTCTATGGTCTGGTATCTGTTAAGGCTCTGTTCCTGTGTGTGGATGGGTCCCACGGTCTGGTATCTGTTAAGACACTGTTCCTGTGTGTGGATGGGTCCCACAGACTGGTATCTGTTAAGACACTGTTCCAGTGTGTGGATGGGCCCCATGGTCTGGTATCTGTTAAGGCTCTGTTCCAGTGTGTGGATGGGTCCCACGGTCTGGTATCTGTTAAGACACTGTTCCAGTGTGTGGATGGGTCCCACAGACTGGTATCTGTTAAGACACTGTTCCAGTGTGTGGATGGGCCCCATGGTCTGGTATCTGTTAAGGCTCTGTTCCAGTGTGTGGATGGGTCCCACAGTGTGGTATCTGTTAAGGCTCTGTTCCAGTGTGTGGATGAGACCCACGGTATGGTATCTGTTAAGGCTCTGTTCCAGTGTGTGGATGGGACCCACGGTGTGGTATCTGTTAAGGCTCTGTTCCAGTGTGTGGATGAGACCCACGGTGTGGTATCTGTTAAGGCTCTGTTCCAGTGTGTGGATGGGACCCACGGTGTGGTATCTGTTAAGGCACAGTTCCAGTGTGTGGATGGGCCCCATGGTCTGGTATCTGTTAAGGCTCTGTTCCAGTGTGTGGATGGGTCCCACGGTGTGGTATCTGTTAAGGCTCTGTTCCAGTGTGTGGATGAGACCCACGGTGTGGTATCTGTTAAGGCTCTGTTCCAGTGTGTGGATGAGACCCACGGTGTGGTATCTGTTAAGGCTCTGTTCCAGTGTGTGGATGAGACCCACGGTGTGGTATCTGTTAAGGCACTGTTCCAGTGTGTGGATGGGTCCCACGGTCTGGTATCTGTTAAGACACTGTTCCTGTGTGTGGATGGGTCCCACAGACTGGTATCTGTTAAGACACTGTTCCAGTGTGTGGATGGGCCCCATGGTCTGGTATCTGTTAAGGCTCTGTTCCAGTGTGTGGATGGGTCCCACGGTCTGGTATCTGTTAAGACACTGTTCCAGTGTGTGGATGGGTCCCACAGACTGGTATCTGTTAAGACACTGTTCCAGTGTGTGGATGGGCCCCATGGTCTGGTATCTGTTAAGGCTCTGTTCCAGTGTGTGGATGGGTCCCACGGTGTGGTATCTGTTAAGGCTCTGTTCCAGTGTGTGGATGAGACCCACGGTGTGGTATCTGTTAAGGCTCTGTTCCAGTGTGTGGATGGGACCCACGGTGTGGTATCTGTTAAGGCTCTGTTCCAGTGTGTGGATGAGACCCACGGTGTGGTATCTGTTAAGGCTCTGTTCCAGTGTGTGGATGGGACCCACGGTGTGGTATCTGTTAAGGCACAGTTCCAGTGTGTGGATGGGCCCCATGGTCTGGTATCTGTTAAGGCTCTGTTCCAGTGTGTGGATGGGTCCCACGGTGTGGTATCTGTTAAGGCTCTGTTCCAGTGTGTGGATGAGACCCACGGTGTGGTATCTGTTAAGGCTCTGTTCCAGTGTGTGGATGGGACCCACGGTGTGGTATCTGTTAAGGCTCTGTTCCAGTGTGTGGATGGGACCCACGGTGTGGTATCTGTTAAGGCTCTGTTCCAGTGTGTGGTTTTTTCTCGTTAATAAGAAAAAATGCAGCTCCCTTTCACACATTAATTTTTTATCATTTTTTAATTTATCAAAGTGAGCGTTCTCGCATGAGTCATCCCTGTGTATCAGCACGGGTACAGAAATCACTCAGACGCTAAATCTATGCTAAACGCGCGTCAGGCGCTCGCGGTGTTCAACAGCAGAGCTACAAACGCAGCGCGCAGAAACGAGGCATCGCTCAGCGCATATCTGTGTGTGTCTCAGTGTTTGACTCTATAATGTTGAAGCTCTCAGAGTTTATGAACAATAGGACAGCGCATGAATGGGAGGAGCGCGATGCTTCCGGAACAAAACCTGCCAGCTTTAACGCACAGCTGCACACACGGTGCTGCAAGAGTGCCTGGAATATTGAACTTTATTTTATAGTTATAGATTTATCCCTCTTGAATTATGCTTCTGTATCCCGTATCTAATAATAATTACAATAATAATATATTGTAAAATTATAACACTTTATTGTTTTGTTTTGAAGGATTTGTAAGTAGATGGGATAAATGTGAATATAAAATAGAATATTAAACAAGATTTAAAGATTTGAACGGAAGATGAAATAAAATGAGATGAGGGCAGAAATGTTCTGAGAGTGAGTAAAAATGGGCGGGGCCGCTCCTGTCCTCACACACAGGGGTGCTTCTGGGTATAGGTGGTCGCCAAGGGAACCATCTGTATGGGGGGGGGTGGTGCTAACCATCTGGGGGCCGGAAAACAAAAGTTTGGAACGTGTTGCGTTATTAATAGTCGACAACCCCCCCCTCCCCCAAAAAATATATATTTCTGTTTGCCAAGCCCCCCTGCCCCCCTGCCCCCCCCAGTCATCGATCGGTACTTCCAATCCCTCCCAGCTCTCACCTAGTGCAGCACAAAGGCTTGAGTCGGCCCCGCTCACAGAAGGCAGGTCTTAGACAGCGGAAGAGCAGCAGTTGTTCTCCACTCCACAGGGTCTAGGGCACCATGCTGAATGCAGCATGTTAAATCAATTATCAGCCCCCCCTCCACTCCCCCCCCATTACTCCTGTCCCCGTTTGTTCCAGAACAATCCGTGCCAGCAACGGATCCGGCGCTCACCACACTACCGGGCCTCTCCCAAAAGCGTGCCAGGCTGTGGCCCGGCGGGAGGTGAAGGTCAAAGGACAAACGCCAGTGTGACATCACACCCCAAGCGACGAGTCTGCCGCGGCGCAGAAAATCACCCGCCACACATCCCAGACTTCCCGCCATCTGTCGCAGGCCACCGTGTTAAAGCTCAATCATCTGTCTAATAGTTTTTCACGAGCACACGGCCAGCGGATTCCTCGTGCTTCAGGTAAAATGCTTGCTTTCTGGACGTTCCCGCACAGCTCCTGAGGAGACGGCGGAGAGACGGAGGGTCAGTACAATCACAGATAATATCATTACGGCTGAAGCAGCTGCACACATTTAAAATTCTCTACTTGTTTTAATGAAAAAAGGGTGTGTTCAGGCTGTTTTATTTCTATCACAAAGGCTTTTTTATTCCGTTTTTTTAATTTTTTTTTGTTTTTTTTTGTAGTTCATTACTCATAATCCTGCCAGTGAAAGGCAAATTATACAATAATAAATATAAAGATTATATACATAAAAACGTAATAACAGGCGTAATAATCATCCATAAATACTCCGGTCCTGGAGACAACCGATCAAACACGTTCAGGGCAAGAGGATGTCAGGCTTAGGTGTGTGTGTGTGTGTGTGTGTGTGTGTGTGTGTGTGTGTGTGAGTGCGTGTGTGCGTGTGTGTGTGTGTGTGTGTGTGTGTGTGTGCGTGTGTGTGTGTGTGTGTGTGTGTGTGTGTGTGTGTGTGAGTGCGTGTGTGCGTGTGTGTGTGTGTGTGTGTGTGTGTGTGTGTGTGTGTGTGTCGGGGGGTTGGGGGGGTATACAGAAACAGGGTTTTTCTATTTCTGATTCATTTCCTGGTTGCTGTGTCCCATCGTGAAGAAGTCAATCTTCCCCACAAAAGAACAGCCCCTCCCCCTGAGACATGCTTTATTCATGTTTTCAGATTTATTTTTTTACCAGTCCTGAGCCTCTGAGGATTTGTGCTGCATTTATTACGGGCGTAATGAAAGTTTAATTAATACAGCGAGGCACTCTCCCGCACCGTGTGACCGGGACATACCGCTAAGCCTCCCCCGTCCCGAAAAACCACCACAGACACCGCCTCTATTCCAACTTCTGCAGGCCAGAAATCCGGAAGCTTCCGATAAAGGCTTTGGGGTTGCCCCCCCACCCAGCTTACCACCCTTTTCTGTCATCTATTTCTATATTTTATTATTTCAATTTTTTTATTTACTTATTTATTGTATTATGGAGTGTGAGAATGTGCTTGCCTATATGCTTATTGAAATGTATGTGTTCCTGCCGATGTACTTGTAAGTACGTCTCACCTGTTTGAGATGAATAGTGATGGGAGATGACGGATGGGGTTGAAGTGAAGCTAATTCTCATCATTTCTTTCCGCTCTTTTCTGTCCAAACTGCAGAGAGACATGAAAAGAAGAAAAAAAATCAATTTTCAAAGAGTATAATTGCGTAAAATCCTGCAAAGTGCTCAATTTTCAGTTTGACGCATCCTCTTGCGTATTACCGCGATTATCGCCAGCGTCAGCTGTATAGCACCCTATGAAGGGTGATATTTAGACTGGAGAATCAGACCCGCGACGAGAAGAGTCTGGCGTCAGATGCAGAATGTGTGTTTAAACCTCCTCCCCCCAGCACCACACTACTATCTCTAAGAATTATCAGGATAAAGTGGTTCAGGCTTGCATGCACGTGAGAGCACAGACACAAAACGCATTTAAATGAGCTTTAAATAAGCTTCAGACAACGAGGATCCTCATACTCTTCACTAATTAACAGCCAATCGCAGAGAGACTTAGTGTAGCGGGTTGGCCCAAGGTTGCTGTCCCACAGTTAAGAAGCAGCTGATTGGCTCTGGTGTGATGAGTAAAGTTAAGAAGCAACTGATTGACTCTGGTGTGATGAGCAAAGTTAAGAAGCTACTGATTCGCTCTGGTGTGATGAGCAATGTTAAGAAGCAGCTGATTGGCTCTGGTGTGATGAGCAAAGTTAAGAAGCAGCTGATTGGCTCTGGTGTGATGAGCAAAGTTAAGAAGCAGCTGATTGGCTCTGGTGTAGCAGATTTGGATTTCTTCAAAAAGAGAGTCAGAAGAATATATTTCTGGCATTTAGAAAAAAAGTTTGAAATTAAAATAATATTTAATTAAATTTAAAGAAAGGTTTGAGTATGGTGTTATTGTAGTGCGTGTATTTGAACCGAACATGCTATTGGCTAAGGGAGTCAGAGCAGAGTGTACACTCACAGCCATCTTTACAAAACACCTTCCCTAGAGTCACTCTGTCTCAATTAATAACCCACCCTCCTCCACCGACTCTCTCTTTTTCTTTCCATCTTTCTCTCTCTCCCTCTCTATCCTCACTCTCCCTCCGTCCCATTGCCCAGGCAGGGCTTTAATTTATCACTCTACCTCTGTGTACCACTCCATCTTCTGGATGGAGTTAGCCATTTCAAACCAGCGTTTGTCATTCAAGGGAGACATTCCTGGCCTGTTACTCAACAGGATATCGGTCATCAGCTCAAGGAAAAAAGGGATGAGGGAAGGATGAGAGAAAGGGCCTAATGACTTCCTCTTTTCTTTTCTCCTCTCCAGTTTTTTTCTGGCTCCTCCCTGCTGTGCCCCCCCCCCCCCCCTCTTTCTGGCTCCTCCCTGCTGTGCCCCCCCCCCCACAGGGTTTTTTCCTGGGGAAGGAGCCAGAGCTGCTTTATTCTGCCACTCAAGGTAAAGAGAGCATGCTGCACTTTTCTTTCTTATCTCTCTCTCCGTATCTCTATCTCTCCCTCACTTTACCTCTCTCACTCCCACTCTTTCTTTCTCTCTTCATTTCCTCCATCTCTCTCCTTCCCTTCCTCCCTTCTTCCTTGTCTCTGTAATTTTTCTCCCTATCTTTTTTACCTCCATCTCTCCGTCTTGCTCTCCCTCCCTCTCTCCATCTCTCTCTCCCACCCTCTCTCTTTCCTCTCTCTCTCTCTCTCTCTCTCTCTCTTTCTCTCTCTATCCCTCTCTCTGCCATGTGCTGGCTGATATGCCTCAGCGTGGGTGATAAGCACATGCTGGTGACTGGTTTGGTTGAAACCGCTGACAGCGTTAGTTCATTAGTGTCCACTGATGTGCAGTCAAGCCCCAAGTTACAGCGTCACCAGACATTACGTTTCACTCCAGTGCAGCTGCGCATTTTTAATGTTGGATTAAGGCTACTGCCAAAATATAAAAAACACAGACACATGCATGCACACACTAACACACACACACACACACGCACACACGCCGTGAACACACACACACACACTCCTCTCACCACGGCTCACCCTGCCCCCCTCCCTCTTCCATCACACCAAATCGAATGAGTAATTGAATTGCAAAAACCAAGAGACATCTAGGCCCAATTACTGCATGGCTGACTCCACTGCGGTTTTCCGCATTTTAATTAAATTGGATCTGCTCTGTAATTATTTTAATTGATAAATTACAGCTTGATTATGTTGCATTACAGTACGTAAACCCAAATGCTCGTTGCATTGATAAATGCAGAGTGGTCTGCTGTCTCTGTACGTGGGTTTTGGGGGGGGGGGGGGGTGACACCTACAGAACATAAAGAGTGTTGATAAACCCACCCTCTCATTATTTATCTCAGCAACAGAGCAGTCGCTTAGGATTGTAAAATGATTTGTCTTTTTAATATGAAGAAGCCCCGTCAATTAGAGCTCATTTAATTTAATCTGAACAGCTAATCAGGTTATAGAGACCTAAAGCATTTAATGCATATACTGTAATTACATCCCACTGCACTATCTCTGCTTCCACTGCACCATCTCTGCTTCCACTGCACTATCTCTGCTTCCACTGCACCATCTCTGCTTCCACTGCACTATCTCTGCTTCCACTGCACTATCTCTGCTTCCACTGCACCATCTCTGCTTCCACTGCACCATCTCTGCTTCCACTGCACCATCTCTGCTTCCACTGCACTATCTCTGCTTCCACTGCACTATCTCTGCTTCCACTGCACTATCTCTGCTTCCACTGCACTATCTCTGCTTCCACTGCACCATCTCTGCTTCCACTGCACCATCTCTGCTTCCACTGCACTATCTCTGCTTCCACTGCACTATCTCTGCTTCCACTGCACTATCTCTGCTTCCACTGCACTATCTCTGCTTCCACTGCACCATCTCTGCTTCCACTGCACTATCTCTGCTTCCACTGCACTATCTCTGCTTCCACTGCACCATCTCTGCTTCCACTGCACTATCTCTGCTTCCACTGCACTATCTCTGCTTCCACTGCACTATCTCTGCTTCCACTGCACCATCTCTGCTTCCACTGCACCATCTCTGCTTCCACTGCACTATCTCTGCTTCCACTGCACTATCTCTGCTTCCACTGCACTATCTCTGCTTCCACTGCACCATCTCTGCTTCCACTGCACCATCTCTGCTTCCACTGCACCATCTCTGCTTCCACTGCACTATCTCTGCTTCCACTGCACTATCTCTGCTTCCACTGCACCATCTTTGCTTCCACTGCACCATCTCTGCTTCCACTGCACAATCTCTGCTTCCACTGCACCATCTCTGCTTCCACTGCACGATCTCTGCTTCCACTGCGCTATCTCTGCTTCCACTGCACCATCTCTGCTTCCACTGCACCATCTTTGCTTCCACTGCACCATCTCTGCTTCCACTGCACTATCTCTGCTTCCACTGCACTATCTCTGCTTCCACTGCACTATCTCTGCTTCCACTGCACCATCTCTGCTTCCACTGCACCATCTCTGCTTCCACTGCACTATCTCTGCTTCCACTGCACTATCTCTGCTTCCACTGCACTATCTCTGCTTCCACTGCACTATCTCTGCTTCCACTGCACCATCTCTGCTTCCACTGCACTATCTCTGCTTCCAATGCACTATCTCTGCTTCCACTGCACCATCTCTGCTTCCACTGCACCATCTCTGCTTCCACTGCACCATCTCTGCTTCCACTGCACCATCTCTGCTTCCACTGCACTATCTCTGCTTCCACTGCACTATCTCTGCTTCCACTGCACCATCTCTGCTTCCACTGCACCATCTCTGCTTCCACTGCACCATCTCTGCTTCCACTGCACTATCTCTGCTTCCACTGCACCATCTCTGCTTCCACTGCACTATCTCTGCTTCCACTGCACCATCTCTGCTTCCACTGCACCATCTCTGCTTCCACTGCACTATCTCTGCTTCCACTGCACCATCTCTGCTTCCACTGCACCATCTTTGCTTCCACTGCACCATCTCTGCTTCCACTGCACTATCTCTGCTTCCACTGCACCATCTCTGCTTCCACTGCACCATCTCTGCTTCCACTGCACCATCTCTGCTTCCACTGCACCATCTCTGCTTCCACTGCACTATCTCTGCTTCCACTGCACTATCTCTGCTTCCACTGCACCATCTCTGCTTCCACTGCACTATCTCTGCTTCCACTGCACTATCTCTGCTTCCACTGCACCATCTCTGCTTCCACTGCACCATCTCTGCTTCCACTGCACCATCTCTGCTTCCACTGCACCATCTCTGCTTCCACTGCACTATCTCTGCTTCCACTGCACTATCTCTGCTTCCACTGCACCATCTCTGCTTCCACTGCACCATCTCTGCTTCCACTGCACCATCTCTGCTTCCACTGCACCATCTCTGCTTCCACTGCACCATCTCTGCTTCCACTGCACCATCTCTGCTTCCACTGCACTATCTCTGCTTCCACTGCACTATCTCTGCTTCCACTGCACCATCTCTGCTTCCACTGCACTATCTCTGCTTCCACTGCACTATCTCTGCTTCCACTGCACCATCTCTGCTTCCACTGCACCATCTCTGCTTCCACTGCACCATCTCTGCTTCCACTGCACCATCTCTGCTTCCACTGCACTATCTCTGCTTCCACTGCACTATCTCTGCTTCCACTGCACCATCTTTGCTTCCACTGCACCATCTCTGCTTCCACTGCACAATCTCTGCTTCCACTGCACCATCTCTGCTTCCACTGCACGATCTCTGCTTCCACTGCGCTATCTCTGCTTCCACTGCACCATCTCTGCTTCCACTGCACCATCTTTGCTTCCACTGCACCATCTCTGCTTCCACTGCACTATCTCTGCTTCCACTGCACTATCTCTGCTTCCACTGCACTATCTCTGCTTCCACTGCACCATCTCTGCTTCCACTGCACCATCTCTGCTTCCACTGCACTATCTCTGCTTCCACTGCACTATCTCTGCTTCCACTGCA
>CM040406.1:53713042-53738042 GCA_022702515.1 Ilyophis sp. 1 JC-2022
TAGCGCTGCTTCTGTAGCACAGAGCTATCTGTAGCGCTGTTTCTGTAGCACAGAGCTCTCTGTAGCGCTGTTTCTGTAGCACAGAGCTATCTGTAGCGCTGCTTCTGTAGCACAGAGCTATCTGTAGCGCTGTTTCTGTAGCACAGAGCTATCTGTAGCGCTATTTGTAGCACAGAGCTATCTGTAGCGCTGCTCCTGTAGCACAGAGCTATCTGTAGCGCTGCTCCTGTAGCACAGAGCTATCTGTAGCGCTGCTTCTGTAGCACAGAGCTATCTGTAGCGCTGTTTCTGTAGCACAGAGCTCTCTGTAGCGCTGTTTCTGTAGCACAGAGCTATCTGTAGCGCTGCTCCTGTAGCACAGAGCTATCTGTAGCGCTGCTTCTGTAGCACAGAGCTATCTGTAGCGCTGTTTCTGTAGCACAGAGCTCTCTGTAGCGCTGCTTCTGTAGCACAGAGCTCTCTGTAGCTGTTTCTGTAGCACAGATCTATCTGTAGCGCTGTTTCTGTAGCACAGAGCTCTCTGTAGCGCTGTTTCTGTAGCACAGAGCTCTCTGTAGCGCTATCTGTAGCACAGAGCTCTCTGTAGCGCTGCTCCTGTAGCACAGAGCTATCTGTAGCGCTGCTCCTGTAGCACAGAGCTATCTGTAGCGCTGCTTCTGTAGCACAGAGCTATCTGTAGCGCTGTTTCTGTAGCACAGAGCTCTCTGTAGCGCTGTTTCTGTAGCACAGAGCTATCTGTAGCGCTGTTTCTGTAGCACAGAGCTATCTGTTGCGCTATTTGTAGCACAGAGCTATCTGTAGCGCTGCTCCTGTAGCAGAGAGCTATCTGTAGCGCTGCTCCTGTAGCACAGAGCTATCAGTAGCGCTATCTGTAGCACAGAGCTATCTGTAGCACTGCTTCTGTAGCACAGAGCTCTCTGTAGCTGTTTCTGTAGCACAGATCTATCTGTAGCGCTGTTTCTGTAGCACAGAGCTCTCTGTAGCGCTGTTTCTGTAGCACAGAGCTCTCTGTAGCGCTGCTCCTGTAGCACAGAGCTATTTGTAGCACTGCTCCTGTAGCACAGAGCTATCTGTAGCGCTATCTGTAGCACAGAGCTATCTGTAGCGCTATCTGTAGCACAGAGCTATCTGTAGCGCTGTTTCTGTAGCACAGAGCTATCTGTAGCGCTGCTCCTGTAGCACAGAGCTATCTGTAGCGCTGCTTCTGTAGCACAGAGCTATCTGTAGCGCTATTTGTAGCACAGAGCTATCTGTAGCGCCGCTCCTGTAGCACAGAGCTATCTGTAGCGCTGTTTCTGTTTCCCAATCCAGGGCCTGGACCATGTTAAACGACCAGTCATTTGATGCAATCCAGACTGCAGCGAAGTTGCTATAAGTGCTTCTTCTTTTTTATGCATTCAGTGCTGTTAACGGTATGTGCCGCCAGTCTAGTTGAGTCATACGGGATGTTGGGAGTTTTCTCATCACCATTTTAGTTCGGCCGGCTTTTAAGAGTATCTTTGAAAGGATGCCTTGCTTGCGGCTGATACTATAAACTACTCACGCCACCCTTATAGCAAAAGCTCTGTTTACAATGCAGACAGGGCACTTTGAGTTTTACGCTCACGTTTCCCTCTGCATCTAAACTCATAAACAAAATGTCTACGGAAATGCTAGCAGATTTAACGACCCTGATTGATGATGGACAATTTTAACTCTGCTTCCTTTTACCCAGATAAGAAAAACTGTATTACATCTTGTAAATGTTTAAGGGGAGCGGAGAAAGTTTTATCTAAAATGAGTTGGCGATCAAAACATTAGATCAATCAGACAGATTAACAAGCTAATTGGTACAGCCCACTGAGCCCAGGTGTGTGCCCTGAAATGGGGGGTCGGGTATGTTTGAAAAGTGCTGTCATTTCTCCATGGTGGAACCAAAATATATAAAACTACCCTTGAATAAAAGCTGAGAATCTTCACTTTAACCCACGTGTCAATTGTTTAATTCCAATTTTTTAATTGTGTAACAAATAAATAATTGTATTCGGGACAAGTAAATAATATTTGTCCCAAACAGACACAAAATGTATTGAGTGGCTGAATATGTATACCAACCCCCATGGGTAATGCGGCGATTGATCTTTTGTCAAAAATTTAAAATGCACAAAATCCGCCCTGCAGAGTTACAAAGAGCCTCTTTAGAGTTTGATTGTGTGACCCGAAGCTGCCACTCATGCCACCGAAACACAGAAAAACCCCACTCTGCCTGCGTGATTGTGCTGCCTCTTAAAAACCCATCAAAGACCCTCTGTCATTTTCAGCCTCTGTGTTTTTTTTCTTCATAAGCACAGTTTGGAGAATTGATTACTGGCTTCCGAGTAACTCGCCAAATTGTTTATGTAATAAAATTTTAATAAAAACAACTAGTGCATATTAATGTGCACCAGCGCGCAAAAACCACAGTAAAAAAAAACCCCAGCATGTTTATCTTTTCTGTTTCCAAAGGTAAAACCTTTTTTCTAATCATACTGAAGTCTCATTCATGTCTCACGACATCTCAAAGGCTGTTATTACATTGCAGCAGCTTCATTGACTTATACTGGAGTTGAGCTTCATTTGAGTCATAGATTATATCCATTCTTAATCCAACTGGGGAAGCAAGCACAATGTGAGGAACATAAATATCCCCTCACTTCTCCACTGCTTTTGTTCAAGGGGTCTTTAAGTTTTAGTAAGGGAGAGACAGAAAGAGGGAGAGAAAGAGAGAGGGAGAGAAAGAGAGAGGGAGAGAGAGAGAGGGAGAGAAAGAGAGCGGGAGAGAAAGAGATAGGGTGATTTACCCTGACCAAGAGGCATTTTTCCCCCCTAAACCATCTCTCATATTGCCCAGAAGCCTAACTCAGAATTAACAGGCAATCCCTTTTAATAAACCTTTATATCTGTCTGCCATGGGGACTCATTTGAATATTTAAAATGAGTGAATGAACGGGATGATTTACAAGTGCTCCAGTCAGCTGCTGAGATTCATAAAGCTTGGATTTGGTTTGTCTCTGGTGTGGTGATTCAGATTCATAGAGCTTGGATTTGGTTTGTCTCTGGTGTGGTGATTCAGATTCATAGAGCTTGGATTTGGTTTGTCTCTGGTGTGGTGATTCAGATTCATATAGCTTGGATTTGGTTTGTCTCTGGTGTGGTGATTCAGATTCATAGAGCTTGGATTTGGTTTGTCTCTGGTGTGGTGATTCAGATTCATAGAGCTTGGATTTGGTTTGTCTCTGGTGTGGTGATTCAGGTTCATATAGCTTGGATTTGGTTTGTCTCTGGTGTGGTGATTCAGCTTCATAAAGCTTGGATTTGGTTTGTCTCTGGAGTGGAGATTCAGATTTATAGACGTGTCGTTCTCCTCCAAAACATGTGTGGCTTTGGCAAGTGTTCAATCGAGCAGTGGGGGTCGCTAGAGAGCGATGAAATACAGACCCTTAACCAACTGAACCCTGCTGTCACTGGGTGAAGCAACTGTCATCTACACATCGCTCTGTGAGACTTATTTCACTGGAAAGGTTCACATTCAACCTCAGACCTTGGGGCCCACCCTTGGGGCCTTCCCATGCACCAAAATGGTGTCTAAACCTAATAAGCCAGGCCCCTTGTTTGACTCATTAGGTGTGGTTGTGAAACTCAGCCCACAAGTTTTCATAATGGGGTTTAGGTCAGGGGACTGAGATGGCCATGGCAGAAGCTTGATTTTGTGTTCAGTTAACCATTTTTGTGTTGATTTGGACGTATGTTTTGAATCATTGTCCTGCTGGAAGATTCAATGACGACTCAGTTTTAGTTGCGTGGCAGAGGCAGCCAGATTCAGATTGAAAATTTCAAAATGTCAAAATGTCATGTACCCTAACAAGTTCAAAATGTCATGTACCCTAACAAGGTTCTCAGGGCCTTTGGAGGAAAAACAGCCCCACAACATCACAGAACCTTCACCACACTTAACAGTGGGGATCAGGTTATTTTCGGTATAGCTGTCCTTCTTTTTACGCCAAACCCACCTTGAGTGTTGATTGCCGAAAAAAAATGTTTTTCATTTGACCATAGAGCACAGTTCCAGTCAAAGTTCCAGTAGCGTTTAGCAAGCTCCTGGCGCTTACGTTTGTGATGAAATTACAAAAAAGTTTTGGAGACTTGATGACCCCAAGATGCTACTTTCCTCTGTAATTCTCCAACAGTGATCCTTGGGGGGGGGGGGGTTTGCCTCTCTTAATATCCTCCTCACTGTGTGTGGGGGGAAAGTAAACTGGGGTCCTCTTCCAGGCAAGTTTTTAACAGTTCCAGTTGCTTTGAACTTTTTAAGTATTGCCCTCACGGTAGATATGGGCATTTTCAGGTGAGTAGCTATTTTTTATAGCCATTTCCTGACTTATGAAGCTCAACACACTTTTCCCTCATTTGATTTGTGTGTTCTCTTATCTTTTCCATGTTGATGTTTGAATAAGATAATATGGTCTCTGTGTCACCTCATATTTATACCCCAGTGAAACAGGAAGTCATGGATTGCTGCTTGAAAGTTTCTAAACAGTCTGATAAACTTTAAAAAGTAAAATATAAGTTATATTTTGTTCATAAGAATTTCTAGGGGTGCCAATAATTGTGGCACACATGGTTTTGTTAAAAAGAAATATTTTTTGATGATATTGATATTACTTTTTACCTATATACCATAAACACTTTTCCAGATAATTGAGCTTTTATCGCTAAAAAAAATAATGGGAGTCAATGGGCGCAATTCATTACTTCTTTGTATCACTTCCAGGTTCTTCAGACGATTTACTACAAAATACATCACCATATTTTAACACTTTCACCTTCTTTAGATCTCTTTATACCGCATTACCAGTTCATACCATTTCCACCTATTATTTACCACCTCACTCTATACCATATTACCATATTTATATACCATTTCCAGCAATTGATATCACTCTGAAGCAACCACACCTACAATTTTTTTTAGGAATTGTTAATCTAGTAAAAACACAATTGTTCAACTTTGCTTAGATTAAGTCATTATGTATTTTTACCTTTATCTGTGTTTTTTTCTTTCAGAATTGCAGTTTAGCGAGATCATCCTGGACTTTGCTGAATTCGCCTGTACAGCTATCTTTCTGGAGAAAAAAAAATACGCTCGCATTTATTTTGTAAAAAGTCAAAAGTTGAGGACAAATGTTGATTGAATCTTGCCTCAAGTTTATACTGCAGATCCAGCAGTTGTGCTGAATATAACTTTTTTTTTTAATTGAACATAAAATCTGTCTGTTCAAAATGCATTTCAACATTCACTGCCTGTCCCCACTGAATGCTCTGTGTTTCTCCTGCGTACAGTGTACTGGCTGAAGTGTACTGTCTGTGCTCCTGCGTGCAGTGTACTGGCAGAAGTGTACTGTCTGTGCTCCTGCGTGCAGTGTACTGGCAGAAGTGTACTGTCTGTGCTCCTGCGTACAGTGTACTGGCTGAAGTGTACTGTCTGTGCTCCTGCGTGCAGTGTACTGGCAGAAGTGTACTGTCTGTGCTCCTGCGTACAGTGTACTGGCAGAAGTGTACTGTCTGTGCTTCTGCGTACAGTGTACTGGCTGAAGTGTACTGTCTGTGCTCCTGCGTACAGTGTACTGGCAGAAGTGTACTGTCTGTGCTTCTGCGTACAGTGTACTGGCTGAAGTGTACTGTCTGTGCTCCTGCGTGCAGTGTACTGGCAGAAGTGTACTGTCTGTGCTCCTGCGTACAGTGTACTGGCTGAAGTGTACTGTCTGTGCTCCTGCGTGCAGTGTACTGGCAGAAGTGTACTGTCTGTGCTCCTGCATACAGTGTACTGGCAGAAGTGTACTGTCTGTGCTCCTGCGTACAGTGTACTGGCAGAAGTGTACTGTCTGTGCTTCTGCGTACAGTGTAGTGGCAGAAGTGTACTGTCTGTGCTCCTGCGTACAGTGTACTGGCAGAAGTGTACTGTCTGTGCTTCTGCGTACAGTGTACTGGCAGAAGTGTACTGTCTGTGCTTCTGCGTACAGTGTACTGGCTGAAGTGTACTGTCTGTGCTCCTGCGTGCAGTGTACTGGCAGAAGTGTACTGTCTGTGCTCCTGCGTACAGTGTACTGGCTGAAGTGTACTGTCTGTGCTCCTGCGTGCAGTGTACTGGCAGAAGTGTACTGTCTGTGCTCCTGCGTACAGTGTACTGGCAGAAGTGTACTGTCTGTGCTCCTGCGTGCAGTGTACTGGCTGAAGTGTACTGTCTGTGCTCCTGCGTGCAGTGTACTGGCAGAAGTGTACTGTCTGTGCTCCTGCGTACAGTGTACTGGCAGAAGTGTACTGTCTGTGCTTCTGCGTACAGTGTAGTGGCAGAAGTGTACTGTCTGTGCTCCTGCGTACAGTGTACTGGCAGAAGTGTACTGTCTGTGCTTCTGCGTACAGTGTAGTGGCAGAAGTGTACTGTCTGTGCTCCTGAGTGCAGTGTACTGGCAGAAGTGTACTGTCTGTGCTCCTGCGTACAGTGTACTGGCTGAAGTGTACTGTCTGTGCTCCTGCGTGCAGTGTACTGGCAGAAGTGTACTGTCTGTGCTCCTGCGTACAGTGTACTGGCAGAAGTGTACTGTCTGTGCTCCTGCGTGCAGTGTACTGGCTGAAGTGTACTGTCTGTGCTCCTGCGTGCAGTGTACTGGCAGAAGTGTACTGTCTGTGCTCCTGCGTGCAGTGTACTGGCAGAAGTGTACTGTCTGTGCTCCTGCGTACAGTGTACTGGCTGAAGTGTACTGTCTGTGCTCCTGCGTGCAGTGTACTGGCAGAAGTGTACTGTCTGTGCTCCTGCGTACAGTGTACTGGCAGAAGTGTACTGTCTGTGCTTCTGCGTACAGTGTACTGGCTGAAGTGTACTGTCTGTGCTCCTGCGTGCAGTGTACTGGCAGAAGTGTACTGTCTGTGCTTCTGCGTGCAGTGTACTGGCAGAAGTGTACTGTCTGTGCTCCTGCGTACAGTGTACTGGCAGAAGTGTACTGTCTGTGCCATGCGTCTCACCCTTGCGCTGCTACGTCACGTGTTGTTTTTGTTGTATTTGAAAAAAAACATTGGCGAAGCTGCGCCTAACTTTTTTTAAACGAAGCTTCTCGTCATATATATGCAACCAAAATGTTTGTTTACTTCTTGAAAAGTGTGACAGTTTGGTCAGAAACATGCACACGAGTAGCCCGCTGGAGGTCATTTTGTAGGGCTGTGGCAGTGCTCCTCCTGTTCCTCCTTGCACAAAGAAGCAGATACCGGTCCTGCCACTGGGTTGTTGTGGTTCTATGGCCCTGTCCAGCTCTCCTCGTGTAATGGCCCGTCTCCAGGTATCTCCTCCATGCTCTTGAGACTGTGCTGAGAGACACAGCAAACCTTCTTGCAATGGCATGTATGGATGTGCCATCCTGGAGGAGCTGGACTACCTGTGCAACCTGAATGGGCTGCAGGTACCGCCTCATGCTACCAGTAGTGACAAGGGTACTAGCAAAATGCAAAACTAGAGAAAAATCAGTCAGGAAGGATAAGGAGAGATAAATGGTCTGTGGCCACCACCTGCAAAACCTTTTACTTTTTGGGGGTTGTCTTGCTGTTACATCTCCTGTCCATCTGTTGTCACTTTCATTTGCACAAAAGCAGGTGAAATTGATTCATAATCGTTTACGTTTCAGAACTGGACAGATTGATATCCCAAACATTTAATTGACTTGGTGTTATACTGTGTTGATTAAGTGTTCCTTTAATTTTTTTGAGCAGTGTATATTTAGAATAAAATTTGCCTACTTAACGACTTTTCCGCCCTGTCTACTCAACAAGCCTACCTAATAGTATGGAAGGGTGCTGAATCGGACACAGCCCCAGTGTACTCAACAAGCCTACCTAATAGTATGGAAGGGTGCTGAATCGGACACAGCCCCAGTGTACTCAACAAGCCTACCTAATAGTATGGAAGGGTGCTGAATCGGACACAGCCCCACTGTACTCAACAAGCCTACCTAATAGTATGGAAGGGTGCTGATTCGGACACAGCCCCAGTGTACTCAACAAGCCTACTTAATAGTATGGAAGGGTGCTGAATCGGACACAGCCCCACTGTACTCAACAAGCCTACCTAATAGTATGGAAGGGTGCTGATTGGGACACAGCCTTCGAGAGGCATGTGGGAAAAATTGGCACTGCTTGTTTTTATATCCTAATACATAAATATGAAAACTTTATATAAAAGGACATAAATATAATAGTCTCCTATTAAAAAAAAAGAAACGGCATAAATGTCACATGATCTCAGGCCTGCAGGTGTATCACACAAACCTCCCTGCGGCCGTGATCTCCAGAAACACACACTTTCTCTTTATTGTAAGTACAGTGTAATTGCTCCGGCAGGAATAGCATTTAATTTTATGGATGGAGGATTTATACCTTTTGCCTGCCAGGTTGTGCCAGGTTGCATCGTGTTTGTGTGTAATGCTATAACACATTACTGTGTATGGCGGTATTGCATCGTGTCTGTGTGTAATGCTATAACAGAATATATGGCGGTATAGCATTGTGTTTGTGTGTAATGCTATAACACATTACTGTGTATGGCGGTATTGCATCGTGTCTGTGTGTAATGCTATAACACATTACTGTGTATGGCGGTATTGCATCGTGTCTGTGTGTAATGCTATAACACAATACTGTGTATGGCGGTATTGCATCGTGTCTGTGTGTAATGCTATAACAGAATATATGGCGGTATTGCATCGTGTCTGTGTGTAATGCTATAACAGAATATATGGCGGTATTGCATCGTGTCTGTGTGTAATGCTATAACAGAATATATGGCGGTATTGCATCGTGTCTGTGTGTAATGCTATAACAGAATATATGGCGGTATTGCATCGTGTTTGTGTGTAATGCTTTAACACATTACTGTATATGGCGGTATTGCATCGTGTCTGTGTGTAATGCTATAACACATTACTGTGTATGGCGGTATTGCATTGTGTCTGTGTGTAATGCTATAACACATTACTGTGTATGGCGGTATTGCATCGTGTTTGTGTGTAATGCTATAACACATTACTGTGTATGGCGGTATTGCATCGTGTCTGTGTGTAATGCTATAACACATTACTGTGTATGACGGCATTGCATTGTGTCTGTGTGTAATGCTATAACACATTACTGTGTATGACGGTATTGCATCGTGTTTGTGTGTAATGCTATAACACATTACTGTGTATGGCGGTATTGCATCGTGTCTGTGTGTAATGCTATAACACATTACTGTGTATGGCGGTATTGCATCGTGTTTGTGTGTAATGCTATAACAGAATATATGGCGGTATAGCATTGTGTTTGTGTGTAATGCTATAACACATTACTGTGTAATAATAATAATAATAATACATTTTATTTATAAAGCACTTTACATTTGAAACAAATCTCAAAGTGCTACAAATTTAAAAATAGATAAGTAAAAACAAATAAAAAATAAAAAATAAAAAACAAGGGCATAAGCAATACAGTTAAAAATCAATGCAGCCGAGATTAAAACATACAATAAGATACATCATCAAACCACAAATTACAAGTCAAATAAAATAAAATGAAATAAAATAAAATAAAATAACATAAATACAATACTGTTTCAACTACAATACAACAATCAAAAATTTCAATGCTACAATACAGCATATTTCAAAACAGTGCAATACTGCAATATAATTTCAATTTCAAAACAATACTATTTCAAAACAATTTCTAAAAATACTTATAAAAGAAGGCTGGGTGTACATGAAAATGCGTCTGAATGTGTGTGTGTGTGTGCGTGCGTGCGTGCGTGCGTGCGCACGTCAGAACAATACTATTTCAGAACTATTTCAAACAATTTCTAAAAATACTTATAAAAGAAGACTGGGTGTACAAGCAAATGTGTCTAAATGTGTGTGTGTGTGTGTGGGCATGTGTCAGAGAACAATACAATTTCAATTTCACACAAATGCACCGAATCACTACTAAAAAGAAAAGGCTCTGTTAAAAAGGAAGGTGTATGGCGGTATTGCATCGTGTCTGTGTGTAATGCTATAACACAATACTGTGTATGGCGGTATTGCATCGTGTCTGTGTGTAATGCTATAACAGAATATATGGCGGTATTGCATCGTGTCTGTGTGTAATGCTATAACAGAATATATGGCGGTATTGCATCGTGTCTGTGTGTAATGCTATAACAGAATATATGGCGGTATTGCATCGTGTCTGTGTGTAATGCTATAACAGAATATATGGCGGTATTGCATCGTGTTTGTGTGTAATGCTTTAACACATTACTGTGTATGGCGGTATTGCATCGTGTCTGTGTGTAATGCTATAACACATTACTGTGTATGGCGGTATTGCATTGTGTCTGTGTGTAATGCTATAACACATTACTGTGTATGGCGGTATTGCATCGTGTTTGTGTGTAATGCTATAACACATTACTGTGTATGGCGGTATTGCATCGTGTCTGTGTGTAATGCTATAACACATTACTGTGTATGGCGGTATTGCATCGTGTTTGTGTGTAATGCTATAACACATTACTGTGTATGGCGGTATTGCATCGTGTCTGTGTGTAATGCTATAACACATTACTGTGTATGGCGGTATTGCATCGTGTCTGTGTGTAATGCTATAACACATTACTGTGTATGGCGGTATTGCATCGTGTTTGTGTGTAATGCTATAACACATTACTGTGTATGGCGGTATTGCATCGTGTCTGTGTGTAATGCTATAACACATTACTGTGTATGGCGGTATTGCATCGTGTCTGTGTGTAATGCTATAACACATTACTATGTATGGCGGTATTGCATCGTGTTTGTGTGTAATGCTATAACACATTACTGTGTATGGCGGTATTGCATCGTGTCTGTGTGTAATGCTATAACACATTACTGTGTATGGCGGTATTGCATCGTGTTTGTGTGTAATGCTATAACACATTACTGTGTATGGCGGTATTGCATCGTGTCTGTGTGTAATGCTATAACACATTACTGTGTATGACGGTATTGCATTGTGTTTGTGTGTAATGCTTTAACACATTACTGTGTATGGCGGTATTGCATCGTGTTTGTGTGTAATGCTATAACACATTACTGTGTATGGCGGTATTGCATCGTGTTTGTGTGTAATGCTATAACACATTACTGTGTATGACGGTATTGCATCGTGTTTGTGTGTAATGCTTTAACACATTACTGTGTATGGCGGTATTGCATCGTGTTTGTGTGTAATGCTATAACACATTACTGTGTATGGCGGTATTGCATCGTGTCTGTGTGTAATGCTATAACACATTACTGTATATGACGGTATTGCATCGTGTTTGTGTGTAATGCTATAACACATTACTGTGTATGGCGGTATTGCATCGTGTTTGTGTGTAATGCTATAACACATTACTGTGTATGGCGGTATTGCATCGTGTTTGTGTGTAATGCTATAACACATTACTGTGTATGGCGGTATTGCATCGTGTTTGTGTGTAATGCTTTAACACATTACTGTGTATGGCGGTATTGCATCATGTCTGTGTGTAATGCTATAACACATTACTGTGTATGGCGGTATTGCATCGTGTCTGTGTGTAATGCTATAACACATTACTGTGTATGGCGGTATTGCATCGTGTTTGTGTGTAATGCTATAACACATTACTGTGTATGGCGGTATTGCATCGTGTTTGTGTGTAATGCTATAACACATTACTGTGTATGGCGGTATTGCATCGTGTCTGTGTGTAATGCTTTAACACATTACTGTGTATGGCGGTATTGCATCGTGTCTGTGTGTAATGCTATAACACATTACTGTGTATGGCGGTATTGCATTGTGTCTGTGTGTAATGCTTTAACAC
This sequence comes from Ilyophis sp. 1 JC-2022, assembly GCA_022702515.1. Classification (NCBI taxonomy): domain Eukaryota; kingdom Metazoa; phylum Chordata; class Actinopteri; order Anguilliformes; family Synaphobranchidae; genus Ilyophis; species Ilyophis sp. 1 JC-2022. Next base: position 53,724,957 of record CM040406.1, read on the forward strand.
ATTACTGTGTATGGCGGTATTGCATCGTGTCTGTGTGTAATGCTATAACACATTACTGTGTATGGCGGTATTGCATCGTGTTTGTGTGTAATGCTATAACACATTACTGTATATGGCGGTATTGCATCGTGTCTGTGTGTAATGCTATAACACATTACTGTGTATGGCGGTATTGCATCGTGTCTGTGTGTAATGCTATAACACATTACTGTGTATGGCGGTATTGCATCGTGTCTGTGTGTAATGCTATAACACATTACTGTATATGGCGGTATTGCATCGTGTTTGTGTGTAATGCTATAACACAATACTGTATATGGCGGTATTGCATCGTGTCTGTGTGTAATGCTAGAACAGAATATATGGCGGTATTGCATTGTGTCTGTGTGTAATGCTATAACAGAATATATGGCGGTATTGCATCGTGTCTGTGTGTAATGCTATAACAGAATATATGGCGGTATTGCATCGTGTTTGTGTGTAATGCTATAACAGAATATATGGCGGTATTGCATCGTGTTTGTGTATAATGCTATAACAGAATGAAGAATGTCAGACTGGCTCTGCATCAGCTACCACTTTGCGATGCCGTTGGGAGATGGCGCACGGCATCTCTGCTGGGATATCACCTGCTGAAACGCTCGGCAGGCTAATCTGTGATACAGATTGTTTGATTGTGGAGACCTCTCCCCTGAATTCTAAAGTTGCTGTGGGCATGTTATTGATGCTTTAAAAAAATGCAATTATCTATAGTCTGAAACAACACAGGCAGCACAGTAATAATTACAGAGGTACAAAAACTAATTAGCTAATTAGCATCAATTATCACAAGATATTAACAAGAACCAAATAATAAATAATAATAACTATTTAAGAATTTAAATGTTGCAAGTCATCACGTTTTTTTAACAAAAGTGTTCAATGTTTTATGTGTGTGTAGCCAGGAATGCATGTGTCGTGTACACATGTGCACATGTGTGAGTGTGTGTATGCATGCGTAGAATGTTCCATGTGTTTAACCCAAAGAAATGAATTAAGTCAAGAGTTGTGACCCTGCTCCCTAATGATATTCATTGGGTGATAAAAAAGAGAACTGGAAAGCCATTGTGGAGGTTGTGGGTGCAGGTGTTGATTCCCCTGACCTGGATCTCTCCTGTAGCTTTAAGGAGCATCAAAGGGCTCCAGAAGACACACTATCGGAGGTGAGGATCTGATTGGACAAGACCCTCTGGGGGGGCGGAGACACAGAAGCAAATGAGGAGATGTATGGGGAGGTTAATCACAGCTGATCGTTCCGTTTATGAAAAGGCCCACAGATGAATCAAAGACAAAAACACACCAACAGCAGCTGTCCATTTAGATTAAAGTAGATCTCTGTGTGTGTGTGTGTGTGTGTGTGTGTCTGTGTGCACGTATGTGTGTGCACGCATGTGTGTGTGCATGTGCGTGCCTGCATATGTGTGTGTGTGTGTGTATTCATGCTCCTGCCTCTTCAACATGCGCATGTCTCTATAAGGCAGATTTATAGACTGAGAGCCTGATTGCTGTCCATAGACACAGACATGGACGGGCTACATGGATTCCTGGGTAATCGCTACACTGAATTACCCTCATTTGAATACTGAGGTCTAATTAAGGGATGAGCATTGAAAGAGTGGGTCTCTGCCCACACAGCATGCATTGTCTTGTACTTTCAGCATTTCCAATTAAAATACAGACTCTTCCCCACTCCATCTCTCTCTCTCCCGCTCCATCTCTCTATCACACTCTCTCCATCTCTCTCTCTCTCTCTCGCTCTTTCTCTATCTCTCTCTCTCCCTCCTTCTCCATCTCTCTCTATCAACTATCACACTATCTCCATCTCTCTCTATCACACTTTCTCATTCTGTCTCTCCATCTCTCTCTCCCTCTCTATCTACAGTCACAGAGTGAAATGCTGCACAGTCGCAGGGTGAAATACTGCACAGTCACAGGGTGAAATACTGCACAGTCACAGGGTGAAATACTGCACAGTCACAGGGTGAAATGCTGCACAGTCACAGGGTGAAATACTGCACAGTCACAGGGTGAAATACTGCACAGTCACAGGGTGAAATACTGCACAGTCACAGGGTGAAATACTGCACAGTCACAGGGTGAAATACTGCACAGTCACAGGGTGAAATGATGCACAGTCAAATGGTGAAATACTGCACAGTCACAGGGTGAAATGCTGCACAGTCACAGGGTGAAATACTGCACAGTCACAGGGTGAAATGATGCACAGTCACAGGGTGAAATACTGCACAGTCACAGGGTGAAATACGCACGCATGTTGTGATTACAGACATTTAAAGCAAAGAACTCAATGAAAATAAATGGCGCTTTTCAGCAGGTTTTGGGTGCTTGTTGTTCTTTTATTCGCTTGTCTTCTGTCTTTCATCCCAATCGCTGGTTGTCCCAGATCTGCGCTTCATTCTTGTTTTTTTTTGTTTCTTTTTAAAAGGTGGAGTTTTTTGGGAAAAAAATAAACCAAATGTCATAACAAAATTGTGAAGGTTTGCTTGGATTCTGGGAAATTTGCTTATCAGTGTTTGTGCCCTGTACCCCATGCTGTACACAGCACTATGTGGGTCTCTCTATCGATCCGTGACTCAGTACAGTGGACCACAGCACTATGTGGGCCTCTCTATCAATCCGTGACTCAGTACAGTGGATCACAGCACTATGTGGGCCTCTCTATCGATCCGTGACTCAGTACAGTGGATCACAGCACTATGTGGGCCTCTCTATCGATCCGTGACTCAGTACAGTGGATCACAGCACTATGTGGGCCTCTCTATCGATCCGTGACTCAGTACAGTGGATCACAGCACTATGTGGGCCTCTCTATCGATCCGTGACTCAGTACAGTGGATCACAGCACTATGTGGGCCTCTCTATCGATCCGTGACTCAGTACAGTGGATCACAGCACTATGTGGGCCTCTCTATCGATCCGTGACTCAGTACAGTGGATCACAGCACTATGTGGGCCTCTCTATCGATCCGTGACTCAGTACAGTGGATCACAGCACTATGTGGGCCTCTCTATCGATCCGTGACTCAGTACAGTGGATCACAGCACTATGTGGGCCTCTCTATCGATCCGTGACTCAGTACAGTGGATCACAGCACTATGTGGGCCTCTCTATCGATCCGTGACTCAGTACAGTGGATCACAGCACTATGTGGGCCTCTCTATCGATCCGTGACTCAGTACAGTGGATCACAGCACTATGTGGGCCTCTCTATCGATCCGTGACTCAGTACAGTGGATCGCAACATGATGCTCCAAGTCTCTACTCATTATCTATCAATTTTTATTTTTTTTTATTTTTGAGAAAAGCACATACAATGGACATAGCTTTGTTTTTTTAGTTTTTTTCCTCCCTAGTAATTTTCAAACCTGCAGCGGAATTTTCAAAGGCATAACGAGATATACATTTGCTGCAGTTAAATGAATCCAGCTCCAATAATCTAAAATCAATATAGAGCAGACGCTGAAGTGGCCAGTCTTCTCATCGCTTGGCAGGGGACTAATAACAAAGATTTTCCAAGATTTCTATTTGTTTCAGTCTGTTTGGTAACAAATAGAATTCCATTTAGCTTTAATCGGTGTGTGGGTGAGTTTTTATTAAACCATATCTGTGTGTGTGTGTGTGTGTGTGTGTGTGTGTGTGTGTGTGTGTGTGTGTGTGTGTGTGTGTGTGCAGAATGCCTACATGCTTGGGTATCCACATGGACAACTGTCTCCACCTCCCGAGAGTGGTTCAGGTTCTATCACTTACTCATCCTTTGCCCATTCTTTGAGCATCATCAGGTGAAATCGCATGGTTACGTCTTTTTGTGATTTGTGACTGACAGCTGTCCATGTGACGGCGGTAAGGCCGCTGCGCGGATTGAACCGTGACCCTGGCCTAAGGCAGAGATTAGCCAGCCAGACTAAAGAGCGAGGTCCCGCCCAAGGGAGCTAACCGCTAATGACAACGTATTGTGATATTTTCACTGTAACTCGCATGTATGAACTTCGCTGCACCCGTATGGTAGGGCAATGCAGGCAGGAAGGTCAGAGGTGACACTGAACTCCGCTGCACCCGTATGGTAGGGCAATGCAGGCAGGAAGGTCAGAGGTGACACTGAACTCCGCTGCACCCGTATGGTAGGGCAATGCAGGCAGGAAGGTCAGAGCTGACACTGAACTCCGCTGTACCCGTATGGTAGGGCAATGCAGGCAGGAAGGTCAGAGGTGACACTGAACTCCGCTGCACCCGTATGGTAGGGCAATGCAGGCACGAAGGTCAGAGGTGACACTGAACTCCGCTGCACCCGTATGGTAGGGCAATGCAGGCACGAAGGTCAGAGGTGACACTGAACTCCGCTGCACCCGTATGGTAGGGCAATGCAGGCAGGAAGTTCAGAGCTGACACTGAACTCCGCTGCACCCGTATGGTAGGGCAATGCAGGCAGGAAGGTCAGAGGTGACACTGCAGCTTGTTCAGGAGCAACAGAACTCTAGAATACGAGGGTAAATGGGGCCAGGTTGTATGGCCAACCCTGGACTTGGAGAGCTGCTGTAATTCGTCACTCCGTTCAAAAGCAGGTGATCTTACCTGATTAAAGCAGTTACCTCACCTCACCTGGCTTCTTGGGCTTAACTTGGTTGCTGATTTTTAGGTGAAAATAAAAAGCATTGAGCCCTTCGGCTCTCTGGGGTCACAAATGGCCGCCCCCCCAAACCCCCCCCACCCCCCATGCACTAAATCAATCGTATAAATGTTTGAATGTGGCTGGAGGCTGAAATTTGTGCGAACGGTGCACAAACATTTTAGTCTAGAGTAAAGCTCTCCTCAGAAACCCATTTTTAAATAGCTAATGTATTTTATAATGTGTTTGAATTTGTCCTTAGTGGATGATTTGTGTAAAAGACAAATTTAATGTATAATAAAGTAGCGAGTTATGGTTGTGCATCAGCACTGGGAATTTGATTCAAGCGGATGGTAAACAGAGGGATGTTAATTCACATATTTAGGAGAGTGTTATGCTCTAGGTGTGCAAATAAAGTAATGCGTTTTGAAACGGGAAACTTATTTTATTAGGAAACCTTTTACCGGCGCTCAGGAGACAAACTAAATAGAGTATTTTGTGGCTCTTTGTTTTATTCTGGCCGCTCCTCTATCCTGTTCACCTCCCAATGATTCAACCCGTCATGCGTTTTGCGTTTTCTTATCAAAGCTATACCAGGCCAGCTGTAACCAAATCCAAGCCCACAGCAGAGTGCAGCCACGGCAGCCGTTTCCAGAGCAACGGAGAGGGAAGAGAGAGGCCAGGTTCCCTCGATCGAAGGTCCCCTCCGGTCGACAGACGACAAAATGGCCATCTGGCCCGGCAGTTGCTCCGCGGCTGTGCCTCTTCCAATAAACCCGCAGCCCCATGGAGTAGCAGGAGCAGCGAGGCCTTCGCCCGAACCAGCTGCCACCGCGCTGGGGCGTGTCTACCATGTCCTCCTTTGGGGGGGGGGGGTGGACTGTAGCCCTGACTGTGACTGTGAACCGTCCAATCACATTATCAGCTACGGCGCTTCAGGTCCCACAAAACCATTCTCTCACACGGCGCTGCAGCTTTACAATCACCGCTTACAGCCGACGGACTTCAGGAGGACTTCCTGCCCACCTCTCTGCTGATAATCTGACTCTCCTCCAACTCTCTCTTTGTCTCCTTCACTCTTTATCTCACCTTCTCTCTGTCGCTCTCACTCTATCTTTCCCTCTCTAGACCTCTCCATCTCTCTCTGTCTTTTTCACTCTATCTGTCCCTCTCTCCACCTCTCCATCTCTCTCTCTGTCTTTCTCACTCTATCTGTCCCTCTCTCACATATAAAGCTCACAAAATACTCTCATATTTTCACATACAGTGACCTTTTTTCAAATTAGGGAAGAATTACTGACTTTCTTTAAACCTCTTCCACATAAAACAATAAACTCACTTTTTCACAAAACTGTAAGGTAATCATTTAAGATTTCTCATGAATATGACTCCACAAAGTAGTGGTCTCCATGTATTCGGTAACAGGAGGCCCCAAGAGAGATTATGAGAGATTATGATCATCAGGACACTTCTTATTAAAATATCAAATATTTACAGTCAGCACACATCTTTCACAAAATAAATAATAATAATTGTATCTTGTTAAAATTGTTAATTAATCTGATGTGAGTCAGTGAGAGTCCCGTGTCACATGATGTGATGAGACGCTGCTGCAGCCCTCTGTCTGGTCCACCCTCACGCCCTGTCACATGGGATGAATACAGAACTCCAAATGCCCAAACAATTTTCCCGCAGCCCTGCTTGTCAAAACAGACAAGAATACGAGTGGTTTGAGACGATAGAAATAAACATGACCAGGGTTACCTTCTCCTGGTAAATACAGTAAACCCCTCGGCCTTTCGCTGTTACCTTCTCCTGGTAAATACAGTAACCCCCTCTGCCTTTCACTGTTACCTTCTCCTGGTAAATACAGTAAACCCCTCGGCCTTTCGCTGTTACCTTCTCCTGGTAAATACAGTGAACCCCTCTGCCTTTCACTGTTACCTTCTCCTGGTAAATACAGTAAACCCCTCGGCCTTTCACTGTTACCTTCTCCTGGTAAATACAGTGAACCCCTCTGCCTTTCACTGTTACCTTCTCCTGGTAAATACAGTAACCCCCTCGGCCTTCCGCTGTTACCTTCTCCTGGTAAATACAGTGAACCCCTCGGCCTTTCACTGATACCTTCTCCTGGTAAATACAGTGAACCCCTCGGCCTTTCGCTGTTACCTTCTCCTGGTAAATACAGTGAACCCCTCTGCCTTTCACTGTTACCTTCTCCTGGTAAATACAGTGAACCCCTCGGCCTTTCGCTGTTACCTTCTCCTGGTAAATACAGTGAACCCCTCTGCCTTTCACTGTTACCTTCTCCTGGTAAATACAATAAACCCCTCGGCCTTTCACTGTTACCTTCTCCTGGTAAATACAGTGAACCCCTCGGCCTTTCGCTGTTACCTTCTCCTGGTAAATACAGTGAACCCCTCGGCCTTTCGCTGTTACCTTCTCCTGGTAAATACAGTAAACCCCTCGGCCTTTCGCTGTTACCTTCTCCTGGTAAATACAGTAAACCCCTCGGCCTTTCGCTGTTACCTTCTCCTGGTAAATACAGTGAACCCCTCTGCCTTTCGCTGTTACCTTCTCCTGGTAAATACAGTAAACCCCTCTGCCTTTCGCTGTTACCTTCTCCTGGTAAATACAGTGAACCCCTCTGCCTTTCGCTGTTACCTTCTCCTGGTAAATACAGTGAACCCCTCGGCCTTTCGCTGTTACCTTCTCCTGGTAAATACAGTAAACCCCTCGGCCTTTCGCTGTTACCTTCTCCTGGTAAATACAGTAAACCCCTCGGCCTTTCACTGTTACCTTCTCCTGGTAAATACAGTAAACCCCTCGGCCTTTCACTGTTACCTTCTCCTGGTAAATACAGTAAACCCCTCGGCCTTACGCTGTTACCTTCTCCTGGTAAATACAGTAAACCCCTCGGCCTTTCGCTGTTACCTTCTCCTGGTAAATACAGTGAACCCCTCGGCCTTTCGCTGTTACCTTCTCCTGGTAAATACAGTAAACCCCTCGGCCTTTCGCTGTTACCTTCTCCTGGTAAATACAGTGAACCCCTCTGCCTTTCACTGTTACCTTCTCCTGGTAAATACAGTAAACCCCTCGGCCTTTCGCTGTTACCTTCTCCTGGTAAATACAGTAAACCCCTCGGCCTTTCACTGTTACCTTCTCCTGGTAAATACAGTGAACCCCTCTGCCTTTCGCTGTTACCTTCTCCTGGTAAATACAGTAAACCCCTCTGCCTTTCGCTGTTACCTTCTCCTGGTAAATACAGTGAACCCCTCTGCCTTTCGCTGTTACCTTCTCCTGGTAAATACAGTGAACCCCTCTGCCTTTCACTGTTACCTTCTCCTGGTAAATACAGTGAACCCCTCGGCCTTTCGCTGTTACCTTCTCCTGGTAAATACAGTAACCCCCTCTGCCTTTCACTGTTACCTTCTCCTGGTAAATACAGTAACCCCCTCTGCCTTTCACTGTTACCTTCTCCTGGTAAATACAGTAAACCCCTCAGCCTTTCACTGTTACCTTCTCCTGGTAAATACAGTAAACCCCTCTGCCTTTCGCTGTTACCTTCTCCTGGTAAATACAGTGAACCCCTCTGCCTTTCACTGTTACCTTCTCCTGGTAAATACAGTAAACCCCTCGGCCTTTCACTGTTACCTTCTCCTGGTAAATACAGTAAACCCCTCGGCCTTTCGCTGTTACCTTCTCCTGGTAAATACAGTAAACCCCTCTGCCTTTCGCTGTTACCTTCTCCTGGTAAATACAGTGAACCCCTCTGCCTTTCGCTGTTACCTTCTCCTGGTAAATACAGTGAACCCCTCGGCCTTTCACTGTTACCTTCTCCTGGTAAATACAGTAAACCCCTCTGCCTTTCGCTGTTACCTTCTCCTGGTAAATACAGTGAACCCCTCTGCCTTTCGCTGTTACCTTCTCCTGGTAAATACAGTGAACCCCTCTGCCTTTCGCTGTTACCTTCTCCTGGTAAATACAGTAAACCCCTCTGCCTTTCGCTGTTACCTTCTCCTGGTAAATACAGTGAACCCCTCTGCCTTTCGCTGTTACCTTCTCCTGGTAAATACAGTAAACCCCTCTGCCTTTCACTGTTACCTTCTCCTGGTAAATACAGTAAACCCCTCGGCCTTTCACTGATACCTTCTCCTGGTAAATACAGTAAACCCCTCGGCCTTTCACTGTTACCTTCTCCTGGTAAATACAGTAAACCCCTCGGCCTTTCACTGTTACCTTCTCCTGGTAAATACAGTAAGCCCCTCGGCCTTTCGCTGTTACCTTCTCCTGGTAAATACAGTAAACCCCTCGGCCTTTCACTGTTACCTTCTCCTGGTAAATACAGTAAACCCCTCGGCCTTTCACTGTTACCTTCTCCTGGTAAATACAGTAAACCCCTCGGCCTTTCACTGTTACCTTCTCCTGGTAAATACAGTGAACCCCTCGGCCTTTCGCTGTTACCTTCTCCTGGTAAATACAGTAAACCCCTCTGCCTTTCACTGTTACCTTCTCCTGGTAAATACAGTAAACCCCTCGGCCTTTCACTGTTACCTTCTCCTGGTAAATACAGTAAACCCCTCGGCCTTTCACTGTTACCTTCTCCTGGTAAATACAGTAAACCCCTCGGCCTTTCACTGATACCTTCTCCTGGTAAATACAGTAAACCCCTCGGCCTTTCACTGTTACCTTCTCCTGGTAAATACAGTAAACCCCTCTGCCTTTCACTGTTACCTTCTCCTGGTAAATACAGTAAACCCCTCTGCCTTTCACTGTTACCTTCTCCTGGTAAATACAGTAAACCCCTCTGCCTTTCACTGTTACCTTCTCCTGGTAAATACAGTAAACCCCTCGGCCTTTCACTGTTACCTTCTCCTGGTAAATACAGTAAACCCCTCGGCCTTTCACTGATACCTTCTCCTGGTAAATACAGTAAACCCCTCTGCCTTTCACTGTTACCTTCTCCTGGTAAATACAGTAAACCCCTCGGCCTTTCACTGTTACCTTCTCCTGGTAAATACAGTAAACCCCTCGGCCTTTCACTGATACCTTCTCCTGGTAAATACAGTAAACCCCTCGGCCTTTCACTGATACCTTCTCCTGGTAAATACAGTAAACCCCTCGGCCTTTCACTGTTACCTTCTCCTGGTAAATACAGTAAACCCCTCTGCCTTTCACTGTTACCTTCTCCTGGTAAATACAGTGAACCCCTCGGCCTTTCGCTGTTACCTTCTCCTGGTAAATACAGTAAACCCCTCTGCCTTTCACTGTTACCTTCTCCTGGTAAATACAGTGAACCCCTCTGCCTTTCACTGATACCTTCTCCTGGTAAATACAGTGAACCCCTCGGCCTTTCGCTGTTACCTTCTCCTGGTAAATACAGTAAACCCCTCTGCCTTTCACTGTTACCTTCTCCTGGTAAATACAGTAAACCCCTCGGCCTTTCACTGTTACCTTCTCCTGGTAAATACAGTAAACCCCTCTGCCTTTCACTGTTACCTTCTCCTGGTAAATACAGTAAACCCCTCGGCCTTTCACTGATACCTTCTCCTGGTAAATACAGTAAACCCCTCGGCCTTTCACTGATACCTTCTCCTGGTAAATACAGTAAACCCCTCGGCCTTTCGCTGTTACCTTCTCCTGGTAAATACAGTAAACCCCTCGGCCTTTCACTGATACCTTCTCCTGGTAAATACAGTAAACCCCTCGGCCTTTCGCTGTTACCTTCTCCTGGTAAATACAGTAAACCCCTCTGCCTTTCACTGTTACCTTCTCCTGGTAAATACAGTAAACCCCTCTGCCTTTCACTGTTACCTTCTCCTGGTAAATACAGTAAACCCCTCGGCCTTTCACTGTTACCTTCTCCTGGTAAATACAGTAAACCCCTCGGCCTTTCACTGTTACCTTCTCCTGGTAAATACAGTGAACCCCTCTGCCTTTCGCTGTTACCTTCTCCTGGTAAATACAGTAAACCCCTCGGCCTTTCACTGTTACCTTCTCCTGGTAAATACAGTAAACCCCTCGGCCTTTCGCTGTTACCTTCTCCTGGTAAATACAGTAAACCCCTCGGCCTTTTGCTGATACCTTCTCCTGGTAAATACAGTAAACCCCTCGGCCTTTCACTGTTACCTTCTCCTGGTAAATACAGTAAACCCCTCGGCCTTTCACTGTTACCTTCTCCTGGTAAATACAGTAAACCCCTCGGCCTTTCGCTGTTACCTTCTCCTGGTAAATACAGTAAACCCCTCGGCCTTTCACTGTTACCTTCTCCTGGTAAATACAGTAACCCCCTCGGCCTTTTGCTGATACCTTCTCCTGGTAAATACAGTAACCCCCTCGGCCTTTCACTGTTACCTTCTCCTGGTAAATACAGTAAACCCCTCGGCCTTTCACTGTTACCTTCTCCTGGTAAATACAGTAAACCCCTCGGCCTTTTGCTGTTACCTTCTCCTGGTAAATACAGTAAACCCCTCGGCCTTTCGCTGTTACCTTCTCCTGGTAAATACAGTAAACCCCTCTGCCTTTCACTGATACCTTCTCCTGGTAAATACAGTAAACCCCTCTGCCTTTCGCTGTTACCTTCTCCTGGTAAATACAGTAAACCCCTCGGCCTTACGCTGTTACCTTCTCCTGGTAAATACAGTGAACCCCTCGGCCTTTCGCTGTTACCTTCTCCTGGTAAATACAGTAACCCCCTCGGCCTTACGCTGTTACCTTCTCCTGGTAAATACAGTCAACCCCTCTGCCTTCCGCTGTTACCTTCTCCTGGTAAATACAGTAACCCCCTCGGCCTTTCACTGTTACCTTCTCCTGGTAAATACAGTAACCCCCTCGGCCTTTCGCTGTTACCTTCTCCTGGTAAATACAGTAACCCCCTCGGCCTTCCGCTGTTACCTTCTCCTGGTAAATACAGTAACCCCCTCGGCCTTTCGCTGTTACCTTCTCCTGGTAAATACAGTAAACCCCTCGGCCTTCCGCTGTTACCTTCTCCTGGTAAATACAGTAACCCCCTCAGCCTTTCGCCGATACATATTTATGAGGGGTAACGACAGCAGACTTTGAGTAAGACTTTATTACATATTCACAGCGTGGGAATTTGGGCCTTGGGTTCGAAACAACAAGCTAAAGGCCTTTGAGTGAAGGTGAGAACTGCTTCCCACTTTACAGTGAAAATGATGAATATGTGACTGACCTTGAAACAGGGTCATAAAAAATGTAAAAAAATTTATTCCAGGTTTTTTATTAATACAACATTAAGGGTAAGAGACCTCAAACTTTTGAAATGCTGAATAATTTACTGCAATTAGCCCAGCTGTCGGCATACAAGAGGAGGCTTTCCTTGGTGGAGTAATTCTGAACTTAGTCGAGATGCCAAAAACTGATTTAAATAAATAGACATAACAAAAAATAAACAATAAATATAGACAAATACAAAAATTTTAAACCTGAATTGTTTTACAATAATTTCTCTTTTTAATAAATATGTTTGCAGGTAATTTGTCCATCGCTTTGAGGATCAGAAGCATTAATTAGTTACAGAATGAGTTAGTCTTAAATAAGCATAAATTTTAAAAAGCTCCAGGTGTTTGAGACAGAAGGAAAGAATCCAGGTTGATTTTGCATCCAAGCACTCACTTTTCCCCCTGAGATTTGAGCTTCCAACCCCAGAGTTATACAAGCCTAGCTCTCCTCTTTTCTCCCCGGCTCCCCCTCTCACTCATCTCCTCTTTCCTTATCCCCCTCTCTTCTCCCTCTCTTCTCCCTCTCTCTCCCTCTTCCCCTCCTCTCTCTCCTCTCTCCCTTTTTCCTCTCTAGCTCCCCCCCTCTCTCTCTCTCCCTCTCCCCCTCTTCTCTCTCTCACCCCCTCTTTCTCTTTCCCTCTCTCACTCTCTCCTCTCTTCTTCCCTCTCTCTTCATCTCTCCCCTCCCTGGCTCCAGACACAGCTCATGGTAAAGCTATCGATTGCAGATCGGCGGCTGGTTACGGAGCCGTGAAACAAAGGCAGAGGCCCTGGGGCTCTGAACTCTCTCCGCCTGGCTTTGAGTGATGAAGGCTCCATCCGGCTCGGACGTGTGGATCCCGGCGTGACAGATTGGGATGTTTTTTTCGCCGGATCCCCACGATTGCAAAAAAGAGGGCAAAAGAACCCCCACACCCACCCCCACCCCCACCCCCACACCCACACCCACACCCACCCCCAATCTATCCCGCCCTGAACAATCTTTACAGAAGCCTGTCTGGCATTTGGCTGGTTTGATATGTTTCATCACTTTATCAAATATTAATAATCTGAGTAACTGGGGGAACAAGTGAAGATAAAGCCGTGCTGAAGGTTTTATAAAAAATGTATAATATTAATCATTTTCAAAAAGGTCCTTGTTTTTTTTTATCTTACTTTAAAACACTTCACCTGAACTTTTG
>CM040406.1:53745542-53763042 GCA_022702515.1 Ilyophis sp. 1 JC-2022
TATGCCATTGAAACATCGCAGTAATAGGTTCAGTAATGTGCATGTGGTATTAAAGTAATATAATATGCATTTGTGCAGGTCTCTTGGCGTGTGGGGGGGGGTGTTCTGGTGTGGGGGGGTTGGGGGGTGTGGGTGTGTTCTGGTGTGGGGGGGGGGTGAGAGTGTGGGTGTGTTCTGGTGTGGGGGGGGTGGGGGGGTGTGTATGTGTTCTGGAGTGGGGGGGGTGAGAGTGTGGGGGTGTTGTGGTGTGGGGGGGTGAGAGTGTGGGTTTGTTCTGGTGTGGGGGGGTGGGGGGGTGTGTATGTGTTCTGGTGTGGGGGGGTGGGGGGGTGTGGGTGTGTTCTGGTGTGGGGGGGGTTGGGGGGCTGTGGGTGTGTTCTGGAGTGGGGGGGTGAGAGTGTGGGGGTGTTCTGGTGTGGGGGGGTGAGAGTTTAGAGGTGTTTTGGTGTGGGGGGGTGAGAGTGTGGGTTTGTTCTGGTGTGGGGGGGTGGGGGGTGTGTATGTGTTCTGGTGTGGGGGGGGTGAGAGTTTAGAGGTGTATTGGTGTGGGGGTGTAGGGTGAGGGGTGGTGGAAGTGTGCGGGTGGTGGTGATGGGGTGTGGGTTTTAGGTGACGGTTGCCCCTCCTCCTGCCTCCAGCTTGGCACTAAGCGTTCCTCCTTTAAGGGTTTATTTACACATTCAGCACAGAAATATTTAGATTAGAGTTCTTTACCCCGGCGAGACCCAAACCATGAATTGCACAAAACATTACGTTCGCTGCTTTGACCACCTTAATTAAGAAGTCACATTTCTGCTTCATGGGAGAACATAAAAATATATTAATAAATAAATGTATGAATTAATACCACAGCCTGTTATCATGTGGAACCTCTGATGTGGAAAAAAAAAGTGGGGGGCGGGGGGGAAAGTGGAAGTTCTTCACATCGGTTTGTTTGAAATGGGAGGAAGTACTATTTAATTGGATTTTGATGGTTCCTTGTTGTCATGGCAGCCAGATCTCCCTTTGTACAAAGTAATTTTTTTGACATGGAAAATATTGGGCGGAGGAAATGAGCTTTTTACATGAACAATCAGAGGCTGTGCAAGGGGAGAATGAGTCTGCTCAAGTCCCCATTTGTCACCAGGAATCCATCCCACAGCTCACTAAAAGAGAGGGGGTGAGGTATGTTCCATCCCACAGCTCACTAAAAGAGAGGGGGTGAGGTATGTTCCATCCCACAGCTCGCTAAAAGAGAGGGGGTGAGGTATGTTCCATCCCACAGCTCACTAAAAGAGAGGGGGTGAGGTATGTTCCATCCCACAGCTCGCTAAAAGAGAGGGGGTGAGGTATGTTCCATCCCACAGCTCACTAAAAGAGAGGGGGTGAGGTATGTTCCATCCCACAGCTCGTTAAAAGAGAGGGGGTGAGGTATGTTCCATCCCACAGCTCACTAAAAGAGAGGGGGTGAGGTATGTTCCATCCCACAGCTCGCTAAAAGAGAGGGGGTGAGGTATGTTCCATCCCACAGCTCGTTAAAAGAGAGGGGGTGAGGTATGTTCCATCCCACAGCTCGCTAAAAGAGAGGGGGTGAGGTATGTTCCATCCCACAGCTCACTAAAAGAGAGGGGGTGAGGTATGTTCCATCCCACAGCTCGTTAAAAGAGAGGGGGTGAGGTATGTTCCATCCCACAGCTCACTAAAAGAGAGGGGGTGAGGTATGTTCCATCCCACAGCTCGCTAAAAGAGAGGGGGTGAGGTATGTTCCATCCCACAGCTCACTAAAAGAGAGGGGGTGAGGTATGTTCCATCCCACAGCTCACTAAAAGAGAGGGGGTGAGGTATGTTCCATCTATCTCCTATGCTGCATTTTGACCAGACATTAAGTTTTGTTTTATTATTTGAAAACATTTTCCTCTTTTTTTGTCCCCAGTTTGAAATCACAAACCTGGTGAAGGACGTGTTCAAGCAATCTGCAATGGTGCACTTTGACCCGAGTGAGTTTTTTTTTTAAACTCCTCTGAAATTGTGCATCTTATGTTAAGAGAGGAAGATACAGTTTTGGACGGGGGAGGAGTATCTTCAATCAATCTCCAATGCTGCTTTTTGACCTTAACCAAGTGATTTCAAAAAATATATTTTCTCTCTTTCTTTTTTCCGTTCGCAGTTTGGATTCAGAAATTGCACCTGTGTGAGTTACTGCCAACAGAGTAAGATATAGTTGGGGGTGGAAGGGTACATTTAATCCATCACCAATGCCACTTTTTGACCTTTGATCTGAGTGATAATTTTATTTTACATTTATTTTTTTCTCCGCTCGTGTTGGAGCCAGAACATTGCCTCTGGATATGTTTCTGCGTCTCTCATAACCCACACAAGCCTCTGGATATGTTTCTGCGTCTGTCATAACCCACACAAGCCTCTGGATATGTTTCTGCGTCTGTCATAACCCACACAAGCCTCTGGATATGTTTCTGCGTCTGTCATAACCCACACAAGGTGCACACAAGCTGGAGTGTAGTGTAACAGGGTTGGTTCCCCGCTTTGCCTCTCCAGCCAGAGGCACTCCACATCACTTTGGTTACACCACTGAACTAAAGTCCAAGCTTCTCAGTTGTCTGTCATATGTTCCTAAAGCCCAGCAATTCATTTTTGCCCCCAGTAAGGGACATGATCCTCTGGTCATAATCTCAAAAACCATATATTCCACAATTCTGAAGCCTACACTACAAGGCACAGTAAATAAAAAATAATCTGAATAATATTTTTGAAAATATTTCCACTGCAACATGTTTTTGTCATCCGAGACACTTGTATTATTATGTCAAAAGAATTGTAATACGTTTGTGCTGGGTCTCAGTAGGACTATGACCTTGAGTTGTTTGTGCTTGGTCTCAGTAGGGCTATGACCTTGAGTTGTTTGTGCTTGGTCTCAGTAGGACTATGACCTTGAGTTGTTTGTGCTTGATCTCAGTAGAACTATGACCTTGAGTTATTTGTGCTTGGTCTCAGTAGGACTATGACCTTGAGTTATTTGTGCTTGGTCTCAGTAGGACTATGACCTTGAGTTGTTTGTGCTGGGTCTCAGTAGGACTATGACCTTGAGTTGTTTGTGCTTGGTCTCAGTAGAACTATGACCTTGAGTTGTTTGTGCTTGGTCTCAGTAGAACTATGACCTTGAGTTATTTGTGCTTGGTCTCAGTAGGACTATGACCTTGAGTTGTTTGTGCTGGGTCTCAGTAGAACTATGACCTTGAGTTGTTTGTGCTTGGTCTCAGTAGGACTATGACCTTGAGTTGTTTGTGCTTGGTCTCAGTAGGACTATGACCTTGAGTTGTTTGTGCTTGGTCTCAGTAGAACTATGACCTTGAGTTATTTGTGCTGGGTCTCAGTAGGACTATGACCTTGAGTTGTGCATCTGGGCCAAATTCACATCACCCCCATTTCCAATTTTCTCAAAGGTTTGGTTCAATTCATCATCAATTCAATGAATTTTTCAATCGATGAATTGCATTTCAGTTAATTTCAATGCTCTCTGAAGTCCTTACAAATGACCCGCATTGCTGGAATCATTGCATTCGCTAATTCTGTCATCAACCTCAAAGTGATACTTGCTTCAATGTGTAACTTAAATTTGAGAGAAAGTACAGCTAGGGGCTTGTTTAAATATTCTTCTCACTCTTACAACTTTAAATCAACACTTTTAGGGGTAAACCCAATGTCTGTGACACAATGTGCCTTCAACAAATGTGATATATAGCTGAGAAATATAGAACATACTTTAATGACTCCCAGACCCACAGACTACGTAACATGTACATACATAGCCATCCACAGAGCACACATGTAAGGTGTGCGTGGGACAGAAAGAGAAGACCCTTTCAGGATGCCAGCACCAGGGGGCGCCAGCACCACTTACAGCTGGAGCTCTATCTCAATCGAGGCAGCTGCTGATTGGTGCCTAAATTAGTGGCCAAGATAAAGGTTTGAGTTTCATTGAATTAAAGGTGGCAGGTCAACCATTTTCCAATGCTTGTCTTGTCCATTCACCATGACACCAGTGGCCATCTCAGCCCAGCACATAGCTATCCATAAAACAGAGTTCTAAGTTAAGACTTCCCTGTTCTTTTATAAATAAAATTACAGATGATACAATGGGTGTGGTTTAAGGCTTGATGATTATCTCTTAGTCAGACAATAATGTGTTTTCCTGCATTTGATACCCAAAAGCTGAATATAAAAGCTTAAAGTCTTAAAAAGTCTTACTCTGCCTAAAAATCCAGTCTGCAAAAACACATTAATAAATACATAACTACAGCCACCACACGCCAGTTTTTTTTAAGTCATCCTTCAGTGCACGTGTTGTAAATAAATAGATACCATAACTCCTCCACAGACAAAGAGTACCCTTGGCTTTCTTATAGAGACACAATAAACCCTCCATAGACAAAGAGTAGCCTTGGCTTTCTTATAAAGAGACAATAAACCCTCCATAGACAAAGAGTAGCCTTGGCTTTCTTATAAAGACGCAATAAACCCTCCATAGACAAAGAGTAGCCTTGGCTTTCTTATAAAGACGCAATAAACCCTCCATAGACAAAGAGTAGCCTTGGCTTTCTTATAAAAACGCAATAAACCCTCCATAGACAAAGAGTAGCCTTGGCTTTCTTATGAAGACACAATAAACCCTCCATAGACAAAGAGTAGCCTTGGCTTTCTTATAAAAACGCAATAAACCCTCCATAGACAAAGAGTAGCCTTGGCTTTCTTATGAAGACGCAATAAACCCTCCATAGACAAAGAGTAGCCTTGGCTTTCTTATAAAAACGCAATAAACCCTCCATAGACAAAGAGTAGCCTTGGCTTTCTTATGAAGACACAATAAACCCTCCATAGACAAAGAGTAGCCTTGGCTTTCTTATAAAGACGCAATAAACCCTCCATAGACAAAGAGTAGCCTTGGCTTTCTTATAAACACACAATAAACCCTCCATAGACAAAGAGTAGCCTTGGCTTTCTTATAAAGGCACAATAAACCCTCCATAGACAAAGAGTAGCCTTAGCGTTCTTATAAAGGCACAATAAACCCTCCATAGACAAAGAGTAGCCTTGGCTTTCTTATAAACACACAATAAACCCTCCATAGACAAAGAGTAGCCTTGGCTTTCTTATAGAGACACAGTAAACCCTCCATAGACAAAGAGTAGCCTTGGCTTTCTTATAAACACACAATAAACCCTCCATAGACAAAGAGTAGCCTTGGCTTTCTTATAAAGGCACAATAAACCCTCCATAGACAAAGAGTAGCCTTAGCGTTCTTATAAAGGCACAATAAACCCTCCATAGACAAAGAGTAGCCTTGGCTTTCTTATAAACACACAATAAACCCTCCATAGACAAAGAGTAGCCTTGGCTTTCTTATAGAGACACAGTAAACCCTCCATAGACAAAGAGTAGCCTTGGCTTTCTTATAGAGACACAGTAAACCCTCCATAGACAAAGAGTAGCCTTGGCTTTCTTATAAGGACGCAATAAACCCTCCATAGACAAAGAGTAGCCTTGGCTTTCTTATAAAGATGCAATAAACCCTCCATAGACAATGAGTAGCCTTGGTTTTTAGTTTTTTATAAAGCGAGTTAAGCTCCAGCCTCTACAGGACAGTGACTATCGGAGACTACAAAGCTTCTGACTCACAGGTCACAGGTCACAGGTACATCATTCAGTTCATATCATTACAGACTGCATGATCTGTATGACTGAATGGAAGAGAGCTGAATAAGGGTTTTTTAATACATCACTAGTCTATTGAATACCAAAATATTAGAATATACGCCTAATCATCTATTGTAACATTCAGTTGAAGCAAACAAGATAATCCACTGCAATACTGATTCAACAGTGTCTAATTTGAACTTTATATCATAACATCTAGTAGGTGTCATGCCGGTAATATCTGTAAGATAGCTTGGTCCTGCACATTAGCTGTGTTGACATGGGAAATTGATTGACCATTTGCCTGTTCCCACAGTGATGTATTTTCACTTTTATTTTCTTGTTTATGTTTTTGTTCCTGGCTAGTAAACGAGACCAGCTCGTAAAAAAAATTAGGCACATCTATTAGCAGTTTTATGGTAGACAGTCTTTATTGTCCTGAGAGATTATATTTGTTTCCACAGCCTGGTACAGAAACATGGAACATAGAATGCTGAACACAGAACATAGAACGCAACATTGAACATAGAACACCAAACAGAACACAACATAAAACATAGAACACTACATTGAACACCAAACAGAACACAACATCGCACACAAAACATAGAACACAACATTGAACACCAAACAGAACACAACATCGCACACAAAACATAGAACACAACATTGAACACCAAACAGAACACAACATTGAACAAAGAACACAGAACATAGAATACAACATAAAACACAGAACATAAAACGCAACATTGGACATAGAACTCCAAACAGAACACAACATTGAACATATAACATAAAACACAACATTGAACATAGAACACAGAACATAGAATACAATATTGAACACAGAACATAGAACACAGAACATAGAACACAACATAGAACACCAAACAGAACACAACATTGAACATAGAACACAGAACATAGAACACAACATAGAACAATAAACAGAACACAACATTGAACATAGAACACAGCATACCACTCACACAGAACAAAGAAAGTGGCCATTTTAAACAGCCAGTATTATGGATTGTTGATGTTACTGGTTCAGCTCCAGGTTTTGTAATTATACTGAGAGATGTCTTCTCTTTTTCAGAAGCTGGAGGGGAACTTGAGCTCGATAGCCTTTTGACGATGAAGACAAATTCTTCGACGAGATCTGGTAAAAAATAAAGAAAGTTGCAGAAGAGACAGTTATCGACCTCCGGCCGACAATCTGACATGGCTGGAAGCGGGCGGGGGCGATTAACTTTTACCGTGACAGCTTGAGTCCGCCTCAGCTACATTGTTCTGCTCAGAACGCGCTCATCATTGTCTCAATAACAAGAAAAATGATTTTGTCATACTAAATAATTTCTTCCTGGACTATGATATGAATTGAAAGGCCACACTGTAACGGGGAGGACCAAGACAGTGTCCTGCGTTTGGCCAGCAGGCTGGAGCTACAGAATACACACTACTGGGGCCATAAAAACTTAATGACATCCCTTAAGTCCTCTAACTGAACAGACTAGCTATAAATCTGGGCTTTTTCCAGGAATATGAAGAGAGCAAAACCCATTGCAAGATTAACTGTCGATCCTTGGCAGTGGAAAATTGAGCAATTCACTGCGTATCAGTGTAAACGCAGAGGGCGTAGACACGGGAATGCGTGTTGCACACCCTGGCATGCTTACCGCCGACGTTCTGAGGAGAGAAATCGTT
This sequence comes from Ilyophis sp. 1 JC-2022, assembly GCA_022702515.1. Lineage (NCBI taxonomy): Eukaryota > Metazoa > Chordata > Actinopteri > Anguilliformes > Synaphobranchidae > Ilyophis > Ilyophis sp. 1 JC-2022. Next base: position 53,752,944 of record CM040406.1, read on the forward strand.
ACAAAGTGACGCAGTTGCCTGTCTCCGACGACCTGCCATTATTAGCACGATGTAGCATGATTTAGCATGAGCTTCTGGCAGGTTGAAGAATGGTCTTCAGATAGAGAACCAGGGCGTGGCACGGTAGCTCAAGTTCATGTTTATTGACATTATTGGCATTTTTGTACATGTGAAACGTATACATTGTTGTGCCTTCCAATTACGTGAACCAAGACATAAAACTCACAATACCATGATGGATGGGCTTCAGCAACAGTAGCTTGTATTAAGTTAGAGCGATCTTACGGGCCAGCACTGTGAATCACTTATCCGTCTCATAGAGGGTCGCAGAGACTCAGGCTTGCAGCCTTAAAGCTACACTATCCCTCAACAAATCTCACGCCAGAGTCAGACCAATGTGACCTCCCCCCTCCATCCTAATCCCCTCCGGCCCCGGATTGCAAGCCCCCACTCCCGGTTTACGAGCCAGTCTGAAATTGACCAAAGCTGGCAGCCCTGGGGCCACATGTATAAAACTCAGAGTAAAATAATGCATAAAAGAACGCTCAGGGTTACAGTCGGAAATCTGCTTAAAAAAAAAGTTTTGCATTTTCTACCTCTGCCTTTCTGTCACAGTGACTCCAAACATTGTGTACGTATGGTGTCCATCTTGTGCAGAGGTACGCAGATTCTCACAGCACGTGTCATATTATACATCTGAATTTCTGCGTGGAAACTTGCTTACACGGCTTTCTGAGGGTATTTTTCTGCTCAGCACTGTTTATACATGTGGCCCCTGGTCTCATATTTTTGTACATGTGGGACAAATAGAAATTGTTTTGCCCTACGATTAATAGAGAAATTCTTACGATTCTTTCCGAAAGACTTCACAGAAATGGCACAGTTGCATTTTCATGTAGAGAAGAGGTTTCTGACCCTGTGCAATAACAATAACCCAACAAAAACATGGGTTATTGTTAGTGAAAGCATGGGTTTAAGTTCCATAAACATGTGCTGAAATACAAAGTTGATCATCATTACTTTTTATTTGTTTGTAGGCGACAGGGTGGGGGTTTAAAACATTTTTTAAAAGAGGAACGGTTTTAACATCTTGTCGAGTCACACAGTGACTTTGAGCAGAAATCTGGAGCATCCAAATTTAGAAAGACGACTCTCAGGGTTAATCACCCTGAATGAAACGTAGCGTGAGCAACGCCTGGTAGGACAAAGGAGCAAAAGTACGTTCCGTATCAAATTGATTTGCTCTTCAAATGGCCAGCAGAAGAGTGAAATGACTTTGTGATAGGGGGTCAGGCCCATGACTAATAACACGTTTTGGGCCACGGCTAAAAATAGTTCTGAAAAACAGCTACCATATTATTATTGCATATTGAGCCTAACAAACATATCTCTAACAAGATCTAGTCAGTTAATTCAAAATGTCCTCGCCCATTCTGGTGTACAATAAAGCGTTTCCAATCATAATAAAAAAATGCTCTTCTTCTATTAGCACCTTAATGCATGAACTGATGTCTAATTTATTCACAAGATGCTAGTAAATCACCACAAAGACTGGATTCCGTATCAGCAGTGACTTGCGACAGTACTTGAAGCTCCGCATAAGTAGGGGGCTTAATTGGAATGATGCTTAATTAAACGGCCGTGGCTGAAGGACATAATAGAGGAAAATGCAGAGCCGCTAACAGAGCCGCTAACAGAACTCAGCGTTGTGTTGTGTCTGATGTCAGCTTTGTGTTGTTGCGCCCAGATGCTGTGAGGGTTTAGTTATAGTATCGTGCATATTCATACTTTTTCATACTACATTTACATCAGCACGTTTTCCAGATGTGCTGTATTACCATACATAGCCAACGGCATGCAGCATGGATCAAATGTGCTCTATTACAGTCAAAGATACTCCATCATGGATCAAATGTGCTCTATTACAGTCAAAGATACTCCATCATGGATCAAATGTGCTCTATTACAGTCAAAGATACTCCATCATGGATCAAATGTGCTCTATTACAGTCAAAGATACTCCATCATGGATCAAATGTGCTCTATTACAGTCAAAGATACTCCATCATGGATCAAATGTGCTCTATTACAGTCAAAGATACTCCATCATGGTTGAATTCCGTCTGAAACATTTTGCTGTGTAGACATTACTGGAAAATTGTGGTCGTCACCAGTATAACACAAATATGGGATTAGCCTTTATTGTCTATTTTTCCGTAAATATGTATTTAGCCTGACCGGCGTGACATACAGTCAAGACATAAACAAATAATCTGCATTTTAACATTAAGATATATCAGATATATACAGTATATATATATATATAGTGCGCTCCACAATTATTGGCACCCCTGGTAAAGATCAGTGAAAAGGTTATACAAAATGAAGCATTTTTTCCATTTATATTTTACTTTTTAAAGTTTATAAGAGTGTTTAGGAACTTTCAAGCAGTAATCCATGACTTCCTGTTTCACTGGGGTATAAATATGAGGTGACACAGAGGCCATATTCCCTTATTCATACATCAACATGGGAAAGATAAGAGAACACACAAATCAAATGAGGGAAAAGTGTGTTGAGCTTCATAAGTCAGGAAATGGCTAATAAAAATATCTACTCACCTGACAATGCCCATATCTACCGTTAGGGAAATACTTAAAGTTCAAAGAAACTGGAACTATTACAAACTTGCCTGGAAGAGGACCCAAGTTTATTTTGCCCCCACGCACAGTGAGGAGGATGGTAAGAGAGGCAAAAAAATCCTCAAGGATCACTGTTGGAGAATTACAGAGAAAAATAGCATCCTCAGGTCATCAAGTCTCCAAAACTACCATTGGATGTCACCTCCATGCCAACTAATTATTTGGAAGGCATGCCAGAAAAAAGCTTTTCCTGTCATTTCACCACTAACGTAAGCACCTGGAGTTTGCTAAACGCTACTGGAACTTTGACTGGGAACGTGCTCTATGGTCAGACTAAATTAAAATTATGCTTTTCGGCAACCAACTCTCAAAGTGGGTTTGGCGTAAAAAGAAGGATGGCTATACCGAAAATAACCTGATCCCTGTTAAGTATGGTGAAGGTTCCGCGATGTTGTGGGGCTGTTTTTTCTCCAAAGGCTCTGGGAAGCTTGTTAGGGTACATGGCATCATGAACCAGACAATTTTAAATCTGAATCTGGCTTAAATGTATTAAATGCAGGGGTGCCAATAATTGTGGCACATGTGGTTTTGCTAAAAATAATTATTTCTTGATGAGGGATTTCTTTTTCTCAGAATAAATTTACTTAAATTAAAGGTTGGATTTTTTATAACCCTTTTTACTCATCTTTACCAGGGGTGCCAATAATAGTGGAGGGCACTGTTTTTTTTTTTTTGTAGCTTTTTTGCATAAAAAATGCTATTAGTAACAATTATTTCTTCATTTTAATGTACAATACTTCTCTCACGATATTTCCTAGATGCCATCCAGGTTAAGCACAATTATCCATAACAGTGCCTCACCTTGGACTTGAACTTGCAATCCCAAGCCTAGTTCCCTGGTCATTCTACACCTTCACCCTGTACTAAGACCCGGTATAGGTCATCATTCTATACCTTCACTCTGTATTAAGACCTAGAATAGATAATTATTATACACCTCCACCTTGTACTACAACCTGGTATATGTCACTGTTCAACAACTATACTCTGTATTAAAACCTGGTGAAGGTTTCACACTCAAAGTACATGCTTTTGATATTGGAATAACTGGAATGTTTTCAAAACAGTTTCACCAGGGTTGTAGCATCCTGGGGTGGGGTTGAGGGGTGTTCTGATGGAGTAATAATCATTAACCTGCACCAGATTCGCTTGGGAAGGCTGGCTAATTATGTGATTTGGTTTCGTGGAGATTAATCAACCAATTAACCAACATATTGACCTTTTGTTAATGGAATTTCTTGGGGACAGGTAAAGTTTTATAGCCCAGTGAAAATGTGACAATTAACGAGGTGACTGCTTCATTCGTTTTGTGTCTGTGTCACGCTGGCGCTCGGTGTACACATATATACTCTATTTGTCCTTACAAAATGTCAGATAGAATATAGCCCCGACAACCCCCCCCCCCCCCGCCGCCATCTTTTGGCATGAAAATGATTTGCTGACAGTTCCATGTGATCTCCCTGCTCACCCATTGGATGATTTCATTACAAGGTCTTCTTCTACACTCTCTCACTGGTACAATATATACTTACTGCATTTCATTTTCATTCACTTTAAATTAGCATGAGCTGATAACTGTGACTGATTATTTTTTAAGTTTAGATGAAGCTAAAAGATTCAGTGTTTGCATTAGTGAAACGGCCTTGTGTACTCATGGCAGTCTGATGGATAACCCAACGGCATCGCCACAGGTGTACAAGCTAGTTTGGTAAGGACATGGCAATCAGTGTTTATTTTCAGGTAAGCTATTGAGGAGTGCTTAACTCATGGAAGAAAAACCAAAAACTAATAAACTTTTCACTGATGGTGGCAATTTGCTGAAACACTTGCACCTTTTTTGAATGTAGTTCATACATTTTCAGGTTCTGAAAGAAGAGCATGAGAGAGAGAGAGAGAGAGAGAGATAAGATAATGTTACATTACATTACATTACAGTTATTTGGCAGATGCTTTTATCCAAAGTGACGTACAATAAGTGCATATTGAAGGTCATTGACACAACTACAAAGCAAATCCAACAAAGCACAACTTTCTCACAACGTAGGAGCTATCGCTAGTAATCAACATAGAATACAGTCGGCTATACATTCTAAGCTATAAAATAGCAAAAAAACAAATAGAAAATAAAATAAACAGAAAGTATGTACTATATAATTGGCCCTATATATGTAGTTATTCAAGGTGGAGTCTGAAAAAGTGCGTTTTCAGACCACGATGGAAAACAGACAGTGTTTCAGCTGAGCGCAACGGAGTGGGGAGTTCATTCCACCTCTGGGGAGCTAGGGTGGAAAAGCTCCGCAGTCGGGATGAACATGAGCCGTTAACACGAAGGGAAGGAAGTGCAAGTCGCCCTGCAGCAGCAGAGCGAAGTGGCCGAGCAGGAGCGTAGTGCTGGATCAAGTCCTGTAGGTAGGAGGGGCCTGACCTTTTGGCTGCAGTGTAGGCCAGGGTCAGAACTTTGAACTTGATCCTGGCCACGACTGGAAGCCAGTGGAGTGACCTCAGCAGGGGGGTGACGTGTGTGAACTTCGGGAGGTTGAACACAAGCCGGGTAGCCGCGTTCTGGACCAGTTGTAGGGGCAGATAGGCGCAGGCTGGCAGGCTTGCGAGAAGGGAGTTGCAGTAGCCCAGACGTGAGGTGAACATGGTCTGGACAAGGAGCTGGGCGAAGTAGGTGGTCAGATACGGCCGAATCCTCCTGATGTTGTACAGAAGGAACCTGCAGGACCGTGCCGTTGCCCTGATGTGCTCTCTGAAGTCCAGCTAGTCGTCCAGGACCACCCCCAGGTTTCTTGCAGAGCGGGAGACGGTCACCATAGTTCCGTCGATGGTGATGGACAGGTCTAGAAGCGGGGAGGTCTTGTATGGCATGAAGAGCTTTTGAGATGTTATGAGAAAGTGTTATACATTTGAATAAGAATTTTCACATGGTAAGTACAGTTCACTGCCATTTGAATGCTCAGACGCTGTTTACTGTGAGAGACAGACAGAACGTATCAGCACACAATGCTCAGACGCTGTTTACTGTGAGAGACAGACAGAACGTATCAGCACACAGTTTATTTTCAGCAGGTAGGGGATCAACACTTTACTTACGCAGGTCAAGCAAAGGGTTAACCGTGCAAAATGCTTTTACAAAGTGCAGAGGCAAACACAACCCTGCAAACGTTCTCTGACATTTTAGCAGCGTTAAAGAGGAATCAGGGAGAACATGTGGGTGGGCGGGGGGCGTTCAAATTCCCAAGCAGATCCCTGGTATTTTGCCCCCTGGGAAAGACCCTTTGTCATTGAAAAGCGTACACACACACTTATACACACACACACACACACACACACATACACACTCCTTACACACACATACACACTCATACACACATACACACACATACACACTCACACACACACTCATACACACTCTCACACACACACTCAGACACACTCATGCACACTCACACACACACTCACACGCACTCATACACACTCACACACAGTCACACGCACTCATACACACACACACACTCATACACACTTACACACACTCATACACACATACACTCATACACACTCACACACTCATACACTCACACACACTCGTACACACTCATACACACTCACACACACTCACACACACTCATACACACACATACACACATACACACACTCATACACACACATACACACTCATACACACTCACACACATACACTCATACACACTCACACAGACTCATACACACTCACGCACAGTCATGCACATATATACTCACACACATACACTCATGCACACACACATGCACACTCACACACACACACACACACATACAAAAACATGTTTTATAAAATGTTAAATAATTGAAGTCTGGAGTGTGTGACTGTTTGCAAAGAAGGAAGATAAAATAATAAACAGAAAGATAGGCTTTAAAAATGGAGGGAGTTGGCATGACAACAGGGGACTACAGACAACTGATCAGACCTCCGGTCAGACTTGGTGGGAGGGGGAGGGGGGCAGCATAAAAAGTTTAAGAGACATCTCAGGGAAGGATTATAGGGAAACAGAGGGAAGGCGAGAGAGAAGAGAGAAAGAGAAATAACCGTCGGACCGGCGCATCTCGCGCGAAGAGCGTTACGCCCCAAGGGTGAACGGGGGGTCATCAATCTTTAATGCTCCTTCCCCCTTCTGTCTCCCACCTTCACGGACGGGTGCAGCCCCAAGACGAAGGGGAAAAAAGATGGAGGGATCGAAGAGGAAGTGAAGGAGAGAGGGGGAGGAAGAGGAAAGGAAATCGGGGACATTTGCCAAAGCAGTGCATGATGGGAAATTCTAAAAGATAGATGAGAGGACGAAGATTTGAGTCCAGATAATTGGCCAATACCTTGGGACAGAAACCCGCCTCTTCAGTTAAAACTGTTCCTCTCCACAAGCTTCCTGTTAGAGGAAGCAGCATCGCTCAAACTCAGAGTAACAATCTGGTCTATTGCGTGTATACTGTCCTGGTCTATTCGCTACAACAGCGCATATTTTTTATGTTCTTTCTCTCTCTCGCTCTCTCTCTCTCACTCCCTCTTTCTCTTTCCCTCCCTCTATCTTTCTCTTTCTATCCCCCCTCTCTTGCTCTCTCTCGCTCATCTCCTCCTCTCTCTCCCTCTCTTTTCAAATTCAAAAATGCTTTATTTTTATGATGGAACTTGTGTTGCTATAACATTAAAATAGAAATGACATCTCCCATCTCTCTCCTGTCGCTAAGTCTCCCGCTCATCCTGCAGATCGATCAGGCGTGATGCAGATGACGCGCTTGCATTCGTAGTCACAGACTGACCCCTGCTGGTGAAAACGTGCGCAGCGGGCATGTTACTGGGCTGGCCCACTCCTGTGTGTTAAATCGCCCATGAAATCAGATTGGCACCGGTCCCGCCACAACAGCCCCGCCCCTTCCGCCTTCCTGGGGGGGTCAGCACACGGGGGAGGGGGGGTGCAGGCGATCTTGATTCAGAGCCAGCGAATTGTGGGGGGCGGGGGCACGCAACGCACACATACACACACACGCACACGCACACACACACACACACACACACACGCACAAAAAGTCTGTTAAACTCGGTTTTATCTCAGCCAATCAGGTGGCTCTGCCTGAGGAATTTAAATATGGAGGAACGTGTTTTCCAGGCGGAACAGATCGAGCCTCTTTAAGGCTTGAAATATGGAGGCCACAGGTTTTCCAGGCCGTTCTGACACTCTGTCCCACGCTGTAGCAGCCAAACATGGCTCATTTACTCACTATTCTGATTCACAGCTCTTATTTATTTTCATTTATTTAACCTTTATTTAACCAGGTAAAAGTGTTTGAGAACAAATTCTCATTTCTCTTTTCATCAATAGATCCGATTGCCATTTTAAACGCAAGTGAAGGTCTCTCTGCAGGGTAAACTGTTTTTCTTTTGGACAGAAAGAAGATTTTTCAACTGGGCATACACTGTATTTGCCAGTGATGACTGGCACAATTTGGCCTCTTATTTGAATTTGCTTACAATACTCTCTTGTACACTACCCTGAGAGTAAGAGCAGATATTTGAGTGGCTGCCTTGACTCTGTTAACCACAGGAGGCCCTTAAAGCTGGAAAGGACTGTTGTGCATTTGAGTGAGAGAAAAAGCACACATTCGATGAAGTGTTACTGAAAGCGAAGGACAAAGCATGCAGCACTTCCTGCTTCCTGTGCGGGGTCTGAGAAGACCACAGAAGGACCCGCGGTGCATCTGAGAACACGGCCATCTTGCCTTAACAACGCCTGACTAGAGTGTAGTGACCCCTCCCACTCTAAAGTGCTCCCTCGGCCACGAGGTAAATAAGTGTGCTTTTTTCAAACGTGTAAACAGCACAATACGACAATTTCCTTTTGTCATTCGTAAACACAAAAAGTTGAGTAAAACCCGGAACAGCTCTTTTTAGTTCAGTCCATGTTCCATTTTGGGAGGGTTCCAAGTTTTACTCAGTGCAGTTATCCAGCTAACTCAGTAATCCTGCTTCATAGTGCCCCCCCAGCCATGTGTTCCATACTGTACCAGTGTAATTTACAGCTGAATCTAGTCTAACCCCCCAATTCCCATAGAGATCCATTCAAATGCAGAGAGCTTATAGTATCACTTGTAACAGTACCTGGAAATAAGATATGGCGAGTCTTTTGATGTTGATTGGTCACAGACTTCAGGAAGTAACAGCATGCAAAGGATATGCGACAAAATATTAAATATGATACTTTAAAAATATGTTAAAGCAAAGGGTATGAATACTTATGTAAATGAAAAATTTCAGTTTTCGATTTTTAATACATTAAATAGAAAAAAAAAAAAAAAACATGTTTTCACTTTGTCATTATGGGCTATTTTGTGTAGAATTTTGAGACAAAAAATGAACTCAATCTATTGTAGAATATGTCTGTAATGTAATAAAACATGGAGAAGGTGAAAGGGGTGTGCAGACTTTCCGGCTTGACTGTACAAATTCAACTCCAAAGGTCATTTTCATTTCAACATTTAGGACATTGTTATTGAAATTTGATTGAAAAATCCCCATAAACCATTATTTATTTTTTCAAACGATTAATTTCATTTAAATTATCTGCTTGAACTGAATTTCTGATTTAACTGGAGGAAGTTTTTTCAAATTGGCCCCAGGCCTGCATACAACACTAAAAACATATCTATTCTCTTTTCTTTTGGTTCAGCAGCTGTACATTCAGGGCAGTATGCTCCTCTTTCTCTGTAGGTAAAGGTTTTTCTGCCTTCAGGTAACTTCAGGTAACATTTATTTTTTGCTCATGCGTTGAAATGTGAACACATGCTGTGAAATTGCCAGATGTTTAAAATATCACATTTGCAGAAAATAATGACCTCATTCTTATGGGTGGATTAGTAAACATTTCTAAGTTGTTTTCAGTGAAATTCCTTATGAAAAATTGTTGGCTCAGTCAAAAGCAGTTCCTGATTGGTTAAAAAGTCCAACCTTTAATTGAAGTAAAAAAATCTGTCATCAAGAAATAATTATTTTTAACAAAACCACGTGTGCCACAATTATTGGCACCCCTGAATTTATATATAGAATAAAGGAATCATTTTTAATATTTGGTCGCATATCCTTGCATGCCATGGATTTTTTTACTGTTTTTCTGCATACATTTCTGCGCCACAAACAATGTGTGTGTATGTGAGCGAGATAGAGAGAGAGAGAGACCCTGTGAGACTGAAATGTCAATACACGTGTTCCTTTTTCTCTCTCTCTCTCTCTCTCTCTCTCTCTCTCTCTCTCTCTCTCTCTCTCTCTCTCTTTCTCTCTCTCTCTCTCTCTCTCTCTCTCTCTCTCTCTCTCTCTTTCTCTCTCTCTCTCTCTCTCTCTCTCTCTCTCT
>CM040406.1:53765542-53868042 GCA_022702515.1 Ilyophis sp. 1 JC-2022
CTTCTGCAGGGTATTTAAGTACCTCACTGCCTGTGCTTCTGCAGGGTATTTAAGTTCCTCACTTCCGCTTCCATCGGTGCTTGATTGTCTTACGACATTGCATTCAAGCCAGGTATAGCCAGGTACAAGCGACCTCTTAATATTAAACTTTGTTTATGTTCATGAGGGACTTGCTATGAGCTATTTAGTCAGGTATAGGATTGTTTCCTCCTGTTAGCGTTCTGCGCTATTTATTTTGTCCATTGCTGTTCTCTAGGAGAGTTTTTTTTTGTACATTTGTTTTGGTTTTACACTCTTCTGGCTCTAAGGTAGCCGAAGGTGTTCTTTTGTTTGCTAGATTTCCCGTTCTAGCTCATTAAGTGAGCTCAGTAGATTTAGTTGGTATTTCCATAGTTTTCTAGTTCGCCCATTTAAGTGGGTTTATTTTAGTTTTTGGCTGTTTAGCCTTCGGGAATTAAGTTCCTGTTTTTTCATTATTTTCTTTTATTATTTTTTCCCCCATTTATTGGTCCTCACGGTTGTGAGCTGACTTGTTCTGATTTTCCCACCTTCGCGTTTGAATCTCCGACACATTAAAGACCCATTACATTTAGCTAGTTACTGGAATCAGAATGAAGCTGAATTTTCCCCTTTTGTAGCTCATGCTCTTATCTAAGATCTCTCCCATTTATAAATTATTTGACATTTGCAGTGTCAAAAGATAACTGTAGAATTATATTCTTTCTTTTCTTCTCTCTATTTCTCACCCTCTCCCTCTTTCCCTACCTCCTCTCTTTTCTTCCTTCCCACCCTCCTTTAATCCCTTTCTATCTCTCCCCCACTCCTTCTTTTCCTCCCTCACTCTCCTTCTCTCCCCCACTCTCCCTCTCTATTTCTCTTTTTTTCTCTCCCCCACTCTCCCTCTTTCTTTTTTCCCTCACTCTCCTTCTCTTTCTCTCCCCCACTCTCCCTCTCTATTTCTATTTTATTTTTCCCCCATTCTCCCTCTCCTTCTTTCTCTCCCCCACTCTCCCTCTCCATCTCTCCTTCTTTCTCTCCCCCACTCTCCCTCTCCATCTCTCCTTCTTTCTCTCCCCCACTCTCCCTCTCCATCTCTCCTTCTTTCTCTCCCCCACTCTCCCTCTCTATCTCTCCTTTCTCTCCCCCACTCTCTCTCCTTCTTTCTTTCCCCTTCCCTTTTCTCAATGTCTCCCACTCCTTCTCTTTGTCCTTTGTCTCTCTCTTTCTTCCTCTCTCTCCTTCCCTCCTCTCTCTCTCTCTCTCTCTCTCTCTCTCTGTCCTCCCCCAGTCTAAAGTAAGGGCATTTGAGTGACTGTACCAGTGAGATAAGGGCACAAATCCAGGTCACATGTTCCTAAACCAATCTGACACGAAACACAGTCAGGCTGTGAATACCTGAGTCCTCTGGTTTGTGCTACAGAGGACGTCTAAACCCCAGGCTGGATCCCAAGAACCACGGAGTGTCGGCTTCTCATTGGCTCTCAAATAACTGCTTTGATTCTTTAGGGGCTTTGACTGGATGAGATCCTCCCTTGGAATTGTTCTGTAAAACGTATGAGTTAAAGAGACCTATTTAAAATTTTTAAAAGGTGTAGAGCACCACAATGCCGATTTAAGAAGTCGATAGTGTAACTCAGACAGATAATTATGTTAGATTGCACTGAGAGTTAACGAAGGCAGCAATGCAAATGCATTGCTTATCTATAGAAAGTGCAAACAGTCAGTACCGGTGTGTGTAACTGATCGCTAGTACATCTTGGCTGATTTAGCAGATCTGAAGGAAGCCCTTGTTTGCTCTAAGAAATTATCCACTAAAATGTACTTTGTTACAAAATACAAGATACAAAATTTCACCCATAAAATATATCTAATAAAGTACAAGCACAATGGTGTAGGCACGGGGAGCTTTGCAGGTGGAGGTATAAACTCCAATGCAGAAATGCAAATTAAGAGCCAAGAAACCTGTATTCCTTGTTAAATACTTTTATGTGCAACTACAGGTGTGTGAAATACAGGTGTGTGAAATTCTGCCGTCCCTGTCTGTAGGTGTACCTGTGCCATGCTGGCTGGGCAGACAGGTCAGTCTGTTTGGAAGGTGAATGAAGCGAGGACAGCGGAGTCTTTGTGAGAAGCATTTGTATGCAGACAGAGAAGGCCGCCCTTCCGGAAACTTCTCAGCCAGCCAGACAGCTGCTTGTGTAACTCGTTTATGTACATCGCTGGATGTCTTTCTGAAGCCCCTCGGGCTTACAGGGTCTCTCCTCTCTGAGGCTGAGCCACCGCACCTGCTGGAGAAAGAAAATGGCGGACGGCCCGAGGGGACAAGGCAGGGACTAGCGCTCTAAAAACGGGACTTTTTTTTGCTACAGAGGCATGTGTGAGAAGCAATAAACTCTAAAACGTGTCAGGGGATAAACCTGTTCACTCTATGAACCGTACTACCATTGTTCTTTAAGTGCACCCCCATCAGTGAAGGCAAATGTTTTATTCTATGTACCTTTTTCAGCCAGGCAAACTAGCTGAAAATAGGAAAAATCTCTGGGTGATTCCACATATTTTCACTGTAGGGGCACGGTCCATAAAACAGGCCTGAGGTGGTGAGATAATGATACAATATGAACATTCTCCAGTCTTAGAACATATTTACTGTTCCAAACAAGTTATTCTGTCAAATTCACAAAAATATTATCCAGTCTTAGTACATATTTACTGTTCCAAACAGGTTCTGTCAAATTCACAAAAAAAAGGTGTTACAGGTGTGACACACACAAGCTGAGATGCAACGTCTCCAAATTGTTATCACTTGGCAGGGATATATCCGCCATACTATGTAAAAAACAAACATCACGGAGGACGTGTTAAATATGTTATTTTTTAATGTTCCATATTATGTTATGCCTGGCATTTCCTTTCCAAAAAGACTATATGAATAGTACACAAACACACACACACACGCGAGTGTTTGTGTAGCTCCTTCTGATCTGTAAATATAAAGTCATTCATTATAATCATTCAAAGAAATCCCCCAAATGTGCTTTAAGCAGTCTTGTGTTTATTCAGTCAGAACCTGCCTGGCATCACAGTAAATAATCTGTGTTTTAGAGCCTCCACACACACACACGCACACACACATGCCTCCCAAGGAACGTTTAATGAAGCTTTGGTTGTTTTTGTTTATTAATTATTATTTATTTTTTATATTTATTAGAGTACACTCTATTTCCGTTGTATCCATTCAGCTTTTTTTTTGAGAAATGGCAATGTAATTGCAAAAACAAAACTATACAGGTCATGGGAAATAGAAATTATGATATGTTCATGTACTAATTTCACGGCTGAGAGAACGGAACCATGAACCCGGAGAAGCGCGGCGGAGTTCCGCGTTTTTGGAATGTACGTATTCTAATAATGGAAAGCCTCCGGTTTTTAATTGGACATTGTTAAACTGACATATCAATCTCCGAGTGAAATAGCTCTCCCATGTAAATTATAATTGAAACGTTCTTTGTTCGGCAGTCGCCCGAGATCACCGCCGGCTTGTGCCTCGCCAATCCGCATTTGTTTATTTTAGTCGCCGCTTACGCGGCCGTGTTTTTACTTATTTATTTATTTATTTATTTTTTGAGGCCTCGGTTTCTCTAAGCCCAAGGACAAAACTACTTGAAGTGTTTCTTCTCCTGACTTATTTTTTCCATAGAGTTCAATTCGAAAATTTGTCAGGAGAAACCCTTAAATGATCCATTCGTATCTACTGCATATCTGGCAGCAGAGTGATGGTTTGAGGCTCGTTTGATACCTCAGACCCTTGATGACTTACAGCCATTTTACCATGTATTCCATATTGTTCCAGCATAATTTACAGCTAAATCTAGTCCCACCCCCCAATTCCCATAGAGATCCATTCAAATGCAGAGACGTTATAGTATCGCTTGTAAGAGTATCAGAAAATAAGATATCAAGAGTCTTTTGATATTGTTGGGTCACAGACATCAGGAAGTCATGGTATGCAAAAGATATGCAGCCAAATATTAAAAATGATTACTTTATTCTACATTATGTTAAACTGTCCTATATTTTTTGATGCCCGAAAATGCGGGGGACTACGTACGAAAGGTTCTATCATTTCTAAACAGTTCATCCGATATGGATGAAAATACCCTCAAATTAAAGCTGACAGTCTGCACTTCAACCGCATTGTCAATGTATCCTTTCAACCTCAAAGTGCTAGAGTACAGAACCAAAATAACAAACAATGTGTCACTGTCCAATGAATTATGGTGCTCACTGTATAGTAAAAGGCACACAGGCTAGTTTGCTCTTTAAACAGTAAACTGTCGAGGCAGTCCTGCATATTCCCAACAGTAATTTAGCTGTGCTGATAATGGTAAATGCCTTGAGGGGTTTGGTTCCGTCTCTCTAAGCGCTTAAATATGCAGCAGAGAGAAAGGAAAAGGGTTTTAATGGGTCCTCATTACCCACTGCTGTTGCCCAGAGAACCCCTTGACTCCAAAGGTCAATGTCACACCGCTCTCCTTTAGGGGCTCCCTTTCCTTACTTACCCCCTCATCTCTCTCTCTCTCTCTCTCTCTCCCTCTCATTCCCTCTATCTCTCTCCCTCTCTTCTCTCCCCTATGTCTCTCTCCCTCCTATCTCTCTCTCTCTCATTCACTCTGTTGCTCCCTCTATCTCTCTCCCTCTCTTATCTCCCCTCTGTCTCTCTCTCTCTCTCTCATCTCCTCTCTCTGTTGCTCCCTCTATCTCTCTCCCTCTCTTCTCTCTCCTCTGTCTCTCTCCCTCCTTTCTCTCTCTCTCTCTCTCATTCTGTCTCTGTTGCTTCCTCTATCCCGCCCCCCTCTCTCTCTCTCTCTCTCTCTCTCTCTCTCTCGTATTTACTCCAGTTCAACTTGTTTAACAGTCCCAAATCTCTGTGAGTGTGTTTAAATGTATCTGTGAGTGTGTTTAAATGTCTCTGTGAGTGTGTTTAAATGTTTCTGTGAGTGTGGTTAAATGTCTCTGCGTGTGTTTAAATGTCTGTGAGTGTGTTTAAATGTCTCTGTGAGTGTGTTTAAATGTCTCTGTGAGTGTGTTTAAATGTCTCTGTGAGTGTGTTTAAATGTCTCTGTGAGTGTGTTTAAATGTCTCTGTGTGTGGTTAAATGTCTCTGTGAGTGTGTTTAAATGTCTCTGTGAGTGTGTTTAAATGTTTCTGTGAGTGTGGTTAAATGTCTCTGCGTGTGTTTAAATGTCTGTGAGTGTGTTTAAATGTCTCTGTGAGTGTGTTTAAATGTCTCTGTGAGTGTGTTTAAATGTCTCTGTGAGTGTGTTTAAATGTCTCTGTGAGTGTGTTTAAATGTCTCTGTGAGTGTGGTTAAATGTCTCTGTGTGTGGTTAAATGTCTCTGTGAGTGTGGTTAAATGTCTCTGTGAGTGTGGTTAAATGTCTCTATGAGTGTGTTTAAATGTCTCTGTGAGTGTGTTTAAATGTCTCTGTGAGTGTGGTTAAATGTCTCTGTGTGTGGTTAAATGTCTCTGTGAGTGTGGTTAAATGTCTCTGTGAGTGTGTTTAAATGTCTCTGTGAGTGTGGTTAAATGTCTCTGTGTGTGGTTAAATGTCTCTGTGAGTGTGGTTAAATGTCTCTGTGTGTGGTTAAATGTCTCTGTGAGTGTGTTTAAATGTCTCTGTGAGTGTGTTTAAATGTTTCTGTGAGTGTGGTTAAATGTCTCTGCGTGTGTTTAAATGTCTGTGAGTGTGTTTAAATGTCTCTGTGAGTGTGTTTAAATGTCTCTGTGAGTGTGTTTAAATGTCTCTGTGAGTGTGTTTAAATGTCTCTGTGAGTGTGGTTAAATGTCTGTGTGTGGTTAAATGTCTCTGTGAGTGTGGTTAAATGTCTCTGTGAGTGTGTTTAAATGTCTCGGTGAGTGTGTTTAAATGTATCTGTGAGTGTGTTTAAATGTCTCTGTGAGTGTGCTTAAATGTATCTGTGAGTGTGGTTAAATGTCTCTGTGAGTGTGGTTAAATGTCTCTGTGAGTGTGGTTAAATGTCTCTGTGAGTGTGTTTAAATGTCTCTGTGAGTGTGGTTAAATGTCTCTGTGAGTGTGTTTAAATGTCTCTGTGAGTGTGGTTAAATGTAAATCACAAGGTTTAGAAGGTGCATTCTCATGATTAACCAAGCAAGAGATTAGCCGATGCACCATCTATGTTAAACAAAGTGCAGGCTAAAAGCTAAATTGTTCATAAATCTCAAGGTTTTGAAAAATATATCATTCCTATCTTCAAAAAGTGGTCCTTTACGCCAAAACCTCAATGTCACTCTCAGATTATATTTGGAGGGTGCCCATACTTCAGGTTTGTCACATCATAGATGAGAAAATAGATGTAAAAGGACAGCATCCTTATATCAGTGTCAATGTTAATCTTCACAAGGATTAATTCACAAGGTGGATTTGGAAAAAAATGTTTTTTAAATTGCTAGTGGTGGCAACCGTTGACATCTGGTGGACAGTTGCCACAATGCAGCTGGATAACTCACAGGGGTAGGAACACTGGAAGCCCTAGCCCTAAGAATATTATGTATTCTTATGTTCTAGATGGGCTGAATGGCCTGTTCTCCTCATTATGTATTCTTATGATCTAGATGGGCTGAGTGGCCTGTTCTCCTCATTATGTATTCTTATGTTCTTATGTTCTAGATGAGCTGAATGGCCTGTTCTCCTCATTATGTATTCTTATGTTCTAGATGGGCTGAATGGCCTGTTCTCCTCATTATGTATTCTTATGTTCTTATGTTCTAGATGGGCTGAATTACCTGTTCTCCTCATTATGTATTCGTATGTTCTTATGTTCTAGATGGGCTGAATGGCCTGTTCTCCTCATTATGTATTCTTATGTTCTAGATTGGCTGAATGTCCTGTTCTTGTGTTCTTATCTACTGCTTTTACTGAACCAAAACACTGACAAACATTGAGAGGCTTCTTAGCTAATCAGAGAGCGGATAATCTGCAGCATCTGAGAGCTGGAAAACTTCTGATTCATTCTGATTCTCATTGTGCTCCAGAAAGATTATAGCAAAAGTTATAATAACCTGTTATCTCCACGGTGATTACTGAGAAGTGTCAGAGTGAGCGGCTGGTCTTGTCAGGCAGTCAGAAATAATCAGGTGGTAATACACAGGTGCCTGACTCATATTAACAGGAATATTCTGTGAGGATAATAATCAGAGGCATACCAAGGGAGGGAATATTAATGAGCATAATTATCGCTTTACCAAGGCACCTCTGTCTGAACCTTTTTTTGTACGTGGAGATTCTCAGCATGGCACCCATATGAAGAGACTCATTAAAGCTGTGGAATTCTGGTAAAAGCGCTCACACCACACAGCACGCATCTATTTAATCAACGTCTTTGTTCTCTGGGTGACCTTTTATCTCAGGAGTCTGTCTACTGGGGCCCTACCGACAACAGGGCAGAGACACACCACACACACGCGCACACGCGCACGCACGCAGGTACACACACATGGACGCGCACAGGTACACACACACGCACAGGTACATGCAAACACCCACAGGTACACACACACACCACACATATGCACAAGTACACACACGCACACACACAGGAACACGCACGCGCACAGGTACACACACCTACACATGTTCACACAGGCATAATTATGGGTGGGGCATGTGTTTGGGGAAAGAGGGCTGGGTGGGGCATGTGTTTGGGTAAGAGGCCTGGGTGTGGCATGTGTTTGGGGCAAGAGGGCTGGGTGGGGCATGTGTTTGGGTAAGAGGGCTGGGTGGGGCATGTGTTTGGGTAAGAGGCCTGGGTGGGGCATGTGTTTGGGGCAAGAGGGCTGGGTGGGGCATGTGTTTGGGTAAGAGGGCTGGGTGGGGCATGTGTTTGGGTAAGAGGGCTGGGTGGGGCATGTGTTTGTGCAGCCATCTCGCAGCCATCAATCACAGTGTGAACACCATGTTCCAGAGAAGCAGTTGGAGTGGAAAGAAGGTGCGAATTGTGGATTTGGAGTTCACAACCTGTCCATGTTTGAGTAAACATAACGGCACAGCCGACCTATGAATGCCTTTGGAAGCGTATCCCCCGACAACGGTTTAGAATGTGGAGGCGGAGACACATCACTCACCTGGTCATTCCGCCGGATGTGATTATTTCCGCTTACCTGACTAACTACACAAAAACACATTCCGCTTACCTAACTACACAAAACTGCTTACCTGATCTAACTACACAAAACCACTTACCTGACTAACTACACAAAACCGCTTACCTGACTAACTACACAAAACCGCTTACCTGACTAACTACACAAAAACACATTCCGCTTACCTGACTAACTACACAAAAACACATTCCGCTTACCTGACTAACTACACAAAAACACATTCCGCTTACCTGACTAACTACACAAAAACACATTCCGCTTACCTGACTAACTACACAAAAACACATTCTGCTTACCTGACTAACTACACAAGAACACATTCCGCTTACCTGACTAACTACACAAAAACACATTCCGCTTACCTAACTACACAAAAACACATTCCGCTTACCTGACTAACTACACAAAAACACAAGGCTTTGGTCAGTGGGTCGGGGAGCGGGGGGGAAGCGATGCCGTCTCACTGTGGACATGTCCAATGCTTCAGAGATCCCTGCAAATAGGTTTCAATTGAAAAACAAAAAATATGCGTCATGTGTATGTGCATGCACATATATCTGCATGAGTGTGCATGTCTGTGTGTGAGTGTGTATGTGTGTGTGCATGTAAGCATATGTGTGTGCATATGTGTATGTGTGTGTATGTGTGTGTGCATGTGCGTGTCTGTGTGTGTGTGTGTGAGTGTGTGTGCATACGTAACGTACCATATTGATTCTCTGAATAAAAGAACACAGGCACTCTGACGGAGCGCCCAGAGACTGGAGCAGCTGCTTAGCGCTGCTGTGTGGAGTTACAGACACGTGGGAGGGTATCGCCATCAGTCAAGTTTTGGGACAAAGTTCTGACATCAGTGGTAATGAGCACCTTGGAGCTTTGACTGTTCTGTCGAGCGTTAGTAAGAATGATGCATTGTGGGGGGGGGGGGGGACGGGAGATGTGGGGGTGATAATGGTGGTTGGTGTCGAAGCTAGACAACGTGTGGGAGTACAGGTAGGCCCAGGTAACCCCAGCTGTCGCCTGACAGGTATGGTTATTCACAGGACGTGGCAGGTTGTGATTCACATCTGCGGTGATAAAATAGCACCTGGAATACAATGCAGAGAGCACGCTGTCCTGCCACATGCAAACATTAGCATGTTACCCTGCTACACTCACAAATGAGTCTTACCCGGATACATTCATACATTAGCACATTTTCTTACTACATTCCACTTTGTCCTGTCACACTCACACCTTAGCACAATATCCTGCACACTCACACCTTAGCACAATATCCTGCACACTCACACCTTAGCACAATATCCTGCACACTCACACCTTAGCACAATATCCTGCAAACTCACACCTTAGCACAATATCCTGCACACTCACAGCTTAGCACAATATCCTGCACACTCACACCTTAGCACAATATCCTGCACACTCACACCTTAGCACAATATCCTGCACACTCACACCTTAGCACAATATCCTGTCACACTCACACCTTAGCACAATATCCTGCACACTCACACCTTAGCACAATATCCTGCACACTCACACCTTAGCACAATATCCTGTCACACTTACACCTTAGCACAATATCCTGCACACTCACACCTAAGCACAATATCCTGCACACTCACACCTTAACACAATATCCTGCACACTCACACCTTAGCACAATATCCTGCACACTCACACCTTAGCACAATATCCTGCACACTCACACCTTAGCACAATATCCTGCACACTCACACATTAGCACAATATCCTGCACACTCACACCTTAGCACAATATCCTGCACACTCACACCTTAGCACAATATCCTGCACACTCACACCTAAGCACAATATCCTGCACACTCACACCTTAGCACAATATCCTGCACACTCACACCTTAACACAATATCCTGCACACTCACACCTTAGCACAATATCCTGCACTCACACCTTAGCACAATATCCTGCACACTCACACCTTAGCACAATATCCTGCACACTCACACCTTAGCACAATATCCTGCACACTCACACCTTAGCACAATATCCTGTCACACTCACACCTTAGCACAATATCCTGCACACTCACACCTTAGCACAATATCCTGCACACTCACACCTTAGCACAATATCCTGTCACACTCACACCTTAGCACAATATCCTGTCACACTCACACCTTAGCACAATATCCTGCACACTCACACCTTAGCACAATATCCTGCACACTCACACCTTAGCACAATATCCTGCACACTCACACCTTAGCACAATATCCTGCACACTCACACCTTAGCACAATATCCTGCACACTCACACCTTAGCACAATATCCTGCACACTCACACCTTAGCACAATATCCTGTCACACTCACACCTTAGCACAATATCCTGCACACTCACACCTTAGCACAATATCCTGCACACTCACACCTTAGCACAATATCCTGTCACACTCACACCTTAGCACAATATCCTGCACACTCACACCTTAGCACAATATCCTGCACACTCTCACCTTAGCACAATATCCTGCACACTCACACCTTAGCACAATATCCTGCACACTCACACCTTAGCACAATATCCTGCACACTCACACCTTAGCACAATATCCTGCACACTCACACCTTAGCACAATATCCTGCCACACTCACACATTAGCACAATATCCTGTCACACTCACACCTTAGCACAATATCCTGTCACACTCACACCTTAGCACAATATCCTGCACACTCACACCTTAGCACAATATCCTGTCACACTCACACCTTAGCACAATATCCTGTCACACTCACACCTTAGCACAATATCCTGCACACTCACACCTTAGCACAATATCCTGTCACACTCACACCTTAGCACAATATCCTGTCACACTCACACCTTAGCACAATATCCTGCACACTCACACCTTAGCACAATATCCTGCACACTCACACCTTAGCACAATATCCTGTCACACTCACACCTTAGCACAATATCCTGCACACTCACACCTTAGCACAATATCCTGCACACTCACACCTTAGCACAATATCCTGCACACTCACACCTTAGCACAATATCCTGCACACTCACACCTTAGCACAATATCCTGTCACACTCACACCTTAGCACAATATCCTGCCACACTCACACCTTAGCACAATATCCTGCACACTCACATATACAATATCCTGCCACACTTACACCAAAGCCCATAGAGAGAGAAAGCTTTGTCATCTCCAATGACTGTGTAACGGGGGGAAACTGCAATGCCATTATTTTAGCACAAGGGGGCAGTGCTGAGGCACTGCTAAACAGAGTAGAATCTGGAAAAATACATGGAAGTGAATGGAGCAAAATGCTATACAATTATCATCACAGTCGATTTCAAATGTTTTCACGGAACTGGATTATTACTGCCAATATTACACGGCCTAATGCTTATAATTAATACATAATTATAAGTCGACATGGAATCGATGGTTGTGTTATGATCTCACTTTCAAAACATTTCCACTAGCATTGATGCTACGCAATGTTGATGAAGTTCGCCGGTTCATGAATATTCATTACCGGCGGCACCTCAGTCAATGGTAGCCAACTCGGCAGTAGCTCTCGCTTGCTCAGTAAAACCATATATTCTCTAGAAGCTTCTAGAAGATTCTTGTTGAAACCAGATTGTCTATAAGATATAAGGTGATGTACCACCGGTACTAGCTAGTACTTTGTTCGTCCACATAGTTGTCATTCTTGTGCTGTTATTAACGAACGATTTCGGCTGGCTGTGGGGCCGTCCATCTTGCTTTTGAGTCTCAACGGCCAAAGCAGTCATGAATATTCATGAGAAAATTTGCATAACCATAGAAAAAAAGTTATCTTTTTCGTAAATGGTTCAATATTTCATTAATCTAAGTGTGTAGAAAAGCATATTTTATTATCTGCTGTCTGCGAACTTTCCAATAAAAAATTACTTCATAAAAAATTAGTATCTCTTATATATTTGGGTTTCTGGAAAAAACTTTTATTGACCACCATTCATTCTTCTCTGTTTAGCCCAGTTTTAGTGCTCATAGTCGCCCCTAGAGGTGAAACATGATATTCATGCAGTTGGCATATCTCTATACAAATAATATCCTCCTGATACACTCCACCTTAGCACGATATCCTGCCACACTCACATATTAGCACGATATCCTGCCACACTCACATATTAGTATGATATCCTGCCACACTCACATATTAGCACGATATCCTGCCACACTCACATATTAGCACTATATCCTGCCACACTCACATATTAGCACGATATCCTGCCACACTCACATATTAGCACGATATCCTGCCACACTCACATATTAGCACGATATCCTGCCACACTCCACTTTAGCACGATATCCTGCCACACTCCACCTTAGCACGATATCCTGCCACACTCAGCCTTAGCACGATATCCTGCCACACTCCACCTTAGCACGATATCCTGCCACACTCACACAGGGCCAACAGTGAACCGCCCCTTCCCTCGGTGTGATACTGAGGAGTGAAAAGAAGCAGCGGTTTGACACCAGGTTTTTCGGAGGCGAGTACCGTGCTTGTCTGTACTCATGAATAAGCACAAATTATGCATTCATCATTGGGACAAAATAGGGGCACAATTAAAAACAAACATAGATTTCAAAATCAATCTGGGTCATGATTGGCCCTCCCTCACCCTCACAGTTCGATGGACAGGGAGCAGCAACTCCACAGAAATGTGAGCAACTCTGAACGGCAAGATTTCATCCTTCACCAGAGAGAAATTGTGATTTGTGGTATTATTTGAGTTAATCACATGATTGCGTTCAAAAGTTTAATTGGCCCTAGAAATTTGTGCACAGAACACTTGTCAAGTACACAAACAAGGCTGGTTTGGCAGCGTACAATTACAAAAACTGGACAAAAAAAAGAAAAGAAAACTCAAGCTAAGAAAGTTTGGTGCAAATACTTAGTGATGGAATGATGAGTTAGTTAATAGTTGTTGCCAAGTTCAGCAAGTGTGAGGGGTGGGGCATATGAGTTATAGGGCGGCAGTGTAGTATAATGGTTAAAAAACTGGCCTTGTAACCGAAAGGTCGCAGGTTCTATTCCCAGGTAGGACACTGCCGTTGTACCCTTGAGCAAGGTACTTAACCTGAAAAGCTTCTCTACATATCCAGCTGTATAAATGGATAATATGTTAAAAAAAATGCTAAAAGAAAGTTGTTTAACTCGCTCTGGATAAAAGTGTCTGCTAAATACCTGCTAAATACATTTCATCAGGGGGAAAAAGGCAGATTTGCAGAACCTGGCAAACACAAAAAGATACACAACAGAGGTGATATGTAGAGATGCCTCGGTTTTGGCCGTACTTCCATAGAAAAAGAGTGAGAGGAAAGTGATTTGCGCACCCATGTTTCAAAAGTTTCATAAATTTATCGTCATGATTATTATTACTGTTATTATTGTTGTTGATAGTGCACTGTGTTGTAGACTAAGGTCCTGACTCACTATGGTCTTTAAGGGTCTCATGACACATCTAAAGAGTAGGGGTTTTAACCTCAGTTTCCTGGTCAAGTTTTTTTCACCACTCACATTTTTAAGAAGTCTCTTTGCAGTTGACTTTACTGGATAGAAGAATGTAAGAATAAAGTGATTTGTGGGCAGCAAGAGAAATGGTTAAGAGACCATAGAGAGTGAAACGGATTACGCTGGAACACAGCTGTGGGTCAAATGGCAATTTTGGAGAACAGGCTCTTGATCTGGAAGTGGACACTTCATTTTCAGTTAATTTCAGTTTTTTTTTCTTGTTATTTCTATACAAATTGGAGAGAAAAAATGTATAAAAAACATGGGCATTTCCTCGATAGTCAGTTAACAATCTGCATTAAGTTTGCACTTAAACACAATGTCACACACACGCACGCGCACACACACATACACACACACACACACACAGACACACACACACACAAATTAATACTTAATGCCACTACGGTGCTATCGTGTCTTGCCTTGATGTGTGTAACTTGGATTCGAAAGTCTAACAGCTGCCCTTGTCTGGCTCCGATATCGATTCAGACCCGATCAATACCAGGGAAAGCTCCAAGGGCAGAAGTATTGATAACAGACAGAAGCACAGGGGGGAAGAGGGTGATACTGTTAGATTTGGGGAGCGTCAAGAGGAGAAGGCTGTATCGACAGAACTTGGGTGTGATTAAATGCAAAGAGGGTCAATCTTTTTGGGCTGAAAATTATTATTAGCGATACTAATAATAATAATATTGAAACTAAATATTGGAGAGAGAAAAAACGATCCCCTAATTATTCCCCTTTGTATCATGCCCTAAATAGCGTACTATATGGCCCCCACTTACCATTTTGGCTGATCCTTGGGGTGTGGGTTGTATTTGTGATTTTTGCATTAAGGCAGGGTCAGCCTCAGATCTTAGGTCCCATCACCATAGGCAACACAAGCCACAGAGGACAGACGGACGGACGCACTGCAGAGTGTTACAGTGCGGCTAGGACGAGAGAGGTGGGGGGGGGGGATTGTGCCTCTTAAAAATGAATAACCTTAGATTATTCACATTCTCCGGGGGTTGCAGTGTTCTGCTGCCGTTGCCATGGAGAGAGAACAGAACCACGATAGCGTTGACTCTCCCCTCGCCGTCCGTACAAATCAACTCTCTGCTTCGTCTGCCGCTCCGTGTTTCTCTGCAGCCGTTCGGTCTTTCAAACGTGCAGCCAAGGGTTCGGCGGTACTTAATCCGTAATGAACGATATATAGTATTAGCGATGTACTGCATGTTTAATCTGTGCTGTGTGTGGTGAAGAATACATGAAAATGCTACTGAAATATTGATTGAACAGAATCTGTATAAAGTATAATATAATATAATAAAGTATACTGTATAAAGTAAAATTGTGTAAAGAATTACAGGCCTGAGCCACTGTTATTCTTTTTGGATGATGATTCCCTTGATATGATACATTAATATTACAGTGTGTATAACCCCCCCACCCCCCCCACCCCGCCCCGTTCACAGGTTCCTGTGTGGCTGCGGTCTCTGACGGGTCCGCTTCCTGTCTGTGCCGAGCATATATAAACCTGCTTTCTGCTCCTCGCGGGGTGGGGGGGTTACTTTACAAACAACCCCCCCCACCCTCCCACACACACACCCTCCCACACACCCCATTGTGACAGCCAGTCATAATCCTGTTTGATAATCTCGGAATTGGAAGGAATGTGGTTTATCATGAGAGAGGCAAGGATTTTCCACAAGATAATAGAAAAAGACAAGATTAAAATGGAATAGTTAACATTCTGCTGTTTTATTTTTTCAGCTAAGCCTCTCACACACACATACACAACACACACATTTTAATCCTAGGAAACAGCATGGTAACAAAACCCAGGGCCCAAATTTTCAGAAGCCAGTCACTCAGCTACTTGCAGCTACTCAGGGGCAGTAGTTTTGACACACATGGTAACATTTCAGTTTGTGTAGGTACCTCAAAAGAGTCATTCAGGGATATAAAAGGCAGCACCTTCACCAGGCACACACACACACACACTGCAAGTGAAGAAGATGGATGCCTAGGATCTCTTGGTTTTGAAGTCCTGTTTGAGTGAAAGCACCACAGGCCTGGAGCCAAAGGCTGGCTCAGTCTTGCCTGATTCTTTTTAGATCCAAACCTTGAGCAAATTGGAATTCATGAATCATTCTGACACTGGCAGCCAAAGATGGATCACCTGGTGTTACAGGAGTGGGGAAGGGGTTATTTTTTTTCTCTTTGACTGTTTTTCATAAATCACCGGAAAATTTTTCGTCAACAGATGAGCGACTCCGGTCCGCTGCTAAAATTAGAAGCGGGAGCCCCGATCTCGCCCCAGTTGAGCTCCGCTCAAGAGTACAAAGACCTTTCTTTTTTTGTTGCTATTTTATTTATTTATTTTTTCAACTGAAGTTCCCCCCCCCCGTGACAGAGGAACAAACTTGACATCTCTTGTTGTACAAGATGCCGACTGAATATTTGATCAACTGTCTCGAGTTAATCCAACCTTGTTGGGGGGGGGATAAATAAATAAGTAAAAGAAAGGGCTTGTATTAGTGCCACTGTATTAGAAAAGAAATATGATTTTTTTTTCTGCATGTCAGTCAAGCATGATGCTGCACTTCGTCTGAACTAGTAATACTTTGCCTAGTATGTATGAGATGTCTCCGTGCACTGTTTGATATATGCAACAACAACAAAGTCTATCGCTATGCCTTATGAAATCATGTCTTGACTTATATTATGGTGGATTTCAACATTGGCTTTTCCCAAGGGCATCTTGGTGCTCCACCTGTCGGATTTAGACATGCTCTGTCTGTGATGAATCATGGGAAATCAAAGTTGAAATAAGATGTTTGGTATGACATTGGAAATGACGAAGAACAGCTTTTTCCGCAGGAACGTAGCTTCACAGCACAAGGCCTTTGTGAGTGTAAACAGGTTTTTAGTATTGAGAATCACAGTCTGGGATACGTGCGTACAAATCCTCATCTTTATAGAACCCGGGCTGCAGTAACCTTTCAAAACAGAATCAAAACAAAAATTTCACAAGGGTTTGTTGTGTCAAGTCATTAAAAACAAATGGCTATATATAGTGCATACATATATATATATACCTTCCAAGTTCTGGCTGCTTGTATTCACCCATTACATTCATGTGAAAAGGACACCACCAGGTCATAGGCTCAAGGTTCCACCCGCATTAAATAACGATAATAATAATATATATTTTTTAAATCCTTCAATTCCTTCTGCTTTCTGAATTTTGAATAGAGAAACAGTTAGTAATGAGTCCGGAACTGTCCATCAAACTCCACTGAGATGGTGGCAGCAAGGAAGATGTGGCTCCTTCTGGTCAGTGAACCTTTGTTTCAAGGCTCAGTACTGTGTCTGTTTATTGTACAGCCTACCATCTGTGTGTATATATATATATATATATATATATATATATATATATATAGTGCACAGCCAATCATAGATATCTGTATATATAGAACACTGAGATATGTTTCTGTCCAGTAATTCTATGAGCCAAAGGATTCCATGTTTTATTTATATTTAGCAGGTGATAAATTATTCTGTTAAATAGCAAGAGAATTTTTGACTGAATAAAATACATTAATTTAGGTTGGAGGTCCTAACACTGGTTCTGGAGAGCCACAGTTTGCTACTACTGTAGCCTTTGAGTAGAGAGCCTGCAACTCAGAGACCAAACCAACGTGGCCTGGAACCACTGTGATGGCAATTTTCTGTTTTAAAAAATGTGTGTATTAATTTAGAGACAATCACGTAATTAACACTAAACATTTATTAATGTTCTTTGATTATTATTTAGTTTGATTATAATTCATTAAGTAATTAAACATATTCTTTCTGCAAACACATGAGTGGATCTCAAGCAGGTTTTCTCTGTGTCTGTCTCTCATATCTGTAGGAAGCCAGCAGAGAGTGGGATGAATGTTTGTGTCTCGTTAGCTGAAACATTCCTCACTAAGGGGGACCGCCAAGGGTTATCTATAGTCTAAACACTGGGAAGCTTACACCTCTATATTTCTCACATGTTTAGGAATCCGCCCCCTGTGGCAAATGGTGTAAAGATATGTATAAATGTCTTGTGTGTTTTTCTATGGCTCAGAGAGCTCTGGTAAGAACTCTCTCACACTGTTTATCTGCAAATAAACCCATTCTTTTATATTACAATACGGATTTGTTGTGGTTCTGTTTTGATCAGACTGTGGGTAAAAGGGAAAATGTCCACGACATTAATTGGTGACGCGGATGGGATTGATAACTTGATTTTCTGCAACACAGACCCCTCTCCAATCGGGAAAGGCATAGACAGCGCGCACTGCCGGGTGTTAGGAACCCCGAAGCCGCGACCCTTCTCAGAGACAGGTAACCGTAATCAGTCACCTAGAAGAAGGACGACGGGCGACCGAACCCAAGAGAGTACGGTGTGGTCTGGAGTGATCAATACACAATCCTAGAAAAAGAACCACAGGTGAGGCCACGGCAAACCGTAGAAAGAGGCGCTCAACGATGCCTGTATGGCACTCAACTTAAAAAGTTTGATTAAGGACCGACGGGTTCGTCACTCTGTGGAGTGATTCAAACTGGGGAGGCTGTAAGCTGCTCCCACCCATGGGCAAATAAAATTATATATATATATATTTATCTTGAGCTCTGGAAAAGTTTTGGTAATGTGGTATCATGTATTGTCAGTAAGTGCAAATGATATACACGGACCAGTAAAGGAGAGGCATTTTTCCAGTGGAGTTCGTCATGGTCATATATACATGATAGAGGTAGTTGCGGAGAGTGATGTGCTTGGAGACGGGTTCTCTGTTTTATCAATACTTAGAAGTGATTTGTTAGAACAAAAAGAAAAAGCAGAAATAGAAGGTAGGCTACAGGTTCATCCAGAAAGTGAGGAAAATTACCCAGAAGACAGTGCAGAATCTGAAACTGATTCTGACTAAAATAGAAACCGTAAAAGTAATAAGACATAGATTGGTGGTGGGGGAAACACACAAAAATGGGTTCAAAACATTCAAAAGAACAGGACTCTGAGTTTTCGGCTCCAATGAAAATAATGCATGACAAATATGGTCCTGTAGCCACACACCAGCATGTTAAATGGGAAAATGTATTTATTTATTTTTGTAATATACTTACTATTGATAGAAGTGATTTTATGTATGTTGTGGTTCTGTTTTGATCAGACTTGCTCAGACTTGCTCACTTGAACATCACTCAAGCACAGAACTCCAAAATTGTGTTTACCTTCAGTGGCACAAAATACTAAATCTGTGTTTTTTCCTTGATGGCACAGAAGACGAAAGCAGTCCCTATACCTTAGCAGCACTAAAGACTAAAACTGCCATTGTAGTCCTTTGTGGCGCCAAAGATAAAATGGCTGTTTTAGTCTTCTATGTCACTACGGTAAAGGGACAGTGTTAGTATTCTATGTCACTACGGTAAAGGGACAGTTTTAGTCTTCTGTGTCACTACAGTAAAGGGACAGTTTTAGTCTTCTATGTCACTACAGTAAAGGGACAGTGTTAGTATTCTATGTCACTACAGTAAAGGGACAGTGTTAGTATTCTATGTCACTACAGTAAAGGGACAGTGTTAGTATTCTATGTCACTACGGTAAAGGGACAGTTTTAGTCTTCTATGTCACTACAGTAAAGGGACAGTTTTAGTCTTCTATGTCTCCACAGTAAAGGGACAGTTTTAGTCTTCTATGTCTCTACAGTAAAGGGACAGTGTTAGTATTCTATGTCACTACAGTAAAGGGACAGTTTTAGTCTTCTATGTCTCTACAGTAAAGGGACAGTGTTAGTATTCTGTGTCACTACAGTAAAGGGACAGTTTTAGTCTTCTGTGTCACTACAGTAAAGGGACAGTTTTAGTCTTCTATGTCTCTACAGTAAAGGGACAGTGTTAGTATTCTATGTCACTACAGTAAAGGGACAGTTTTAGTCTTCTATGTCTCTACAGTAAAGGGACAGTGTTAGTATTCTATGTCACTACAGTAAAGGGACAGTGTTAGTATTCTATGTCACTACAGTAAAGGGACAGTGTTAGTATTCTATGTCACTACGGTAAAGGGACAGTTTTAGTCTTCTATGTCACTACAGTAAAGGGACAGTTTTAGTCTTCTATGTCTCTACAGTAAAGGGACAGTGTTAGTATTCTATGTCACTACAGTAAAGGGACAGTGTTAGTATTCTATGTCACTACAGTAAAGGGACAGTGTTAGTATTCTATGTCACTACAGTAAAGGGACAGTTTTAGTCTTCTATGTCACTACAGTAAAGGGACAGTTTTAGTCTTCTATGTCTCTACAGTAAAGGGACAGTGTTAGTATTCTATGTCACTACAGTAAAGGGACAGTGTTAGTATTCTATGTCACTACAGTAAAGGGACAGTGTTAGTATTCTATGTCACTACGGTAAAGGGACAGTTTTAGTCTTCTATGTCACTACAGTAAAGGGACAGTGTTAGTATTCTATGTCACTATGGTAAAGGGACAGTTTTAGTCTTCTGTAATTTCAAGGTAAAAATGCAGCAGTGTTTTTTTTTAATAATGCACCTCTTTAGTGACAGAAGACTAAAACTGCCATTTTTTTTAGCAGCCCGAAATACCTGCTCACTCTGTAGCTGTCTTTTCAATAATCAATCTTTATTTTTGTGCAGACAAGCAGGTTGTCACACAGCATTTGACAATGGATATTTTCCAGAGAAGATCTAAATGTAAGAAAACCCCCCAACTGAGCCAATAGGCTTAAAAAAAAGGCAGTCAAGCCAAATCCAATACCTACTTTTTTCATGCTCCACATATCGGTGTCCTCAAAAAACCAATGCAAGTGTTCATTGTACACTAGACTCTATTACTGACTGCAAAGCGAGTATGAGAATTCTCCTCGCTCCAGTCCCAAGATAAAAATAATTATGGGAATTAAGACTCCACATCGCAGACGGTCCGGAAACGCAGCTCGCTGCGGAAGGTGTTCTAATAACACGCATGACGGGCGCACACTGGTCCTTATTAGCATTAGCCTGATGTGGAGGCATGCGTGCATGAAGGTCTCTGGCATTAACAACTCCACCGGACTGAGATGCCAGCCAGTGCTACCATGCCCATTTGGACCAGAGGGAGAAATGTCAGGTGATACTGTTCAGGGTGTTTTCACTGTGAGCTTCATACGGGGGGCTGTACGACACAGAGACACAGGGAACCCAATAGGGGAAATGCACACGAGTGCCATTAGGGCAGGGGTAGGCAACCCTGGTCCTGGAGAGCCGCAGGGTCGGCTGGTTTGTTGTTACTCACCACTTAATTGATCAATTAAAGCAGTTGATTACACAGGTAACTCACCTCACCTGGTCTCTTTGGTCTCAGTAGCTGCTGTATTTAAGATGAAAACAAAAACCAGCAGCCCCTGCAGCTCTCCCGGACCAGGGTTGCCCACCCCTGCATTAAGGAAAAATGATATCTACGAGTTCAGAGATCACCAAAATTAACTTAATTAACATGGAGCTGCATGTGAAGAATTAAAGTTACACTTTGTCTGCATTTTGCAAGTGACGTTAGCCAAAGTTCTGCCAAATACTGTGCAGGCAGAGACTGGTCCGGAAACAAACGGGATTAACTGTAGACATTTGGTACCGTCACACCTCAAGCGAAAAAAATCCAAGCCTTCTGAAAGTGGTTTGCAATTTTATGAATTTGGCAGAGCCGTTCGCAGACATGACTAACAGCCGGTTGGCTGAGAAAGTCCCAGATTTATACGTGGGAGGAAGGACCAGACTGAGTCAAAGCTGAACAGGTGTTAGAGAGTTTCCTGTGCCACAGGTAACTTCAATTAAATCTGCACACCTGATCACGCACAGAACCAGCAACTGCTTAGGAGCATAAGAATGAGACCACCTGAGTGTACTACCTGTAGTATGTACTCTGCTTGGAATATTAAAATAGAAAAATGTTTCTTGGTGTGATAAGAACTGCACCAAGTACTTATGTTTGATTCATTTTCTGTTTACTGTCTGCACACTGCCTATGACTTTCAAATGTACCCTTTCCAAGGTTATCGGCTGTAAATATGATTATTGTGCCACATAAATGCTGTTTACAGAAGGTGTCTGGAGTACCCTCAGGAAAGGTGGCAGTAATCTACTCGTTGGGATTACCCGTGAAAAGTAGCCTGTTGTGCTGACTCATTTTTAATTCAATGTAAAACCTTGGTGCTATATTAGCAGGCAGCTAAAGGGACAGTTCTGTTATATCCTCAAAGCATCATCAGGCCCTACACACCTACCAGACCATTCTGTTCTGCGACCTCCGCAGTCTGGCCCCTCCCCAAGTGTCTTTGTATTTTGCTGTATTTTCTTCTTTTTTTTCACCCCAATAAAATGTTTTAGTAGTTTTTCCTTTTCATGTGCTTTGGCAACGTAAATGTATACTTATGGTCTCAATAAACCAATAAACCATGTTTACACTTTAATGTGAACTCGAGGGAGAGGGAAGAAAAAGAAAAGAGGTGGGTAACAGAAGAGAGGGGAGGGAACAGAATAGAGGGGCGGGAACAGGAGAGAGGGGAGGGAACAGAATAGAGGGGCGGGAACAGGAGAGGGGAGGGAACAGGAGAGAGGGGAGGGAACAGGAAAGGGAACAGGATAGAGGGGAGAAAACAGGAGAGAGGAGAGGGAACAGGATAGGGAGAGGGAACAGAAAAGAGGGGTGGGAACAGGATAAGGAGAGGGAACAGGAGAAAGGGGCGAGAACAGAAAAAAGTGGCGGGTACAGGAAAGAGGGGAGGGAACAGGAGAGAAGTGAGAGAACAGGAGAAAGGGGTGGGAACAGGATAGGGAGAAGGAACAGGAAAGAGGGGCGGGAACAGAAGAGAGTGGAGGGAACAGAATAGGGAGAGGGAACAGAAAAGAGGGGAGAGAACAAAAAAGAGGGGCGGGAACAGGACAGAGGGGATGGAACAGAATAGTAAGCGAACAGGAGAGAGGGGAGGGAACAGAATAGTAAGCGAACAGGAGAGAGGGGATGGAACAGAATAGTAAGCAAACAGGAGAGAGGGGAGGGAACAGAATAGTAAGGGAACAGGAGAGTGGGGAGGGATTTTGCCTGTTTTTTCACAAAGGAAAGATGGCTCCATCTCCAATTAAGCCCCAGACTGCCCTGCCTCTTGTTTGTTTGGCTCTATGGCTGGGAGCTTATTAGCCATAGTAAGCTAAGCCTCTTGTTTGTTTGGCTCTATGGCTGGGAGCTTATTAGCCATGCTAAGCTAAGCTAAGCCTCTTGTTTGTTTGGCTCTATGGCTGGGAGCTTATTAGCCATGCTAAGCTAAGCCTCTTGTTTGTTTGGCTCTATGGCTGGGAGCTTATTAGCTAAGCTAAGCCTCTTGTTTGTTTGGCTCTATGGCTGGGAGCTTATTAGCCATGCTAAGCTAAGCTAAGCCTCTTGTTTGTGTGGCTCTATGGCTGGGAGCTTATTAGCCATGCTAAGCTAAGCCTCTTGTTTGTTTGGCTCTATGGCTGGGAGCTTATTAGCTATGCTAAGCTAAGCCTCTTGTTTGTTTGGCTCTATGGCTGGGAGCGTATTAGCCATGCTAAGCTAAGCTAAGCCTCTTGTTTGTTTGGCTCTATGGCTGGGAGCTTATTGGCCATGCTAAGCTAAGGCTAAGGCCCAGGTAATTAGGGCTCCTTTATTTATCATACCTGCTTAGCGTGGAACAGCAGGAGAATAAGGAGGGAAAGTAATTTGTCATCCACCAAAATGGCTGGGAACAAACAGTATAGGAACATCAGGGTCTAGAGAGGGGCGCTCATGATAAGAACATCAGGGTCTCGGGAGGGGCGCTCATGATAAGAACATCAGGGTCTAGAGAGGGGTGCTCATGATAAGAACATCAGGGTCTAGAGAGGGGCGCTCATGATAAGAACATCAGGGTCTAGAGAGGGGCGCTCATGATAAGAACATCAGGGTCTCTGGAGGGGCGCTCATCATAAGAACATCAGGGTCTAGAGAGGGGCGCTCATGATAAGAACATCAGGGTCTAGAGAGGGGCGCTCATGATAAGAACATCAGGGTCTAGAGAGGGGCGCTCATGATAAGAACATCAGGGTCTCTGGAGGGGCGCTCATGATAAGAACATCAGGGTCTAGAGAGGGGCGCTCATGATAAGAACATCAGGGTCTAGAGAGGGGCACTCATGATAAGAACATCAGGGTCTAGAGAGGGGCGCTCATGATAAGAACATCAGGGTCTAGAGAGGGGCGCTCATGATAAGAACATCAGGGTCTAGAGAGGGGCGCTCATGATAAGAACATCAGGGTCTAGAGAGGGGCGCTCATGATAAGAACATCAGGGTCTCGGGAGGGGCGCTCATGATAAGAACATCAGGGTCTAGAGAGGGGCGCTCATGATAAGAACATCAGGGTCTAGAGAGGGGCGCTCATGATAAGAACATCAGGGTCTAGAGAGGGGCGCTCATGATAAGAACATCAGGGTCTCTGGAGGGGCGCTCATGATAAGAACATCAGGGTCTAGAGAGGGGCGCTCATGATAAGAACATCAGGGTCTAGGGAGGGGCGCTCATGATAAGAACATCAGGGTCTAGAGAGGGGCGCTCATGATAAGAACATCAGGGTCTAGGGAGGGGCGCTCATGATAAGAACATCAGGGTCTAGGGAGGGGCGCTCATGATAAGAACATCAGGGTCTAGGGAGGGGCGCTCATGATAAGAACATCAGGGTCTCGGGAGGGGCGCTCATGATAAGAACATCAGGGTCTAGAGAGGGGCGCTCATGATAAGAACATCAGGGTCTAGAGAGGGGCGCTCATGATAAGAACATCAGGGTCTAGGGAGGGGCGCTCATGATAAGAACATCAGGGTCTAGAGAGGGGCGCTCATGATAAGAACATCAGGGTCTAGAGAGGGGCGCTCATGATAAGAACATCAGGGTCTAGAGAGGGGCGCTCATGATAAGAACATCAGGGTCTCGGGAGGGGCGCTCATGATAAGAACATCAGGGTCTCGGGAGGGGCGCTCATGATAAGAACATCAGGATCTAGAGAGGGGCGCTCATGATAAGAACATCAGGGTCTCGGGAGGGGCGCTCATGATAAGAACATCAGGGTCTCGGGAGGGGCGCTCATGATAAGAACATCAGGGTCTAGAGAGGGGCGCTCATGATAAGAACATCAGGATCTAGAGAGGGGCGCTCATGATAAGAACATCAGGGTCTCGGGAGGGGCGCTCATGATAAGAACATCAGGGTCTAGAGAGGGGCGCTCATGATAAGAACATCAGGGTCTAGAGAGGGGCGCTCATGATAAGAACATCAGGGTCTAGAGAGGGGCGCTCATGATAAGAACATCAGGGTCTAGAGAGGGGCGCTCATGATAAGAACATCAGGGTCCAGAGAGGGGCGCTCATGATAAGAACATCAGGGTCTAGAGAGGGGCGCTCATGATAAGAACATCAGGGTCTAGAGAGGGGCGCTCATGATAAGAACATCAGGGTCTAGAGAGGGGCGCTCATGATAAGAACATCAGGGTCTAGAGAGGGGCGCTCATGATAAGAACATCAGGGTCTAGAGAGGGGCGCTCATGATAAGAACATCAGGGTCTAGAGAGGGGCGCTCATGATAAGAACATCAGGGTCTAGAGAGGGGCGCTCATGATAAGAACATCAGGGTCTAGAGAGGGGCGCTCATGATAAGAACATCAGGGTCTAGAGAGGGGCGCTCATGATAAGAACATCAGGGTCTAGAGAGGGACGCTCATGATAAGAACATCAGGGTCTCGGGAGGGGCGCTCATGATAAGAACATCAGGGTCTAGAGAGGGGCGCTCATGATAAGAACATCAGGGTCTAGAGAGGGGCGCTCATGATAAGAACATCAGGGTCTCGGGAGGGGCGCTCATGAAAACAATGAAAAAGTCATTATTGTAGTCTCTGTTATGACCTTGTTTTCACATCCACAACAGGCCTTAATTAATATCCCCTAAGAACGTGGAAATAATGAGTCTGGAAATTACTTTCCTCTTATCTTTATCACATCTATTTCAATTATTTGTTAGTCAGGGGCTAGACAAATGAGTGAAGTATTAATTATTAATTTAGAAGATACTGAGCCCAGCAATGATAAACTCGCAAACACTATGTACACACATACAGTATATACCCACATACACAGACACGTACATACATATACAGGGGCACAAACGCGCACACACACACATCCAAACAATCATACACGCAACACACACACACACACACGCCTCATGGAAATTTAATATATCTCAAACTATATACGTATCGTTAATATACAGCAATATTTCACAATATATTGGATTATAATCTAATAATTGGTGCTTTAAGATATTGTATATATTATATTGCATATATTTAATCCCTGTGAAATACATTATAATTACATTTTACTCCTATTATCTGTGGGTTGATTTTGACCTTGAACCTTTGTCAGCTGTTTGTTAGGATTGGATGAACGACCTAAGTTTAGCGCAGTACTGTGCTGCTTACAATTCAGTGAATATTGTATTTATTTCCCTGTACCAGGTATTCCCAGACCGGAATACTGAAGTATTCCTTGGTGTTTCCCTCTCTAAATGCTAATATTTGTAAATGTCATTCCTATATGCTGGGAGTATTATATTTATATAATAATTATATATTATATTTGTTAATGTCATTCCTATATGCTGGGAGTATTATATTTCCAATATGTACAATATTCTGTGAATATGTCGACTTTTTGTAAAATGTAATGATAATCTAAACAGTTACATTTTTATGTATTGTCATAGGTAAATATGTAAATGTTATTTCAGGAATGATTTGGGAAAAGTTAAATATGTGAATGGTGGGGGGATCTGAAATAATGCCATGACCTGGCCACTTTGTAGTGAACACGTTTCTGAGCCTAGATAGGGAAAACCGTAGACAATAATTTCTGTCATCAACTGAGCCAAAATAATTAAAATGCAAAACTGACGTATGCAGTTCAGCACATTAGGTTGTTCTTTTCAGGAATACAGTATCTACATTTTCTCACAAAATAACAGGTAGGCCTATGTTGTGGATTATCGTAGGTTTTCGTTTGTTTGTTTTTTTAATACCCCAAAAGTCATTTAGACAGAAAAAAATCTGCAGTTTTCCAATCATCCAATTCTTCCTACGCTTTTCCGTAGTTCCCTGGTTTGCGTTCTTTCTGGACGTTTGACAGAAGTGGCCGGGGCGCACGTGTGGGCTGTCAGTGTTTTGAGAGCAGAAACTCATCTCCGCCCGCTGCACCTCATCGCCTCGCGGTAATATCCGCCCGCGAGCCACCTGGGACCGTCGGAGTGGAATGCGGAGCGGCACATCCACCCGCCAAACCGCCGCTGATTGGGTTCTTCAGACCCGCTACGGTCACGCGCTGCTACCCCGTGCGCAGATGGCGAAGTTGCGACCATGGCTACCCGACCCTCAGCACATCAACTAGCGCGAAGCGCCGCACTGTAACCGCGATTCGTCAAGTTATTGATTTTGTGCAGACTGGAATACTCCCCCAATTACTTTTACAAATGAATGATAACTGTAAGATCTTGAATGCCATTTTTTTATTTATTATTTTATTTTTTTGTATTTACCCAATATTCTGCAACTTCATAAATCACTTGGGAAGTGCATTTAATGACTTTCGACTCATATTTACACTCAAATTTGCAATTGCATTGAAAAGGAACACACATTTACAACTAGGCCCACTTCCTTTAGTATTCTGTTTGAGTTTCGTATCACCTCAGCTCCAATAAAAGGTTTCACAGTAAACGTCAAATTGAAACTTTTGAGTTGTAGCGTTTACTTGAAAAGAAAGGCCCCCTCAAAGTTCCACGGTCTGGGCCATTGAAGCTTTGTGCCAGAAGCAGCGTTGCTGGCTTGGGCTGGCGCTCCACCGTCTGATGCTCATCTATCAATGCCACTCATAAAAAGGGCTGCTAGTCCAGCACCATATTTTACTCAATAATGCATCATCAATAATGCACACACACAGATAATGCACAGGGTAATTACACCCAGAACACACACACACACACACAGATAATGCACAGGGTAATTACACCCAGAACACACACACACACACACACACACACAAAGATAATGCACAGGGTAATTACACCCAGAACACACACACACACACACATATAATGCACAGGGTAATTACACCCAGAACACACACACACACACACACACACACACACACAATGCTCAGGGTAATTACACCCAGAACACACACACACACAGATAATGCTCAGGGTAATTACACCCAGCACACACACACACACACACAGATAATGCTCAGGGTAATTACACCCAGCACACACACAAACACACACACACACAGTTAATGCACAGAGCAGTTACAAACAGCCAACCAATCACCAACATAGACAGTTTTACAGCAACATTTTGTAACTTAAGCGATGTGTAAAATTTGTTCTGGATTCTGTCCACGTTCTGTTTAAGCGGTTAGCCTACACCTGGCACTCGGAGACATAGTATTTAATACAAATGCAAATACCATTGTTGCCGAAGGCCAACTCAGCCTGGGGCATATACAGCAAAATCATGGGTGGAAAATCAACTGAGAGAGCGCTTTGAGCACTTTTAGCGTACATCGCCCCTATTAAACAAGTCATTCTGCTGTGTAGGATCCAGATTTCAGTGAGGATGGAAGAATCGTGAGCTTACATTGAAATGGACACCGCTCGACAAAATAATTAAATATACATCAATCAGGACATAAAAGATAGCATGAGTCATAATTTAGCCCTGCACATTGGCTTTACACAGGTTCATAAAAATGTATAGTCACCTGTGATTAACATTCTGTTAACATTTTGAGTTTTCTGTTTGTTTTCTTGCTTGGTTGCTGTTTCTATCTTTTCCCCGCCACCTTGAGACTAAAGATTAGCTCTATAAATTTCCTGAACATTGTAAAGCTGATGTAACAATCACTACTGGTAATTGAAAGCAATGGACTTCTAGAACACTGACTTAGAATTGTGAGAAAACAAAAACATTCCAAAAAAACCTACTCGTCAAAGGGATCTTAAGGGATTTCCGTAAAGCAACGTCTGGCATCATGTCATGAAAGCTTAATGTGTGCCTGTAACTAGCTCTCATAGGTCTTGTCGTGCCAGTAGGAGTTACAGCTGCTTAATGGAGAATGCCTGAAAAGCCCCGGATGATTGTATTTGAGGAAATGATTAAACTCCCTGAAGCTTTTGTGTGAGACGAGGGCAGAACCAAAACGCACGCAACACTAGACATTTCATTTTCAAAACTAAAACGCGCTTTATATATGAAACTCTACGTATGAAAATGTAATGAAACAATAGCCAGTGTGCGCACACACACACAAATCAATTATGGAGATATGGAACATGAATATTCTACCACATTTGTGCAATCATGTTTACATTGGCAGAGTAAAATCTTCTTTTTCATATATAATTGCAGATAAAGAGGCCCAAGAAGATCATCGAGGCCCATTGTTGACATAACTATGAGATGTACGTTTGATGCTTTATTTATTATCATTGTAAAAAAAAAAATAACCATAGTAAACCAAAAAAAGTGGATGAGGAATTAAATATCATAATGGTAGGCCTTGTAATAATGAATAAATATGGCAACTCAGCAGACTCATGCAGAATATTCCGGAAAACGTGATCACCTTTCTGTGTGCTCTTCAACATCACATGACCCCGTGCACATTTATTCTACATTACTGACATTTACCAGACCCTCTATTCCACAGTGACTCAATCAACTTTTACACAGAATCCATTTATACTGTAAAAATCCATCTGTTCATTTGGTAATGCTTGGCTACAGCAAAGCAGCGCGCTGTCCTTCACATTATTTCAGCTCTGCTTGCACTTAATGAGTAAAATGCATCAGATCAATGGCTCCTGCAATTAAAAGTGTAACATTTAATTGTGTAAACGGCTGCACCAGCCAAGCAGTGTAAAAACTAGAAGGGTAAATATATGTACTTGGAGTAATGTCAACTCTTTAATGACGCTGACTGCTGGTAATTCATCTATGGGTGACATATAGAGACATCGGTGTATTATATATGGGTAAGTAAGTGGTTTCCATGTTTCATTCCCACGTAGGACACTGCTGTTGTACCCTTGAGAGAGGGCAACCTTAATTACTTCAGTATATCCTCCTAAAACACAGCAATGTATTTGTGTCCCCTGTAGGGGACACGAGTCTCTGGTCTTAATCTCATACTATGCAGAAACCTACCCTATACAGAAATGTACATCTTTACGCTTTTTTCCCCAGGTGTGAACTGGGCCTTCACAGAAATGTACACATTTGTGCTTTTTTTCCCCCAGTGTGTGAACTGGGCCTTCACAGAAATGTACATCTCTGTGCTTTTTTTCCCCCCAGTGTGTGAACTGGGCCTTCACAGAAATATACATCTCTGTGCTTTTTTTCCCCCCAGTGTGTGAACTGGGCCTTCACAGAAATGTACATCTCTGTGCTTTTTTTCCCCCCAGTGTGTGAAAGTTTCACGGTGAATAGTCTACACAATAAGCCTCTGTATATTTCCACAGCTGACTTTGTGACGCACGGTTATTTGATTCTGGCGGGCAGGTTCTGACCTGGCAGAGCAGAGTAATTTCAGGATAATTCATAGATCAATGTTACATGCCGTAGTCAATGAAGGAGCCGACGGTACTACAAGGCTGTACATTCCCACATGTTTCAGGATTTGTCTTATGGTGACTGTCCAACCCAAAGTGACGGGCAGGACTCAACACCTACTGCTGTAAAAACCTCATATCTTCAACAGAAAAATAAATAAAATAGAATGATTATCAGGGACAGCAAAAAAAAAAAAAAAGAACTACTTCAAGGAGAACATGAGGAGAACATGCACACTCCACACAGACGGGTCCCGGCCACCATTCAAACCCGGGACCTTCTTTCTGTCAGGCAACAAGACTATCCTCTGCACCATGGTGCCGCCCAATAGGCCCTTTGGTTCTGAAAGTTCTGGAACCTTCTATTTAACACCATCCGTCTCACCTTATCAGATACTGGGTGAAAATGCACATCAAGTAATGTGAACCATTTTGCCACACAGGAAATCTTATTAATGAATGCAGGGATCACAGGTATATACGCACGTGCTGTAAGGACTAAGGTTGAATATGTGACACATTTAAAGGAAGTATATCCAAAATTCTGATAATTAATTTTAAGCTTTGTTGAATTCTGGCCTTTCTTCTGTTGAGAAAACTATGGATAAGGCCCGATGCCTCTGAAAATAGTTACAAACTTTGTGCTGGTGAAAGATGGGGTAATACTGACATCTTGTGGCACATTTATGAAACTATGTTTTCACACATTAAAGTCCTCCTACATTAAAATGGTTTCAACAGGCCCATCTGATCAACTGCAAAAGGAGAGATAATATTTTATAATACAAATCTATTTATATATAATAGGCTAGCTATATATTATAATAAAATATTTTCTATATACTTGTTATTTATTAAATATACTAGTTGCACTGACAGGATAGCTATATATTATAATAAAATATGTTCTATATACTTGTTATTTATTAAATATACGAGTTGCACTGACAGAATAGTTATATATTATAATCAAATATTTTCTATATACTTGTTATTTAATAAATATACTAGTTGCACTGACAGGATAGCTATATATTATAATAAAATATGTTCTATGTACTTGTTATTTATTAAATATACGAGTTGCACTGACAGAATAGCTATATATTATCATCAAATATTTTCTATATACTTGTTATTTAATAAATGTACTAGTTGCACTGACAGGATAGCTATATATTATAATAAAATATGTTCTATATACTTGTTATTTATTAAATATACGAGTTGCACTGACAGAATAGTTATATATTATAATCAAATATTTTCTATATACTTGTTATTTAATAAATATACTAGTTGCACTGACAGGATAGCTATATATTATAATAAAATATGTTCTATATACTTGTTATTTATTAAATATACGAGTTGCACTGACAGAATAGCTATATATTATAATCAAATATTTTCTATATACTTGTTATTTAATAAATGTACTAGTTGCACTGACAGGATAGCTATATATTATAATAAAATATGTTCTATATACTTGTTATTTAATAAATGTACTAGTTGCACTGACATTCTAGGGTTACGTTTATATTAAGAAGAGTGCAAGAATGGTGAGATGTCTGCCAGAGTCTGTACGGCAGCTGACTTTCAAACCCATATCTGAAAACAGAGGTAGAAACGAGTCATATGCTTGTAGTTGTAGTACTTATATTCTCCACAGGGTGGACTATTAGTTCTGTGATTCAATACAGAACAGGTTTTTTTCGAGTATTGCATTATTAAAACAGAATGATAATGATGCTAATGGGTTTTATTATTATTACTGTTCTTGTTTTTGTTGTTATGTGAATTTAGGTATTATTAGCAAATCTCTGCAGGTCGCAGCTGCTTGGTGTGATTATATAAGACCTTTTATGGTAATCACAATAATAATTTAACAGCATTTCCTTATAACTATGCTTGTATGCGCATGTTTCCTAAACCAGGAAGAACAGGGCTCACCTATCTGGCGCTGATGTCACCGGTGCAGGTGTCGTATAAAGGCGCCGGAGCGAAGCACAGTTTTTACTTTGGAAGAGTTATGCTGGTGTTGTGGTAAACAATTAAATATAAATAAAATAAAACAGGAAAGAACTCACCAAACTTTAAATGGAAAAATAGCAGGTTTACAACATTACGGTAGGTTTTATTTTGTTGTTGTGACAGCTGCTCTGCGCTGTAACGAGTGTTTAAGTAAAGTATTAAACACGTAATGTCGAACAGAGATTTGTGTATGTGCGCGCTAAGGATCCACGGTGTAAGTAGTTAATAAAGCGGGCTATGAATGTCCGCGAGGGTTAACTTGAATTAACTTTATAACATATAATATTGTTACGATTTGTGTTTTTGTTTAGAATCACTGTCATCGTGGAAGCGTAGCCTACGTAGCCCAAATACTTCCGAACAGGCCAGCCCGCCTAGGCTTCTTGTTTTAACTTACACTCCGTGTAGTCAGCCGTGTCATCATTTGACTGCTAATTCTAATTTAACTGAGAATTTACATTATGTATACACAATTGCAGTTTTGAAATAATAGGCCCCTCATACTAAACTGTTGACTTATTTGTGGTTTGTAACTTACAATGTGATTAAACGTATGCTAGTGTATGTGGACACAACTTCAGATCTCAGTTTTAGCGCATTTCGAAATTGACATATATTACGCAACTATAAAAGCAGTCGTGTGGATCTTTAAAAGGGGAAATGTCACGTTTCTGCGAGTTAATCTTTACTCGGCTACAAAAAAAGTTGCTGGTGTTACGAAAAGTTTAAAACTTCAGATCGTTTGCCCCAAATCCACTTAGTTGGACCCAGTTTCGCGTTATAACGTAGATACTTGCCTGAAACCTTTCTAACAGATGCCTTGATCGTTTACTTCAACTTTTTAAGCTTTATGTATGTTTGATATTCGTATCACGCCGATTCATGGTCCCGGTCGTGTAGTAAATCTGTGAACGTGTCGCTGTTTTCTCAGATTTCCTGTACAAATTTACATAAGTAAACAAATACTTTTTTTGAAAGTCTTACGTTTTATTTTAATATGTTTTTAAGGTTTTATTTTAATGTTTTGCAGCGGAAGTATAATGAATGACCATTCCTTTTCTAGATTCCTTAAACTACATGGTTTCTTTTCTCTCTCTCTCTCTCTCTGTGACGTATGATCACTGAAGAGGCCACTGAAATCAAATGGTTAATGCGAGTATTTTGCGCGTTGATGTTGCCCATTGTAAGTGATGAGGTTCTGGTGGTCTTATACCCCAATGGTTTAGGTTCCTCACAATTACTGTCCCCTATAGGGATTAGCCTAATCTGGATTGTTTTGGTAAATGTGTAGCTATATAAATTGGTGATGGTTCTTCAGCTAAACTGGGCTATGAGTTTAGTTCCTCACTTCATGATTCGTTGTTTTTATTTTCTCAGAGAAACCTCTCTGGCTCTCTAACTGAATGTATTCTTTGTTCTTTTCCTTATTTACTTTTAAAATTGTATTTATATTCTCAAACCAGGTATGGGCCAGAGTGACACCTTGGTCCAGGTGCGATGAACCTTGTGCAGCCTTGCGCAGAAGACGAGGTCGCTCGTAGGTTTTTTTGCGCTCGGTCTGGAAACCTCACGCCCGACCCCTGCCACGCCCACAGCCACGCCCTGCACCAGGTGCCACCGCCTCTAGATCTTAACTTTCTCCGTCTCTGATGAGTGAGCACATGCTGGCCATCACCTGCTTGGCGTCAGTCCCACTGCCCCGCCCGAAATCTCCACCCCCCTGCGATGTGATGGAACCCGGCCACGTCCGGCAGGAGAGCCACGCCCAACAGGCCCCAGACCCGGAGCTGCAAGACCACGCAGAATTCCGGCTGCAGGTCGACTTCTTCCGGAAGCTGGGTTATTCCCAGCGGGAGGTCCGAGCAGTTCTGCAGAAGCTGGGCCTGAGTACCGACACCAACACCGTGCTGGGGGAGCTGATCCGTAACCAGGCTGACACGGAGAGGGAGACTGTTCCCCTGCCGCCCGTCCTGGTCCAGCGGGTCGGCGGCTCCACCTGGGCCCCAGGGAGCCTGTCCGCCACCCCCCCTCCGCAGGATGATGTTTCTGGGGAGGACGGGTCCCTCAAACCCATCGTCATCGATGGCAGCAATGTGGCGATGAGGTGAGCGAGGTCATGGGACACGCATCTATTGAACAGGAAGTTCACTGAGTAGTTTGCTACATTTAGCTGAACCCCGTGAGGTGTGTCAGGGCTGGAGACGGTGTCTGTATCGGAATCAGCGCCCTTCTATACTATTGAGTGTTAGTTGAGTACATTGGATGAGAACATTAAGTAGGCGATATGTTCTCTAAATCTAGTTTACTTAAAATCCCAGAATGTACTTATTTCCGGTTTTTG
Source organism: Ilyophis sp. 1 JC-2022 (assembly GCA_022702515.1). Lineage (NCBI taxonomy): Eukaryota > Metazoa > Chordata > Actinopteri > Anguilliformes > Synaphobranchidae > Ilyophis > Ilyophis sp. 1 JC-2022. The sequence goes on from CM040406.1 coordinate 53,800,397, forward strand.
CTGATAATAGAATTGATGATATTTTGTACGTACTGCCTGTCGCTAAACAGTATGCAGTATGCAGTATGCAGCCGAATGGCAATGTGACTTACTGCCCTGCCTGGAGCTTCTGCTGTCATTTTATCATAAATCCACACACACACATTACCTGGTAGAACACACCCAACAGGGACATTGTTCACACACACACACACACACACACACACACACACACACACACACGTGTATCTGTTCATATGTATTTGCCTGTAAGGTTTAGGTAAATTATTAACCTGAATTGCTTCAGTAAATATGCAGCCGTGTGCATTGATTGTGTGTAAGGAATGTCAGCTGTGTATGTTGCACTGGATGAGAACGTCTGCAAAAGGAGCAGTTTAGTAGGAAGGAGCAGAGTGAGCGATGTTATAGCCGCCCTCGTACAGGAGAGAGAGGTGCTGAAGGAGCAGTTTAGTAGGAAGGAGCAGAGTGAGCGATGTTATAGCCGCCCTCGTACAGGAGAGAGAGGTGCTGAAGGAGCAGTTTAGTAGGAAGGAGCAGAGTGAGCGATGTTATAGCCGCCCTCGTACAGGAGAGAGAGGTGCTGAAGGAGCAGTTTAGCAGGAAGGACCAGGAGTGAGCGATGTTATAGCCGCCCTCGTACAGGAGAGAGAGGTGCTGAAGGAGCAGTTTAGTAGGAAGGAGCAGAGTGAGCGATGTTATAGCCGCCCTCGTACAGGAGAGAGAGGTGCTGAAGGAGCAGTTTAGTAGGAAGGAGCAGGAGTGAGCGATGTTATAGCCGCCCTCGTACAGGAGAGAGAGGTGCTGAAGGAGCAGTTTAGTAGGAAGGAGCAGGAGTGAGCGATGTTATAGCCGCCCTCGTACAGGAGAGAGAGGTGCTGAAGGAGCAGTTTAGTAGGAAGGAGCAGAGTGAGCGATGTTATAGCCGCCCTCGTACAGGAGAGAGAGGTGCTGAAGGAGCAGTTTAGCAGGAAGGACCAGGAGTGAGCGATGTTATAGCCGCCCTCGTACAGGAGAGAGAGGTGCTGAAGGAGCATTTTAGCAGGAAGGACCAGGAGTGAGCGATGTTATAGCCGCCCTCGTACAGGAGAGAGAGGTGCTGAAGGAGCAGTTTAGTAGGAAGGAGCAGAGTGAGCGATGTTATAGCCGCCCTCGTACAGGAGAGAGAGGTGCAAAAGGAGCAGTTTAGTAGGAAGGAGCAGAGTGAGCGATGTTATAGCCGCCCTCGTACAGGAGAGAGAGGTGCTGAAGGAGCAGTTTAGCAGGAAGGACCAGGAGTGAGCGATGTTATAGCCGCCCTCGTACAGGAGAGAGAGGTGCTGAAGGAGCAGTTTAGCAGGAAGGACCAGGAGTGAGCGATGTTATAGCCGCCCTCGTACAGGAGAGAGAGGTGCTGAAGGAGCAGTTTAGTAGGAAGGAGCAGAGTGAGCGATGTTATAGCCGCCCTCGTACAGGAGAGAGAGGTGCTGAAGGAGCAGTTTAGCAGGAAGGAGCAGAGTGAGCGATGTTATAGCTGCCCTCGTACAGGAGAGAGAGGTGCTGAAGGAGCAGTTTAGCAGGAAGGACCAGGAGTGAGCGATGTTATAGCCGCCCTCATACAAGAGAGAGAGGCTAAAGAGAGGGGTGATTGTGCTATAAGATACGGCTCTGGCGTGGGAACGGTAAGAACAGGTTTGTGTGAGCGCTTCTGTTCTTAAGCTCTGTAAAATCCACTCTATGCAAAGAAAATAATAGCTCAGCCGTTGCTGTGCAAATGAATTTACGTTTGATTCAAATCGGGATCGAAAAGAAAAATCATAGTGTGGCACTGAGCCAAAAAACACAATGAAACCTTGCACACGTGTAATAGCTGAAACAGTGGACATCACCGCTGTCTGTCTGTCTGTCTGACATGGGAGTGTTAACGGCAATTCATAGCGAACGGACGTCCGCAGGGTCCGCGCTGACCTAAATGACATCATAGCAGAAAAACGGACCCTGAGCAGCCGAGGCAGTCCTCCCTGCAGACCTGTCTTTTCACCTACACGCACACGCACACGCACACACACGCACACGCACACACGCTCACTCACTCACACACACACACACACACTCACGCTCACTCACACACACACTCACTCACTCGCACACGCTCATTCACTCACTCACACACGCACACGCGCACGCACGCACACACGCACTCACACACGCACTCACACGCACTCACACACGCACTCACACGCACACGCACACACGCTCACTCACTCACACACACACTCACACACGCACACGCACACACGCTCACTCACTCACACACACGCTCACTCACTCACACACACGCACACACACACACACACAAGCTCACTCACTCACCCACACGCTCACTCACGCACACGCACACACGCTCACTCACTCACTCACACACACTCACTCACTCACTCACTCACTCGCATACGCTCACTCACCCACACACTCACTCACACTCACACACACTCACACGCTCACTCTCACTCACTCACTCACACACACGCTCACTCACTCACGCTCACTCACACACGCACACGCTCACTCACACACATGCACACGCTCACTCACACACATGCACACGCTCACTTACGCTCATTCACTCACTCACTCACACTCGCACGCACACATATGCACTGTCTCACATGCACTCACAAACGCACTCTCACTCGCGCACATGCATGCACACACACTCACACACAGATGTACAAAAGCATGCACACATAAGGCATATGTACACACTCTCAAATACACATATCTCTTTCACTCTCGCTCACAATTACACAGATGTACAATCACATACAGATACATCACACACACACACACACACACACACACACTCAAACTAACATTGTCTTAGTTTCCTACAGTTATTAAACTCCGCCTGTGCATGCCTGAAGTGAGCTCATTGCGTTGGTTTCAGGATGCAAATCCTGCCGACATGTCAACACCCGCACTTCCTTCTGTCTCGACCCTGTCTCAGTGTGTGTGTGTGTGTGTGTGTGTGTGTGACAGGGTGGGGCAGGGGAGCAGGCCTGTTTTGGGCTGTGGTTTAGAGATAATGAGGTTACAGAATGGTGGAGTGGAGGGAATGGCTTCTTAGATCACATAAACTGCCTTATGCACAAACATCATTATTAGCCTTGAATACTTTATTTATTTATACCACTGTAATTGGGATTGTGCTTTCACATGGAGACATGGGGGAAATGAATAACTTATCGTATACGTTGCAATATGTGTATTGACATGACCAATTTTTATGGCACAAGCAATATTAACTGCCTGAATGGTATACATGGGATTAAATCTGAAATTATGCATGGCTAACTACGGTCAGTAACTTTCCAATGATTTGATTAGTCATATACAGCACCATAATTAATTGGACAGTGACGCATATCCGATATGAATGAAAATACCCTCAAATTAAAGCTGACAGCCTGCACTTCAACCTCATTGTCATTGTGTCCTTTCAAACTCAAAGTGCTAGAGTACAGATCCAAAGTAACAAAAGATGTGTCACTGTCCAATGAATTATGGTGCTCGCTGTATCTTCTTGATCAACTGATGGCGGCAATCAGACTATTATTACAAAAACTGCAAAAACATTTTTTCGAAAATGTAAAAAAATCCAGAACATATTATTAATATGAACGTTTTTGTCCTCGTTAACTAACGCGTTTGTTAGTGTTCACAGAATCAACTTCAGCATCTGCTCCTCGAGACTAGTAGCGTGTAGGACTTTGAAGTTACCCCATTTCTGACGTCACAGTGCTTAATTCTCCCGTCACTAGCGAGACTTCTCCAAAACGCTTTTCCTGCGTTAGTGGAACAATACTGTTTGTGTGGTTCGTCTACGGCTACGCAGAGAGCCGTTAAGGACGTCCGTCCACTGTAAACTACTTGCAATGTGGCAATGCGGTAGTTTAGGAAGTTTGCTAAGAATCCTGTAGTAGTGGATCAAAGAAGTTAACTGTCTCTTCGTGTAATATCTGAGAGGAACAGGCAGTTGGCCAACCCATCTGAAAATGGCAGCTCCGAACTACTAAATTGGTCAGGGGAAGTCGAAATCGCAGATTTTTTACTACAACAAATGTACCAGAAAATTAACTAGTTTTTTTTTGTTTGTTTGTTTAGTTATGCCAAGGTTTTCAAGAAAATATTCAGATTTCAAATTTGCAGTGGAATGCTATTTTTGACATTGGCGCTATTGAGCTGGTGCTTCCTCATACATATTTACGCAGGAGGTTTGGCGCTTCCTCATAAATATTTACGCAGGAGGTTTGGCGTTTCCTCATACATATTTACGCAGGAGGTTTGGCGCTTCCTCATAAATATTTACGCAGGAGGTTTGGCGTTTCCTCATACATATTTACGCAGGAGGTTTGGCGCTTCCTCATACATATTTACGCAGGAGGTTTGGCGCTTCCTCATACATATTTACGCAGGAGGTTTGGCGCTTCCTCATACATATTTACGCAGGAGGTTTGGCGCTTCCTCATACATATTTACGCAGGAGGTTTGGCGCTTCCTCATACATATTTACGCAGGAGGTTTGGCGCTTCCTCATACATATTTACGCAGGAGGTTTGGCGCTTCCTCATACATATTTACGCAGGAGGTTTGACTTTTGTGCAGAAGTCACCGTGCAGCCAGATTGGGAAAACGTAATTAATTCGGTCACGCTGCCACTCTCTTACACTACCCACAAGTAGACAATTATGGTTAGCTAGCTTCCAAGTTAGCTCTCAAGATAATACGTTTTCTACTTGAATATTTGTGTTCATATTCATATATTAACATTGCTCAATTTCCAGACCGACCATCTTTCTCAAACATTTTCAAATTGTGTCATATCTAAAGATAAATTCCAGCCACAGTTGATGTAAAAAAATGTAAAAAAAAATTTTAAATATAAATTTTTGGGCATGAAAAACCCAATGTGTTTTGCTACACCATCTTTATTGAGTAACTGGCTCGTTTAAACTGTGATTCCATGTTCTTCCTGGAACCGCAGAGTCCCTCTGCTGGACTTTGTTTTCACCTTAAAACCCAACAGGCAATTGGGACCCAAGAAGCCAGGTGGTGTGAGAGTTAACACTGTGACCTGTTGGTTTCAGGTGATCCATCACAGGCTTCGGTGGTAAGGAGACTCTGTGTTTCCAGTGTTAAGAATGTGGAGCTGAGTTTCTGTTGGCCGAAGGAATATCAGGTTTCATTTCCATCAACACGAAATCCAAAACTGGCACTGTGGTATGCTGGAGACGAGTACAAAAGGCTCGTCATGTACAAAAGGCTCATTTTCCTTAATATGCTTACTGATCGATTGAGCTGATATCAGGTGGCTGGGCTGGGCTGGAGAGTTTTATAGAGCAGATCTAAAAACCCAGAACCATGTGACTTTGGGGAAGGGGGGGGGTGTTTGTGTTTATACATACGGACCATTGACGGGCACATTAAACTTTATTATGACTTTATTTCCTTCCCGTACTCGCAATGCTGTCAGAACTGCCAGATTTAATTGATGAAATTTAATTGATTGTCAAGCACATCTTTTGTTGCAAGAAACAACATCAAATCTGGAATTCTGTACGTTGTACATTTCAGTGGCGATTTGGCTGAATGTTGTATGTTGCCGTGGTGAATTGGCTGAAGGTTGTATGTTGCCGTGGTGATTTGGCTGAATGTTGTATGTTGCCGTGGTGATTTGGCTGAATGTTGTACATTGCACTGGTGATTCGTTTTGCTGGTGAAATTTTTGAGCGCTTTTTCTCTGGCCAGAGTTCACCAAGATCCCTGCCTTCTTGTCTGTCTGCCCACAGCCACGGCAACAAGGAAGTGTTCTCCTGCCAGGGGATCCAGCTGGCCGTGAAGTACTTCCTGGATAGAGGTCACACGGACATCACTGTCTTTGTACCCTCCTGGAGGAAGGAACAGCCCAGGCCCGATGTACCTATCACAGGTGAGCTGTGTGTGTGTGTGTGTACACTTGTTCTGGTTTGTGTGTGTGTATGCGTGTGTAAAGTAGCCAGTGCACACTTTTGCTAATTCTGGCTCCAGCCATTTAAAGATATATTGCTGTGTGCAAATTCTCCTACTATTTGTTTGTGGTTATTTGGCCGATGCTTTTATACAAAACTTACAAAAAGTAATTTTTGAATAAAAGTAAATTTGTATAAAAGTGCGTTTAACGTGGTAAGGGAACAGCGCTAGAGACGGGCAAAGCTAGGGTAAGTGCCTCCATTGTGGTGCCTGCCTCAGGAGTGGAGAGAAGGGTTTGTTTTTTAAAGTTTGTTTTAAATGTAAACATTGAGGCGTAGTCTGAAAAGGTGGAGAGCCAGGGAAGAGCCAGGCCAATGAGGCATGAGAAAAGGGCGGAGCCTCCTTGTGTTGTGAAGTGTAGAAGCTGTGGGACTGGGTGGTGGAAGCTCAGCTGGTCATCCGGGGTCACGCCACGGCTCTCAGCCCAAAGGGAGGTAACTGAAGCGTCGGTCTGTGTGAGGAGCCGTTTGCCAGGAGGATACGGAGCGGAGGGGACATCCAGGCTTCTGTATCTGCCAGGCATGTGTGAGGAGCCGTTTGCCAGGAGGATACGGAGCGGAGGGGACATCCAGGCTTCTGTATCTGCCAGGCATGCAGAGATGCGTGTCTCAACTTGACTCAAACGAGCCCCAGATGCCCACCGTTAGAGATGAGAGAAGAGTCTTACTATTGACGGGTCCTTCTCATAATTTCCGTGTCTAGCCCAGTTTGTTTACAAAGTAACTCTGCACTTATGCCTAAGGATAGGAAATGTGTGATATCATCCACTCCAAAATAAACACGCGGTTTCAGAAAGAAAATCCATATTGGACATTGTTTTTAAGTGCTGTCATCTTGCTCTGTGGTGTTTGCTTGTTCTATGTACTGGGCTGCGTTCAGGTCCAAAATGTATCCTTTCTTCCTGTCGTTCCCTTCCCTTGCTTCAAGGGGGGAATCCCCAAAATGCCAGGATGAAATATGGCAGCCACACCAAGTGTGATTCGGATCCAATTTAAGAAAGGGGAGTTATTATATTCCCCAAGGGTATAAAATGCAAGCCTCCAGTAAAAAGGGAATCCCACAATGCAATTCTCCGCATGTAAAAAGTGGGCGGTCACCACCACAGAACTATGTGGCGGTCACATTTCAACTCTAAAATGTTGCGAGGGCGGTTCGGTTCTGTTTTTGTTTGTTTCTCGTCAATCCTCCCTTGCAGAGCACCTTTTTAAGCTTGCTTGCTGCACGTAGCAAACTGCGTCACAAGATGGTTCCCTCGAGGGAAGACAGCTAGGGAAGGGAGCGTGTTAAATTGGATTTTAATGCAGCCCTGTGCAGCGTTCGAATCAGCACTCTTCCACACTGTTGAGTAGCCTTGGTGAGTAGATTGGACGAGAAAGTTGTTGAGTAGCCTTGGTGAGTAGATTGGACGAGAAAGTTGTTGAGTAGGCGAAAATTTTTCTAATTGAAACACCCGGATGACACACTTACTTCCGGGGTTTCGCTGAGTATATTCGGGAGCACACTTTTCAAGAAGTACACAAACATTTTGGTTTCATAAATATGACGTGAAGCTTCGTTTTTTTTAAAATGAGGCGCAAGTTTCGCTGACGTTTCCTTCAATACAACAAAAACAACAGGTGACATGGCAGCGCAAGGGTGGGGCTCAGGGTTGCCAGATCTTGAAAGACTTTTCAGACAAATGGCGACTCAAAACAAGCCTGAAATATATTTTTAACCGAAACCAACATATTTTAAATAGAAATAATCATATTTTAACTTTTTTAAATAAGTGTGTGCTTTGCGACTTTTCACTTTTACCCGTGACTGCACCTGTGACGTGGCAACACTGGTGGGACGTCTTATGACCTATACGGTTGGAAAATAGTATGGTGGATATATTTTTTTCGCAGACTGCTAAACAGTGCACATTAAACAGCACACTTCTGCCAGTGCACTGTACGCAGGAGACGGGGCGCAGTTGATAGGGCTCTGATTCCGAGTAAATAGTGCACTATTTAGGGTATTGGCCATTTTGTAGGGTGTCAAAAATTCTATGGCTGTGTCCGAAATCGCTCCCTATTCACTATATAGTGCACTATTTAGGGTATCAGCCATGAGTGTCCAAGTTCAGAATGTCAAATTTGACACCCTAAATAGTTCACTCATTATCCCCCACAAAGCACCACAATATGTATGGCACAAACGATGTACACTACATCGCCGGAGACATTTTTTTGTCAAGATGGCGACGGCTGAGCCTGCGCTGTTCTACAAATGTTCATATAAATGTTTCATCTTGTATGTTAAATCAGTGTAATCGGCTTGAAAAACGAAATATAAATAAACACGGTAGATTAAATATATTACAAAGTGTTAACTATATATTTTTAATTTAACAGTTATTACTATGTTTAATGGAAAATGCAACTTAATTAGCTGGCTAGCTACCTAGTTACCTAACTTACCTATCTACCTACAACGAGACAACAAAACCACCTTTGTTCAAAATAAAAAAAGAACGCTTTTTTACCGTTTCTCGCATGCTTTCTCACCAAGCCGGTGACCGCTGTCACGCAAGCGTCGCGCGTTGCTAAGTAACACGCTCAGAAACGGTAGTGTCCGAAATCGTCTCCTCCATTCACCAGTCAATCCCTATCTAGTGCTCTATGTAGATTTCCCTAAGTAGTGTATAGGGAGGGAGTGAATGAATGAGTGAGCCATTCCGAACACAGCCCAGGTGTTTAGGTGCTGTCATCTTGCTCTGTGGTGTTTTCTTGTTCTATGTCCCGGTGTTTGGTGAACCGTGCCTGCTCCACATTTCAGTTTCCTTTCACCTTGTTTAAACCTCCTTTTATGGAAATGTCTGCTTCTGAGTTTTGCTCCTGTGAGAATTTGCACGTTAGGTCAGGCCCCATTTCGTAAGTAATTTCAAATAAAAATTTTTGTATTTTTTTTTTATTCCCCTCTTGTTCATGATTTGGGAGGGGAAGATTTGGGCCTATTTTGAAGTTCAAACATTGTGCACATTGTGCATAGTACCTTGAATACTTCCTGCGGTGTTGTTACACAACTGTACAGTAGTGATACTTTCACACTGACGTGCAAAGTGCAAGGGTTGCGTGGTTCTAACCACTATGTTCCACTTTGTAAAGAACTCTGGCCCTCACAGAGATATTGCACAACTCTCCAGATTGTCAAATGAATTGTGCAGCAATACCGGACAGTCAAAATGGAGACCCTTGTTGTCCTGTGTTCAGTGTGTTCGCCGGGATTTTTAATGGGAGCGCCAGGAAGAGCACTGGCCCGGAATCAGCTGGGAAATCCCCACAGTGCACAAGGAAATGCGGCTTTATTTTTCTAAGAAAGGAAACCTGAGTTTGCTTTATCTCTGAACTTTGTTTCACTTACCTGACTAACCTGCCAGGTGACGGGGAGGCGGCAGGGGGGAGGGGGGAGGGGGAGAATTTGCATAAGGTGTTTTCCACATTTTCTCCTGTCAGGTATTGCTGATGCAGCTCATGTGAGACATGAATGGAGTTGTTTCCCTGTTGAAGCCTGTTTCCTTTTTGTAAATGTCAAAGCTTACAGTATCAAGAATGGGGAGTTTATAATGGGCCTTTTGTTTGAGTGATGACTGTTACAATGAAATGGTTTGTAATGCCAGGATGTTCATCTGTTTATTAAAGATGAGCAAGAGTTAAATTAATAAAAAAATAATAATAATTTTCTTAAAAAAACATGAAAAATTTGGATCCAATTGTCCATTTGAGCACAGTCTCTATCGTCAAATAATGAAGAAGCGGAAGGTTTAATGTATCATCCAGACACTGCTTACTCGCTTCCGCTCAAAGCAGCCAAATGAGGAGAAATCTGGCTAGTGAAACCGCCAGGTAGCCAACGGTGTCTTTTAGCACCCATCCATACTATTGAGTAGGCTTGTTGAGTAGACAGGAAGAGAAAGTAGTTAAGTAGGTGACATTTTTTAAAAATGTAGTATACTTAAAACCCGGTATGATATGATACTTCCAGGGCTTTGCTGAGTATATTCAGAGGAATTTCAAAAAGTGGGGAACCATAATATGACGCGAAGCTTCGTTTAAAAAAATGAGGCGCAGCTTCGCTGACGTTTTCCTTCAATCACAACAAAAACAACACGTGACACGGCCGCGCAAGGGTGGGAAGTCTTACGATGCTTCCACAGTACGGATTTCTTTGCGTATTAAACAGTTTAGCAGCACATGCACACATCTGCCATTACACAGGAGACGGGACACAGTAGATAGGGCTCTGATTCGGATGCAGGCAGTTTTTTTATTTTTTTATCTATATGCAAAACATCATATGTGATGCAGAGACCCAATGCAGCACATCACCTGGGCAACAGCGTTTCCACAGTCATCATGTTTGTGGTGAATGGCCTACCTGCTAAACAGTGATGTCACCTCTTTGAGAAGCAATACGATTGGTTCCCCTAGCTGGAAACCTTCGTCTGTGGGGTGGGCCGACCCTTGACCCCTATGCGAGCCGCACCCCTGTGGAGCCAGGGGAATTTCGATTCCCTGCCATGATGCGCCCAGTACTGCGATCCCGTCCGTATCAGTGACCATCTCTGCTTCCCGCCCTGTCTGGATGAAGTGGGGGAAAAGTACATAAGGACAGCTGACTGTTCGCTCTGCTTTCTCATACATTAAGAAGAAAGGGAATGTCCTTGAGTGGCCCAGTCAAAGTCCGGTTCTGACTTGAATCAGTGAGTCTGTGACACGACTTGGAAATGGCTGCCGAACGGCAAACCTTAGCCCGCTTCACAGAGCCACTTTGTTTTGAAGATGGGAGATCAATGAACCTTCCTGCTAAGTTTGAAAAGAGACTAATCCAAAAAGACCTAAAGCCAGGATTCACTCGCTGAGGTGTTCCACCAAGTACTGATTCGGCGGGAGAATACTTTGTGTGTGTGTGTGTTTAATATAAATAGTATTATAAAAATATTAAACATAATGACTGATAAAAAAAATGATTCTGATTGGCAGGTGTGTGTGTGTGTGTGTTCCCTCGGCACACTGACAGCTTCTCATTTTTATTTTTTTAAACCTCTGACCTCATCATTTTGGAACTTTGTTTACATTTGGGCGTCCGTAGCAACTTTTATACAGCTGAACACTTGAAGTAATTCAGGTTTAGTGCCTTTTGTGAAAGCTACAACGGCACTGCCCTCCCTGGGAAATGAGCCTGTGACTTTTACATCTTTTTATTTGTTTTTTAGTAACTTCACAATGAAGAAAATACACCTTTTACACTGAAGAAGAAGAAGAAGAAAAAAAAAAATTTTTAAGAGAAATGAATACAGCAAAGCGTCTAAAGCACATAGCATTCATATTAATATCTAATTAATATCAGCATTCAAATTAATATCAGCATTCAAATTTATATAAAATTTATCAGCATTCAAATTTATATAAAATTTATCAGCAATCAAATTTATATCAGCATTCATATTAATATCAGCATTCAAAATTCAGATTAATTGATAATAGGGGGGAGTAATGAGTAACATCAATTGACATTCAAATGAAATGACTTTTCACAATGTGTAGATGGAGTGTAATACAGAGTGTGAGCAGAGAATAGTGACTTCCCATTTATTTTTATTTAATTTTTTTACAAACAAGATTGTCTTGAAAAATATACCTTTGCTTTATAAGATTAAAAGGTAATTTAGTAGTGGGGTCTTTAGTAACGGGTCTCTAACCTCCACACGGGTCTCTTTTCCCTCCAGACCAGCAGATATTGCGGGATCTGGAGAAGAAGAAGATCGTGGTGTTCACGCCGTCTCGTCGAGTCGGCGGTAAGCGAGTGGTCTGCTACGACGACCGCTTCATCGTCAAGCTGGCGTACGAGTCGGGCGGCATCATCGTGTCCAACGACACGTACCGCGATCTCCAGAGCGAGCGGCCCGAGTGGAAGCGCTGTGTGGAAGAGCAGCTCCTCATGTACTCCTTCGTCAATGACAAGTGAGAGCCGCAAAGCATGCTGGTCTCTCTCTCTCTTTCTCCTTTCTCTCCCTTTCTCTTCTCTCTCTTTCTCTCTCTTTTCTTTATTACTTTTTTGTCCTTGCTTTGTGTTTTTGAGGTTTTTTTTTGGAGTGTGTTAAAATGGGTGATTTGTGGGAATATTTTTCTTATTGTAATGTAAAATTCAGAGTATCTCTCTCGCTCTCTCTCTCATTATGTTTCTCTTTATCTACACTCCAGTTCCAGCAAATGCTTTTTTTTTTGGTAGGAAATGCATTTGTGAATATTTCCAAAGTGTGCACGATTAATTGTAAACATTAAAACCATTTCATTTTCATCTCTCTCTTTCTCTCACTCTGAAATTAAAAAAGCTTTATTGTCAGGAAATACATGTGCAAATAGACGAACGATCTCTCCTCTTTCTGACAGGTTTATGCCTCCGGATGACCCATTGGGTCGACACGGGCCCAGTCTGGAGAATTTCCTCAGCAAGAAGCCTCTGGTCCCGGAACACAAACGGCAGCCATGTCCCTATGGTAACCACAATACCCCCCCCACAGACACCCCTCTGTCTCTCCTCTGTCCCACGCTGTAGCTCCACACCTGCTTTAAAATGAACAGATCATTCAGTTCTGGAAAATAAAAGTGCATGTTCTTCATACTGAAATGAACACACCACACAAACTGTGTGTGTGTGTGTGTGTGTGTGTGTGTGTGTGTGTGTGTGTGTGTTTGTGTGTGTGAGATTATGCATCATCTCAGTTTGCTTCCTTTTTGCTTTTATCTTAAAGGAAGGAAGTGCACTTATGGGATTAAGTGCAAGTTCTACCACCAGGACCGTGCCCATCATTCCCAGCGTAGCCTGGCCGACGAGCTGCGGGCCAACGCCAAGCTCTCCTCCCTGAAGGACGACAAGAGGGGCTCCTTGCCCAAAAAGGCCGGTCACGGCGACCCCAACCAGGGCCCAGCCTTTCTGTCCTTAGAACAGGAAGTGGAGCACAGACTGAGCTTCGAGCAGCGAGGGTCGCTCAAGGGCTGCCACGTCAGCGAGAACGTGCTCCTCCACCGCTCCGGGGGCGGAGCCCACCACGGCCGGAGGCCCGCCTCCAAAAAGACTGTCAATCACCACTCCCCTGTCGGCACTGACTCCGCCTACCTCAGCAGCTCCTCCCAGGAGTGGCTGGACTCAGGCTTAGGCTCCTACGAGAGCCAGTACTCCGAGGCCTCCCACGTCGGGCCCTGCTCTTCCTCCTCCTGCACCTCCTGCAGGTCTCCTCAGCGCTATGTCCCTTCTGGCCAAGCTCCGGAGAGACAAAATGGCCACCGACAGCCGTGCAGCTGTTGCTCTCACCTGGCCCCGCCCCCCTGCCCGAGGCACTATGGTCAAGGCCCCGCCCCCTGCCAGCCTTGCTATACCACCACCCCATTTGGGGGAACCCTGTACCCGACCCCCATTCAGCACCACTACAGCCTCCCCAATAGCTTCCCCCAAATTCACCCGGGCACCCAGAAGTACTGGTCCGACTCCTACCAGCCACCCCCGCAGTCCCCTTCAGCCAACAGCCTCCCGGAACATCACAGAATGCCCCCCACCCAAGAACAAGGCCTCATGGGAGTCTACGGACGCGACCAGCGCCACTGGGCCCCCAGCCCCCCCCGCGCCCCGCCCTTCCAGTCCGAGCGAGAGGAGGTCCGTAAGAAGCTCCAGGCCATATTTCATCCCTGTCAGGTGGACAAGGTCATGGGCATGTTCCCCCACGTCCTGGACCCCCAGACCCTCGCTGCCGAAATACTCACTCTGAAGTCCCAAGGAGGAGCGCTGTGAGGTGTGGGTTTACCCCCCCACTGTCTGGGGTGACCCCGCCCCAACGCTCAGGTTGCTGTCGGTACCTTTGGAGGACAGAGTTCATCTTCATGAAAATAAAATAAAAAGCCTGCTGCTTCGGGATGTTGGATGTTGTGGCGGTTGTTATTGTTGCTGCTTGGTGTGCAGGGGGAACCGTTCCAGATATCCCGGACCATGCATCCTTTCAGATATTCCCAAAATGATAGCGGTGCTCGAGAGTTATTCTTGCCAAGCACTGGGAAGTCTTGTATTCCCCAAAAGTGCTGCCTTGATTTCTGTATAACAATATAAGCTTCCATTCCATCTGCATATTTTTATGTTTACTTTTTTTGACCCAATGCAAACACATCAAATTTGAGGACACGTTTTCTTTTCTTTTTTAGGCCATTACCACAGCAGACTCGACACATGAAATGTATTATCTTGTATGTAATATTTAAATGAAAAGCCCTCTGGTCATTTTTTATCACTGGATCATTAAAGTTGGCCCGATTTATGCTATCTCAGGATTCATGTTGTGCAGTTTGGTCTCTGGAGGAATTTATCAGTAAACACATGTTGGGCCGATCCCCTTCGCATTTTTACCCCAGTGCATTGGGACAGAAACGGACGCAGCTATTTGTGAGCGGCCTAGCTGTTGCTTGGGCACGCAAAGGCGTATGTTGCAATTGAAAGTCCGTCGCAGTCCTCTTGTTGTTTGACGCCGATGTTTGTGAAGTTCGCCGCTGAAATATGCCTGGCGCCGTGGCGCGAACGAACGGATGCGCGCGGACAGGAGGCGGCCAGGTTAACGAAGCGCGAGTCTCCTGCTCAACCTGTTTGACGGTGTACATTTTATGCAGGTGGCGCGGGACGACTGGCGGGTGCTGAGATTATCCCGTTTTTATTTATTTTTTTCTCTACCGCCTTTGGATTCTGGCGTAGTTATTTCTGAGCACACGGTACATAATGTTCGGTTCAGACTCCCGCTTTGCTTTTTCTGTATATAAATACGTCTTCAGAGTCAGGTTTTTAATTAATTTGAGACGCTAAACCTCGATCAATCAGACGTGGAAGTTAAGGTATCCCCGATATTTTTCCTCCGTGTCCATTTCGTAGGGTACGTTAATAAAATCAATGCTGCATTTGTTCTTTTCTGTCAGATTCATCACAGACCAGTGCAACTAGTTCGCCCAGGCCAGCGAAAAGTAGCACCGTTTGCCGTTACCGTTTCGCCTCACTCAGTCACTGTTCATCATGTGCACGATGGACTTTCGACCAGCACTTTATGCGCCACATCATCCGTATACGATAACATCTGAAATGAAAAATACAGACGATAACTGATGGTGCTGTTAATCACTTTATCTTGCCAATGTCAAAGCCCAGTCGGCTACCGGGGAACATTACTCTTTTTGAACCCTGATCTATGTTGAAATGTACAGGTATGTGAACATTGCCTCTGTGTCTGTCACATTGTTTTGATTTGTTTCTTTAAAAGAGGCTTGTTTTTGACGAGGTCTGCAGACGTGGATTGTTGATGCATATTGTATCTTTTGCATATAGACCTTATTTAAAGCTTGTGTTATTTACTGTTAGCCAGATCTTGCCTTGTGTATCGTGTTTTTGAAGGTGATAAAATGTACAATTTAAAAAACATTAATTTGCTGGCAGTGTACAGTGTGTATCGCTGCTTCTCCAAACATTTTATGTAATTAAGGCTGCAATTTTATCATGAGAGTCATGGATTTTGTGAAATCCAATGGATTCTTGCTAAAATCAAAAAATTTGCAATTGTGTAGGAATTTAAGCAAGTTATAGTTTGTGCAAGTGAGCAAAATACTCAGTTTCATTCCGAAGGCAGGAAAAGGTAAAGCCACTTCTCTTGCCATACCTTAGTTCAGGTTTGCCAATAACAGGTTCTTATCGTGAGAACTGTTCACACTTAATTCCTTGAATTAAATACGAGTAGAAAGGAACGGAAATTTCCCTATAGCAAACACAAGACAAACCAGTTTCAATGGCTGTAGGGAATGTTTCATGCAAGTGGTGCAAGAATGACATTTGGTACAGATGAAATGTGCCCTGAAACAGCCAGCCAAAATAATTATACAATTATAAACATTGTGGTGCTTTGCATATAAGAGCTTGCCTGTCTGGAAGGGAGTAATATCTTACTCTGACACGATACCTGTTGGCTAAGAAAAACCTTCACAATATATGGCAACAGACGTGAAACCAGTATTACTGGTTCCCATTTCTTTTTAAATCAACCTGCCACCATTTTTATCATTTCTTGTGTTTTGCAGTCTGGAGAGTGTCCCAGCAACGCTACACATATTTGCTAACCCATTTCTGAAAAGACTTGAAGGTGGCCATACATTGTGCAAGGACAGAGGAAGTGATAACTGAAAGCATTCATCAAATACAATAAATGCTCAAGTCAGTGTTATAAGCTGGTTTCCTATAGCTAGTTTCTAAACCTTTTGTGTTGTCAAAAAATAACTTTTCACATTTCCATGACGTATCACATTGTCTACTGTATGTAGTTCCGTAGTATTGCTAATTGAAACTTCTTGTGTCTTGCCTGACAATATATACACACACAATGTTTTTTAAAATTGTAGCCCTGCATGTGATCGTTGTCTGGATAAAACTCAGAACAGAAACTGTTCTGAATTGTATCCTGAAGAAAAAGGTTTCTTCGGGCCGTGTCCGAATCGGCACGCTTACCTACTATTGAGTATGCCAGTTGTATAATAAGTATACTTATTTTTGGGTTTCACTGATAATAGTATGGAGGATGTTTTTTGCATACTCCATGTCACTAAACAGTATGTAGTGAGCAGTATACAGTATGATAGTACACAGTAAACGGGATGCAGATGGGGCTCTGATTTGGACACAGCCTTGGCCTCTTCTGGAAATCTATGCCCACTGACCACAGGGTCATGCCCACTAACGTCCAGGGCCACGCCCACTAATGCCCAGGGTCATGCCCACTAACGTCCAGGGCCACGCCTCCTGTCCCAGCAGCTCTGGAGAATGCCGATAGGAATCACAGCCCTGCATTCTCCCAAAGTGTGTAACTTGACCTGAAGTGGCAGTGGCAACACAAACCTCTTTATGTAAGTGTGTGGCCTGTGTGAAAGAGTCCAGTAGGCTCTAGTGTTGATTGTGGGTGTAGTTTTTTTCCCCCACACAGTCTCATATGTGTTTTTGAACGTATATCTCCACGTGTACAGGCACTGTGTGTCAGAATTAAGTAGTGGTCACTTAAAAATGACCCGGTAAGGTAAATTGAGTAAAATTTAGTCTTTTTTTTTTCTTTTCTTCCCAAAGCATTACATGTTAGTAATAAGATCACCTGAGCAAAGAAATATCCATTTTAAAAATACAGCATGCTGTATGGGTGTCTGTGTGTGTGTGTGTGTGCTGTATGTGTGTCTGTGTGTGTGTCAGCATAACCAATCTGTTAAAATATCTTTTAGGGTCTTGAGTTGTGCGTGCGTGTGTGCGTGCGTGCCAGTTGTATATTAAGTAATGTTTTTAAGGATCAAAGAATACACTGTAAAATATTATTTGAATGTATTTAATCCTCTCTATTATAAACTGGAAAATCATTTTACTCTTTAAAAATAATAAAAATAATTAAAATGTATTTTTTTTTATTGTCCTGAATCTTTGAATGTCTCAATGCAGATTGTCCATCAGTGCTTTTACAAATGTGGTATGTACCAACAACTAGCTAGCAGGTTTTAATAGATTTGTGTGAAGAAACCATTGGTCATTTTGGGCTGCTGGGTGGCTCATCCTGTTAAAGCACTGTTCCAACATGTGGACTGCCCCCCTCGCCCTGAGTTTGCAGACTGCTCCAGTCATGCCCCTCGCTCTGAGTTTGCAGACTGCTCCAGTCATGTCCCTCGCCCTGAGTTTGCAGACTGCTCCAGTCATGTCCCTCGCCCTGAGTTTGCAGACTGCTCCAGTCATGCCCCTCGCTCTGAGTTTGCAGACTGCTCCAGTCATGCCCCTCGCCCTGAGTTTGCAGACTGCTCCAGTCATGCCCCTCGCTCTGAGTTTGCAGACTGCTCCAGTCATGTCCCTCGCCCTGAGTTTGCAGACTGCTCCAGTCATGCCCCTCGCCCTGAGTTTGCAGACTGCTCCAGTCATGCCCCTCGCTCTGAGTTTGCAGACTGCTCCAGTCATGCCCCTCGCTCTGAGTTTGCAGACTGCTCCAGTCATGCCCCTCGCCCTGAGTTTGCAGACTGCTCCAGTCCTGTCCCTCGCCCTGAGTTTGCAGACTGCTCCAGTCATGCCCCTCGCTCTGAGTTTGCAGACTGCTCCAGTCATGCCCCTCGCTCTGAGTTTGCAGACTGCTCCAGTCATGCCCCTCGCCCTGAGTTTGCAGACTGCTCCAGTCATGCCCCTCGCCCTGAGTTTGCAGACTGCTCCAGTCATGCCCCTCGCCCTGAGTTTGCAGACTGCTCCAGTCATGCCCCTCGCTCTGAGTTTGCAGACTGCTCCAGTCATGCCCCTCGCCCTGAGTTTGCAGACTGCTCCAGTCCTGTCCCTCGCCCTGAGTTTGCAGACTGCTCCAGTCATGCCCCTCACCCTGAGTTTGCAGACTGCTCCAGTCATGCCCCTCGCTCTGAGTTTGCAGACTGCTCCGGTCCTGTCCCTCACCCTGAGTTTTCACACTGCTCCAGTCCTGCCCCTCGCCCTGAGTTTGCAGACTGCTCCAGTCCTGTCCCTCGCCCTGAGTTTGCAGACTGCTCCAGTCATGCCCCTCGCCCTGAGTCTGCACACTGCTCCAGTCATGCCCCTCGCCCTGAGTCTGCACACTGCTCCAGTCATGCCCCTCGCCCTGAGTTTGCAGACTGCTCCAGTCATGCCCCTCGCTCTGAGTTTGCAGACTGCTCCAGTCATGCCCCTCGCCCTGAGTTTGCAGACTGCTCCAGTCATGCCCCTCGCTCTGAGTGTGCAGACTGCTCCAGTCATGCCCCTCGCCCTGAGTTTGCAGACTGCTCCAGTCATGCCCCTCGCCCTGAGTTTGCAGACTGCTCCAGTCATGCCCCTCGCTCTGAGTTTGCAGACTGCTCCAGTCATGCCCCTCGCTCTGAGTTTGCAGACTGCTCCAGTCATGCCCCTCGCCCTGAGTTTGCAGACTGCTCCAGTCCTGTCCCTCGCCCTGAGTTTGCAGACTGCTCCAGTCATGCCCCTCGCTCTGAGTTTGCAGACTGCTCCAGTCATGCCCCTCGCTCTGAGTTTGCAGACTGCTCCAGTCATGCCCCTCGCCCTGAGTTTGCAGACTGCTCCAGTCATGCCCCTCGCCCTGAGTTTGCAGACTGCTCCAGTCATGCCCCTCGCCCTGAGTTTGCAGACTGCTCCAGTCATGCCCCTCGCTCTGAGTTTGCAGACTGCTCCAGTCATGCCCCTCGCCCTGAGTTTGCAGACTGCTCCAGTCCTGTCCCTCGCCCTGAGTTTGCAGACTGCTCCAGTCATGCCCCTCACCCTGAGTTTGCAGACTGCTCCAGTCATGCCCCTCGCTCTGAGTTTGCAGACTGCTCCGGTCCTGTCCCTCACCCTGAGTTTGCACACTGCTCCAGTCCTGCCCCTCGCCCTGAGTTTGCAGACTGCTCCAGTCCTGTCCCTCGCCCTGAGTTTGCAGACTGCTCCAGTCATGCCCCTCGCCCTGAGTCTGCACACTGCTCCAGTCATGCCCCTCGCCCTGAGTCTGCACACTGCTCCAGTCATGCCCCTCGCCCTGAGTTTGCAGACTGCTCCAGTCATGCCCCTCGCTCTGAGTTTGCAGACTGCTCCAGTCATGCCCCTCGCCCTGAGTTTGCAGACTGCTCCAGTCATGCCCCTCGCCCTGAGTCTGCACACTGCTCCAGTCATGCCCCTCGCCCTGAGTTTGCACACTGCTCCAGTCATGCCCCTCGCCCTGAGTTTGCAGACTGCTCCAGTCATGCCCCTCGCTCTGAGTCTGCACACTGCTCCAGTCATGCCCCTCGCCCTGAGTCTGCACACTGCTCCAGTCATGCCCCTCGCCCTGAGTTTGCAGACTGCTCCAGTCATGCCCCTCGCTCTGAGTTTGCAGACTGCTCCAGTCATGCCCCTCGCCCTGAGTTTGCAGACTGCTCCAGTCCTGTCCCTCGCCCTGAGTTTGCAGACTGCTCCAGTCATGCCCCTCGCCCTGAGTCTGCACACTGCTCCAGTCATGCCCCTCGCCCTGAGTCTGCACACTGCTCCAGTCGTGCCCCTCGCCCTGAGTTTGCAGACTGCTCCAGTCATGCCCCTCGCTCTGAGTTTGCAGACTGCTCCAGTCATGCCCCTCGCCCTGAGTTTGCAGACTGCTCCAGTCATGCCCCTCGCCCTGAGTCTGCACACTGCTCCAGTCATGCCCCTCGCCCTGAGTCTGCACACTGCTCCAGTCATGCCCCTCGCCCTGAGTTTGCAGACTGCTCCAGTCATGCCCCTCGCTCTGAGTCTGCACACTGCTCCAGTCATGCCCCTCGCCCTGAGTCTGCACACTGCTCCAGTCATGCCCCTCGCCCTGAGTTTGCAGACTGCTCCAGTCATGCCCCTCGCTCTGAGTTTGCAGACTGCTCCAGTCATGCCCCTCGCCCTGAGTTTGCAGACTGCTCCAGTCATGCCCCTCGCTCTGAGTCTGCACACTGCTCCAGTCATGCCCCTCGCCCTGAGTCTGCACACTGCTCCAGTCATGCCCCTCGCCCTGAGTTTGCAGACTGCTCCAGTCATGCCCCTCGCTCTGAGTTTGCAGACTGCTCCAGTCATGCCCCTCGCCCTGAGTTTGCAGACTGCTCCGGTCATGCCCCTCGCCCTGAGTCTGCACACTGCTCCAGTCATGCCCCTCGCCCTGAGTTTGCAGACTGCTCCAGTCATGCCCCTCGCTCTGAGTCTGCACACTGCTCCAGTCATGCCCCTCGCCCTGAGTCTGCACACTGCTCCAGTCATGCCCCTCGCCCTGAGTTTGCAGACTGCTCCAGTCATGCCCCTCGCTCTGAGTTTGCAGACTGCTCCAGTCATGCCCCTCGCCCTGAGTTTGCAGACTGCTCCAGTCATGCCCCTCGCTCTGAGTCTGCACACTGCTCCAGTCATGCCCCTCGCCCTGAGTCTGCACACTGCTCCAGTCATGCCCCTCGCCCTGAGTTTGCAGACTGCTCCAGTCATGCCCCTCGCTCTGAGTTTGCAGACTGCTCCAGTCATGCCCCTCGCCCTGAGTTTGCAGACTGCTCCAGTCATGCCCCTCGCCCTGAGTCTGCACACTGCTCCAGTCATGCCCCTCGCCCTGAGTCTGCACACTGCTCCAGTCATGCCCCTCGCCCTGAGTTTGCAGACTGCTCCAGTCATGCCCCTCGCCCTGAGTTTGCAGACTGCTCCAGTCATGCCCCTCGCCCTGAGTTTGCAGACTGCTCCAGTCATGCCCCTCGCCCTGAGTTTGCAGACTGCTCCAGTCATGCCCCTCGCCCTGAGTTTGCAGACTGCTCCAGTCATGCCCCTCGCTCTGAGTTTGCAGACTGCTCCAGTCATGCCCCTCGCCCTGAGTTTGCAGACTGCTCCAGTCATGCCCCTCGCTCTGAGTCTGCACACTGCTCCAGTCATGCCCCTCGCCCTGAGTTTGCACACTGCTCCAGTCATGCCCCTCGCCCTGAGTTTGCAGACTGCTCCAGTCATGCCCCTCGCTCTGAGTTTGCAGACTGCTCCAGTCATGCCCCTCGCCCTGAGTTTGCAGACTGCTCCGGTCATGCCCCTCGCCCTGAGTCTGCACACTGCTCCAGTCATGCCCCTCGCCCTGAGTTTGCAGACTGCTCCAGTCATGCCCCTCGCCCTGAGTCTGCACACTGCTCCAGTCATGCCCCTCGCCCTGAGTCTGCACACTGCTCCAGTCATGCCCCTCGCCCTGAGTTTGCAGACTGCTCCAGTCATGCCCCTCGCTCTGAGTTTGCAGACTGCTCCAGTCATGCCCCTCGCCCTGAGTTTGCAGACTGCTCCAGTCATGCCCCTCGCCCTGAGTTTGCAGACTGCTCCAGTCATGCCCCTCGCCCTGAGTTTGCAGACTGCTCCAGTCATGCCCCTCGCCCTGAGTTTGCAGACTGCTCCAGTCATGCCCCTCGCTCTGAGTTTGCAGACTGCTCCAGTCATGCCCCTCGCCCTGAGTTTGCAGACTGCTCCAGTCATGCCCCTCGCTCTGAGTCTGCACACTGCTCCAGTCATGCCCCTCGCCCTGAGTCTGCACACTGCTCCAGTCATGCCCCTCGCCCTGAGTTTGCAGACTGCTCCAGTCATGCCCCTCGCTCTGAGTTTGCAGACTGCTCCAGTCATGCCCCTCGCCCTGAGTTTGCAGACTGCTCCAGTCATGCCCCTCGCCCTGAGTCTGCACACTGCTCCAGTCATGCCCCTCGCCCTGAGTCTGCACACTGCTCCAGTCATGCCCCTCGCCCTGAGTTTGCAGACTGCTCCAGTCATGCCCCTCGCCCTGAGTTTGCAGACTGCTCCAGTCATGCCCCTCGCCCTGAGTTTGCAGACTGCTCCAGTCATGCCCCTCGCCCTGAGTTTGCAGACTGCTCCAGTCATGCCCCTCGCCCTGAGTTTGCAGACTGCTCCAGTCATGCCCCTCGCTCTGAGTTTGCAGACTGCTCCAGTCATGCCCCTCGCCCTGAGTTTGCAGACTGCTCCAGTCATGCCCCTCGCTCTGAGTCTGCACACTGCTCCAGTCATGCCCCTCGCCCTGAGTCTGCACACTGCTCCAGTCATGCCCCTCGCCCTGAGTTTGCAGACTGCTCCAGTCATGCCCCTCGCTCTGAGTTTGCAGACTGCTCCAGTCATGCCCCTCGCCCTGAGTTTGCAGACCGCTCCAGTCATGCCCCTCGCCCTGAGTCTGCACACTGCTCCAGTCATGCCCCTCGCCCTGAGTTTGCAGACTGCTCCAGTCATGCCCCTCGCTCTGAGTCTGCACACTGCTCCAGTCATGCCCCTCGCCCTGAGTCTGCACACTGCTCCAGTCATGCCCCTCGCCCTGAGTTTGCAGACTGCTCCAGTCATGCCCCTCGCTCTGAGTTTGCAGACTGCTCCAGTCATGCCCCTCGCCCTGAGTTTGCAGACTGCTCCAGTCATGCCCCTCGCTCTGAGTCTGCACACTGCTCCAGTCATGCCCCTCGCCCTGAGTCTGCACACTGCTCCAGTCATGCCCCTCGCCCTGAGTTTGCAGACTGCTCCAGTCATGCCCCTCGCTCTGAGTTTGCAGACTGCTCCAGTCATGCCCCTCGCCCTGAGTTTGCAGACTGCTCCAGTCATGCCCCTCGCCCTGAGTCTGCACACTGCTCCAGTCATGCCCCTCGCCCTGAGTCTGCACACTGCTCCAGTCATGCCCCTCGCCCTGAGTTTGCAGACTGCTCCAGTCATGCCCCTCGCCCTGAGTTTGCAGACTGCTCCAGTCATGCCCCTCGCCCTGAGTTTGCAGACTGCTCCAGTCATGCCCCTCGCCCTGAGTTTGCAGACTGCTCCAGTCATGCCCCTCGCCCTGAGTTTGCAGACTGCTCCAGTCATGCCCCTCGCCCTGAGTTTGCAGACTGCTCCAGTCATGCCCCTCGCCCTGAGTTTGCAGACTGCTCCAGTCATGCCCCTCGCCCTGAGTTTGCAGACTGCTCCAGTCATGTCCCTCCTTTGGTTTATCCTCCCGACTTCACACAACCGGAGTCCAAGATGCACCGCCTGCTCCTTTGAATTGAACATTTTACATCCTTTTCTTTAAAATTTTTTGCTAGTTTTATTAGATCCCTTATTACTCTCTTTTACTATCCAGTTCATTACCTTTAGTTTAAACCGAGCCGGCCAGCGAAGGATGGGCACCCCCTCTCTAGCCAGGTTCCTTCCCAGATTTCTTACCACACAAGTTTTTTCTAGCCACCGTTGAGTGTTTTTTCTCCCCAACCGGGGAGTTTACCTCGTTTTGCTGGTTGGGGGCAAAGGCCTGTTTTTTTGCTCTATTTTCCTTCTGTTTCCCTGTGCAGCATCTTTGTGACAGTTCTCTGTAAGAAGCGCTATACAAAATAAAATTTAACTTCCACTAGAACAGAGCCTTCACATATACCAGACCATAGAGCCAATCCATGCACTAGAACAGTGCCTTAACAGATACCAGACTGTGGGGCTGATCTATGCACTAGAACAGAGCCTTAACAGATACCAGACCATAGAGCCCATCCATGCACTAGAACAGAGCCTTAACAGATACCAGACCATAGAGCCCATCCATGCACTAGAACAGTGCCTTAACAGATACCAGACTGTGGGGCTGATCTATGCACTAGAACAGTGTCTTAGCAGCCGCTTTGGCAGGTAACCAATCATGTTGTGTAATGTGGCTAGTACAATGGCTTGTGATTTTTAGAATCCATAAGCTACTCTGGCCAGTGGATGAAAAAACTTTTTGGAGTGTCAACCACCCAGCCACCAAAATAGACTGAAGGTTGAGTCCATCCATTTCCAGGTCTGCCTGGCTCCTCCCCAGCGTCCCGGTCCTGCTGGCCTCTGGAATGTCACAGCTCCAGTGGGATCTACTTCACAGAGGTGACCCACACCCACATTAATATTGCTTATTTTAATTTTTTTATTTTGCTTCCAGGTTTAAGCAGCTGATCTGTTATGCAGTGAAAAACCTCTTCTGTTTCCACCCATTACCCCTACCTGGCTCACCCATTACCCCTACCTGGCCCACCCGTTACCCCTCCCTGGCCCACCCGTTACCCCTCCCTGGCCCACCCGTTACCCCTCCCTGGCCCACCCGTTACCCCTACCTGGCCCACCCGTTACCCCTCCCTGGCCCAGCTGGCTAATCAGTCATTCACACTAATGCTGGTCCACTAGTACTAGTGTTTTTTTGTTTGTTTTTTAGCTTGTTATTACATGTAGCTAAAATGGGACATAGACTTTCTTACCCACCCCTACTTTAAATACTAACTGCTTGCCGTGAGCTTGGGATTAGTCCGTGGGGTATCTAAGCCTATTAGAACTTCATTCCCCAGTGTGGAAATATACGTACCTGTTAAAGTCCTGTCACTCACACGAGTAATTATTAATTATCCTGCTGGAGGCATTGATTATGATTCTGATTATTCTAGTTTTTAATTTTTTAAATAAAAAGTCAGGAACTGCAGATTAGTTCAATGGTAGGCTATGCACTATGCAGTGAAGTATACATTAAGTATTTCATGTAAACAAAAAATATTGTTTATTATGTGTTAGATATTAAATGTATTATACATGACAAACTCTGCAGATCTCATAATGAACATGAGGTGTCAATCTGTCATAAGGCCTCTAATCGCAGTCTCTTTGTTTGGGCATATTAATATTCTAACAAATTGCAAACAATTTAAATAAAATAAATTGCTCTATCATATCTGCTATATGTATCTGCTCTAGCAACTTTTTGCTATTATCTCTATTTTTTTTATAAATGCACATAAATATTTACTTGGAGTTAGAAATGGAACAGGTGTATGTCACCAAAGTTTGAGAAATTAACAGGATATAAAAGTTACAATGGCATCAATGGTGTCAAAGACAATCTGTACACAGACTGCAGTCTCAGATCATTCTCAACGTATGAATATTTACATGAATATTGATGCAAAACATGGTCAATAGGCAAAACGGTTCTCTTGAAAGAAAGCCAGCTAGCTACTTTGCATTTTATGTTTCTATTGGGTCTACGCTTTTCCCCTCGAGGGAATTCCTGCAATGAAATGCCTGATTTGACATTTGTTTGCATTGAAAGTCACTCTGGATAACAGCATCTGCCAAATGGCAGTAAATTCAAAATAGAAATAGGTGTAATAAGGCTTTATGTAGACTGGGAATGGTGTTATTTCAAATACTTTTTTTTACAGAATTGACATTGTCGTATTTTCATCAGAGTATTTTCTCGACCACCGTCCTCCTGGGCATCAATAATCAATAATCAATAATCAATAAAAAATATTACTTTAGTTTGAGAGAAAGATGCGTCACTTGAGGCACTAAAAAATCCCATGGACTCCCATTCTAACCAGCTTCCTCTGCTTCCTCTGCTTCCTCTGCTTCCTCTGCTTCCTCTGCATAACTGGGTTTATTGGGAGGGCCGAATATATGATTTGCCCCCTGTTGTCAAGAGGGTGTACTGCATCACTTCCTTCCCAGAATGCACTTGCTACAGCGGGAGTCCTCGACCCTGGTTAAGCAGAGCTGCAGGCGCTGAGGGTTTATACATTGTTACTCGGCTCTAGATTGACCAATGAAAGCAGCTGATTACACAGGTAAGTCACCTCACCTGGTCTCTTGGGTCTGAACTGGTTGCTGATCTCTTTTTTTTACCTGCACCTGAAAAGACCAAAGGCTTTGCAGCACCTGGAGAATGTACAGGCTTATGTCTAAAGAACTGGAGCGCTGTGGAGTTTGTGATCTATGCATAGAAATAAATGTATAAGAGAACACCTGTGACATTCAGGGCTGTTTGAACAAGGCATCCCCAAAACCGTTGGCTGATATTTTTGATGAAAATATGGCAACAGCAGCTGCAAAATCTGCATCACTCAGCATCCCAGGATTTAGTCCCAACCCCCAGATCTCAATCTATATAACATTTGGAAGTTGGAAAGAGTGAGATGTGGTGCCCTGCAATGTAATTATGCCTAGCGTGTTTTAGCCAGTGTTATTTTATGGGCCAGTAGTTGAGTTGGCATGAATCACTGCCTATCAGTCAAATAAATTGTCAGAATAAACTGACCATTGGTTGAATAGCCAATCACATGGCTGGAAGTTGGGCAATCTTGGCTCACGTCAGAGTGTAGGTTTACAGTAGAACTGTAGGCGTCAAACACAGATGAAAGTGTCACCTTCCATGGAACGCGTTTTGAAATCTGAGAATTTCTCAGAGAAACCTGAAGGCAAAGACATTTGATTTAGCATATTGGCAACAGTTGAAGACAACCCACACACTCTCTAAAAATAAAAATAAATTATTCAAACCGAAAACTTGCACAGATCTGAAACAGCATAAGAAAGCACCGTGCAGTTTTAAGAACATCCCGAGGCTTCCGTGAGACATAAAAGAGAGTTCAGTTACCTCTAAACAGGTTCACATTTAAGCAAGTGAATTTGAGCTGAGCAAAAGAACACCAAATACATACACACTGAATAGATGGATCACAAGGTAAAATAAAAACAATTTAAAAGACAAATAAATGCATTTAAAATGATGCAGTCGACCACTTCCACCAAAACAGCTACCTCACTAAACTTAATGGGGCCTGTTTCACTTTTGTGCCGTCTTCGAGGAAGTTATGTTCATTGTGGGCTTTTGCCTGAATATCTGCGTATCATATCCTGCCATTTTGAAAATACACAGAATGTGAATTAATTTGTGGCCAAATTTCACCAGTTCATATTGTTATTTTTAATTTTTCCAAATTATAAAAATGTAGTAGAGAGTAAAATAAAAACAAACAGGAGAAAATGATAAATAAAACTACTGGGAGTAAACAAAAAATATAAAAGTAAAACCAAAAATAAATTGGTATGGTCTCTGCACTTGATCAGGCCACATATTCTCATGTACATATTCTCACACATTATATTTTTGCTGCCCAAACAGTGGGTGAAGTGTCTTTTGGAATGACACAGCCACCCTTGACATGACTGAGAAATGAAAAGGCAATGGTTTCATTAAATCAACTTCGAAACAGAGCATCAAGGTGGAAACTCATATTGTCCCATATGACAACACATGTGAGCTGCTCTGGTCTATCTTGTGTGTGTGTGTGTGTGTGTGTGTGTGTGTGTGTGCACATGTGAGTGTGTATACATGTGTTTTTTTGTGTGCATGTGTGTGTGTCTGTGTGAATGTGTGTAGAACTCATTTCTGCAGCACTGCGAAAGGCATATTTCCCCCGTGTTTCAGGTCCTCTTTACAGTAAGGCTGGTAAGATGCTAAAACCGTGCTTAGCTACTCTGAGCTGCAGAGGGGACAGGCTCTCCCATATTTGCTCCATGTAGGGGTGGCTTCGGTACATACATGATGGATACTGCCAGCTTAGCTTGTGCACACTATGCTGTCCATACTGTGGTCCTCTTGTAGTAGTATACATGAGGTATTCTGCAGTACAGTAATCACTGAGTATTGATATGTTACAGTAAATAACAATAGAGCAGATCTACTTATTCTCATTTCTAAATGTTCACCAGCCATTGTTCTCCACATACAGCAGAGCTCACATTTTGCCCTTTTAGTTGTGCTAAAGCTCTGATTGAAAAATTAAATCAAATACTGTTTTACCTGTGAAGAATGTGTGTGTTAACTGATATTAGAGTTTATAGTTTTTAATGGCAGTGTTTTTCACATAAAAACAAGAGATATGCTTTTTGAAAATTGTGCCTAAAACGGGAGAATTGTGTCAAATGTATTCAAAAAGTGTTAAAGAGACTGAAATTTGTGTTAAAACAAGCAAAATAGTGCTTTTAATTTTGAAAAAAATGTCACATAAACTTAATGTTTTATTTATAGGGTCATGATACCAATTTTAGTGTCTAAACAATTGAGGAAAAACTGTAAATGACAGGCTACGTTTATGTGACGTTCAGGCTACGTTTATGTGACGTTTCAGTGTCTGACTTTATTCTCGTATTATCGTTGGTGATTTGTAAAAAAATAAAAAAGAAAAAGAAAAAGAAGAAATATTAAATCACTTCAATCATTTACTTGATCTGCCTTTTTTTAGCCTTCGTGAAAACATTTTACAGAAGCACACCAGTGTTGGTGAATGACAGTGTTTGGGAAACTAAGCCAGGGTAATTGTTTGGAACAAATAATCAGTAAACTGGAACATGTGGGTAAATCACATTTGCTGTAGCAAGACAGTTTTAACCCCCCATTTATACCCAGTAGAATCTTCAGTGATAGGACTATCCCAAAGGCTCTGACTGACAGGGACCCTCAAAATATATTAGAACATAGGATTTTGTGGGGTACTGGGGCCCAATGTGAGATCTTTTCATGACTGGTATACTGTATGTGCATACAATCCCTAGCGGCACCACTGGATTCAACATTCCAGCATTTGTTTAAATCTAATTTCCGGTCATATCTCTTTACAAAAAGCAACTTGTACAAAAAAAAATGCATGTTATATGTTGAAAACATTATACTGTGGTCTGAACGGAGTGAACTATTATTATTATTATTATTATTATTATTATTATAAATGCCGCTTAAAATAATACAACTATATAAATATATGGTGGGGAAAACTTGGCTTGTATTGTAAACTGAGCTTAATTTATTTAAAGGACAGTGCGGGAATTTTGAGATGATATATCTTAGCCTACTTTATAGCCTACACGATAGGAGGTTTTCTTACAGTTTAAAATGTAATTTAAAATGTTCTGTTTTTTTAAATCTGCGTGATTCCATATCGAATGCCGCTTTTGAAATTTACGCTTTTAAAATGACGCACACCAGATTAATTAACGACATTTGATTAATATACCGATTCGGTTAATTCTGAAAAACTTACTCCACTTTGTATTGCCTGACAGTCCTGATCTGTTGTTTGTTTATTGGTTTGTATTGTGTACTTGTGACTACCACGCCAATTAAGTAATTCCAAGCGTTGTAATATGGCCGGTACTTACGGTTGCTTAATTTATGACTTTATCTGACATGCCATCTTGTCATGTGGTATTTCATCTCAGAAATGCGACACTGACAGACAGGTAGCTCTTACGTACGGTCCCAAATCTTTGCTCCCTTTCCTAAGGAACGGGTTTCTAGTTAAAACTGTCCGCGAGGTCCTCTGTGAAAACTGTACGTGCGTTTTGCACGCCGAAACCTTCGCAGAGTTCCTCCTCCGCGCGATTTGAACATGAGCCTTCCTTGTTCTTGTTTCCAGATAGGCAAAGTATGATTTACTGATAATTCTTCACATTTTCGTTTCCCATGGCGAAACCTGCTGTTTCGTTTTGACTCCAATATTGAGCTAGGATGAGCGTGATACAGGCCTCCATATCGGTGTGCTGGGTTATAATCATATTCACCATCACCTTTCGTCCGGAGTCACGTCGTCTAGGAGATAACTTTGTAGCGTTCACACGTGATTTTAAGATCTGAAACGTTTTTCTGAATCCTGGCTCTTTGACTCGACGAGGTCCCTACTTTACGCATGATCTGTGCTGATGTAGCTACAGACGCTTTCTACGGTATATATTTAGCACAATAGCAACGGACCTTGACGGGTGAAAGAGTAGTCGACTCTACAAACACCACAAACATACAAACACATAAAGACTGCAAAACCATTTAATACGAATATGGAGTGAAATTGATTTCTTTAATACGACAGCGCAAAAACAAGGCTGAACAGAACAAAACAGCAATTACGAGCGTAAACAAAATGTAAAAAAGCAGAAACAAAAACTGCGCTCGCGCTTCTCAGTTCTGCGCGCTCTGTGGCCTGTGCTCGCTTCTCACAAAAATATTATATTATATAGGAAATATAATTTCCTGCATTTCTACACAACCTCACACAGGGCATTTTCTAAAATTCAATGTTTAATTTATGAACATTTTGGAAGATTTTTTTTTTCAAAGCCCTAGATGAGATTTGAGATGCTTTCATACAAAGCTAAAACATAGGATAAGATAATTTTATTACATTTAAACCCACCTCCACCCCCTCATCTTATATGAGCACAACTTTATTTATGCCTGATAATACCATATCTTATATGGAAACAAGTATATTAAAGATGAGCTATATTCCTTCATTATTTCAGTGTCTTTGTGCTATTTTGTATTTACATGTGAAACTACGTTATTGTAACCGGCTCATCATTTTAATTTATATTTTAGCCATACTCCACCCCCTCCCCCTTCTCGGAGGACAACTTTATCAATGCCCAATTAAATCAAATTATTATAGAATTTTACTTATTCCTAATTACTTATTCCGTTCATCATTTCAGTCTTTTTGTGCTATTTTCTATTTATATGTGAAACTATAGATACTGTAATACCAGCTAATACCAGCTCATGCAATGCTGCAGATGTTTTGCAGAATCGCAGCTATAATATAAATCTAAACAACTAGGCTAGATGCAACATGTAATCAATCTATTTAATTGATTATTATTTAATTGATTTACTCTCGACACCATCTTCAACTCACTTAGTAAGCTAGGCTATAGCTAATATTATATCCTACGCAATGCGTAATAGTTATCAAGAAGAGACAGCATCGATTGATCAAAAAAAGTGACCTATCTCTCTCTCGCTGCGTCAACATGTTTAATATGGCCAAACCAACCAATCAGATATTAGAGAAATATATTATTTCGATGTGGCATTTTTATGATTGGCCGAATAGTCTGTAGCTCTAATAGCCTACCGTAGCGCCGACTTCATATTGTCGGATAAAACTTTTCCTGGATTTGGCTTTGGGGGGGGGGGGGGGGGGGCAGGAGGAGCATTTGGGGGCCTAGAAACGGCCCTGACTGCACTGGTTGAACAAGTATTCAGCCCCCTTATACTTTTATATACTTTTTTAAACAACTCTATAATGTCAAATTTGTGAACCGTAAAATCCATAATTTGTTCCAAATCATTTATAAATATAAAACAGAAAACAACAATTCTTTAAGTACTTGCTTCATTGTACTTTAACAGCCATACAGGCAAAACGCTGTTCAAAATTGCACATCATAAGTTTCCCAGTCATGTTTAGATTATATGCCTACATAAGGACTTCGAACAATATTTTTTTTGTCAATCAAAAATCAAGACTCTTCCATACATTTGAATTGCTCTTAAAGAGATTTTAGGACGTAAAATGGACTTTACATCACAATACTCAAACACAGTAGGCTATATGTGATATTGTTCACTCATGGATGGCATTTGAGTCCAGTCTCTGGATGTTCAAATAAAATAGAAATCATCACCTCTCCATAACTATATACGCGAACATGTAGAAGGTGCAAATTCAGTAACTTTTTAGTAACACCAGACAGGAAAAAGTGTGTGTGTGTGTGGGGGGGGGGGGGGGGGGGGTTTAAAAATAATTCTAACAATTCTGCTTTGGTATTGTTGCACATTTGCAAATCCTGTATTAATTGACGATCTCACACGTTGCACAAAAGCCCATTCAATGTTTGTAATTACTTCACCCAGTTAAGTGGTGAAACTTTCTCGTGTCATCCTTACGGCCGTGAAGCCGCTTTATGACCAATTAAGGCAATGAAAACTCTTTCCCTCCACTGTCAGCGTGTGAGCTTCTCAGAAGTCAGGTGCTTCGGGATTTCCGAAAAACAGTGCTGATGTGGAGATGGCCTGAATAGACATCAGGCTCGCTGCTTCTCAGTCAGCCCGGTAAAAAAAAGAGAAGGGAAGCCGAACTGCGCGATAGACCTTCATACCGCCAGAGGCGCGTTCACGTTCAAGTCGAGTCTGACACCCGGCACCCGCAGACCTGGCGCCGCGAGAAGAGAACCCAGCCTAACCCACAGCGCTTTGTGAACACAGAGTACAGTATGTGAAAATTCAAACATACAAATTTGACAGACAGGCTGGAACCTGTTGCAACAGTTCACGGACCACAACCTCCCTAAAGCGAAATGGCTCTTTTTTTCTTTTTCTTTTTTTACAGCGATTTGTTAACATCCTTTTTAACTGGTGCTTAAAACCCAATTACTCTTTAAACACTTGAACTCAGTTTTAAGGACAGTGTTATTGCATATACACCTGACGTATCCGTGCTGTTTGCATCCTCCCACGGTTACAAATAGCCCAATAAAGCATATTCTTTAATCGTTATGTAACAGACCATTCTAGGGTGTCTGAGCAGTTTGATGACTTTATGGCTTCACGTTTGTGTGAAGCCATAAAGTTGATTTGTGACGCTAGTTCTCCATGAGGTGCACAAGATGTATGTAGTCACACGTATTAAATTCTGCATCCCATTTAAGGCAAGGCCAGGCAAGGCAGCTTTATTTATAGAGCGCATTTCATACACATGTGCAATTCCAATGTGCTTTACATATACAATAACCAGATTAAACGAGGAAATCATTAAAATTCATAAAATAAATTTAAAAAAATTA
Organism: Ilyophis sp. 1 JC-2022; assembly: GCA_022702515.1. Classification (NCBI taxonomy): domain Eukaryota; kingdom Metazoa; phylum Chordata; class Actinopteri; order Anguilliformes; family Synaphobranchidae; genus Ilyophis; species Ilyophis sp. 1 JC-2022. The sequence goes on from CM040406.1 coordinate 53,833,409, forward strand.
GGAATGAAGCTTATGAATTTAACCATGTACTGTACATACTTTTATTTCTCCTACATACAAGAATAAATTTATGCTGCTGGGATTATACTGAGGGGATTGAGGTTAGGCTAAGTACCTCGCTCAATGGTACAAAAGCAGTGCCCCACCTGGGACTCAAACCTGCAATCTCTGAGTTAGAAGCTCAGTTGTACTGCACATATACCTGTCATAAATGTGCAGACTGCATTATACTGCACATACTGTCTATCAGCTATAAATGTGCAGCCTTATAATGCATTACACTGCACATATACCTGTGTAGCCTGCATTACAATGCACAAATACCAGTCATAAATGTGCAGTGTTCAGTATAATGCATTATACTACATATTCCAGCTATAAATGTGCAGACTGCATTATACAGCACATATATCAGTCCTAATTGTGCAGTTTGCATTGTAATGCACATATACGAGCCAGAAATGGAGATGGAGGTCTATCAATGTGATTGGCCAGAGATCCCAGTCAGCTGGTGACCCAGGAATAAACCAGTCCCTGATTGGAGGAGAAGAATGAAAACCAGCAGCATGACTGTACTGTAAGAAGTTGTGTAAGTCGCTCTGGATAAGAGCGTCTGCTAAATGCCTGTAATGTAATGTAATGTGCTCTGGAGTCAGATTTGAGTATCCTAGCCATGTATGTGTGTAGGTTTGCATAAGGGACTCACTGTTGCAATATACTGCACATTGCAGAAAATTACTAAATAACATGGAACACTGACAAAACTATTATATTTACTGTAACTTGTTTTGCACAAATGACAAGTTTCTTTAAAACATGGTGCCAGTCAATAACTAGGTTGAACAAAATGGAGATGCTTCAGTTGAATACTCAAAAAAAATTGTATGGGTTTATGCTGTCCTGAGGGGCTCAACGTGAAGGATATACGGCCTTTTCATTTTTTATACATTGCTAGGTTCAATTACAGGTGACTTACACATCTCTCATAAACTTCATAAACAAATAAACCGTGAAGCTAGAGAGCTGTCTCCTTGGTGAAAATAGGCATTGCAGTTTGATCAGAACTATCTAGAAACATTTTGAATTACAGCAATGTGCAAGCACTGTAAGAAGGGGACAAACAGTATTTGACTTCAACTGTTTCTCTTTGTTTCTCTTTAGAGCACTCAAGAAAGTTTGTAATATGTAATGCCTTTTGTCATTCATTTATAGCATTATTTTATTTATTATTATTAATTTATTGCATTTTAAGAGATCAAGTTTATTTAATTTACAGGCAGCATCATTGTGTCATTCCATTCCTTTTTGTCACACAGCATTCAGTAATAATCAGTTTTAATAATAACTGATAACTGTTTTATGACATTTTAATTTTCCACAATTTTACCAGGTAGTCACTTGAGATCAATGATCTCTTTTTCGAGCAAGACCTGGCCAAAGAATGGCAGCATTTAAAAACACAAAAACACAAAACTCAGACAAAAAGATAAAAGGCGAAGTGGCATAGGGGGATACATTTAAACTGGAGCAGACAAGATTCAATGGGATTAGTTAGTAAACTGGGTAAATCAGCTCTACTAAAATTCTATTCTAAATATATAATTATAAAATACACAGTTCAACAAGACACAATACCAATGAGGTCCTAGATAGATATCAGTCCAATCAGGTGGAGTCCAGAAAAGGGTCGTTCAGGCCACGACGGAAACTGTGAACTGTGAACTAGGACTGTGCCTTCACAGATACAAGACCATAGAGCTCATCCATGCACTAGAACAGTGCCTTCACAGATACTAGACCATAGAGCCCATCCATGCACTAGAAGAGTCCCTTAACACAGTGGTCCCCAACCCTGTTCCTGGAGATCTACCATCCTGTAGGTTTTCACTCTAACCATAATAAAGCACACCTCATTCAACAGCTAGAGATCTCATTGAGCTGCTAATTAGCAGAATCATGTGTGCCAAATTATGGTTGAAATGAAAACCTACAGGACGGTAGATCTCCAGGAACAGGGTTGGGGACCACTGCCTTAACAGACACCAGACCATAGAGCCCATCCATGCACTAGAACAGTGCCTTAACAGATACCAGACCATAGAGCCCATCTATGTACTAGAACAGTGCCTTCACAGATACCAGACCATAGAGCCCATCCATGCACTAGAACAGTGCATTAACAGATACCAGACCATAGAGCCCATCCATGCACTAGAACAGAGCCTTAACAGATACCAGACCATAGAGCCCATCCATGCACTAGAACAGTGTTGCACTAGTTAATCCACCTTTCTAAACAGCTGTGTGCTCCAGTGCTGGTTCACTCCTGTATCAACACAGTAAAACACTGTCACCAAAAGAATGTGCAGTCAGCAGCTGCAGCTCGTCACTTTATCAAACATGTCAGATCAAATAAACGATCGGGCCAATAACTCAATAATTAAAAGCGTAAGTGTAAAATACCAGCACATGGGCAGAATGGGACATTGATTTAGTCCTGGGGAGAGCAGGGGTTCGCTGTCCACTCTCTCATCAGACTCTTTAGATGTTTGATTTAATAAGGGGTGCAGACAGCCTTGCACTCATTATTTAGGGGATCATACGGGACACCTGTCTGATTGGGAGAGGAGAAGGCAGGTTTCTTTTTTCTTTTTGCACCCTGAGTTTTTAAATATAGAAACAATTTACAAGCACAGCCTTTCTGTTCAGTATTTGCATATAGCACCAGCTCTTACAAACATCTCCAAAAAGTTCTGAGATGTCTGACTGACGTGGGAGCTTGTTTGGGCCTGAAATGCAAACGCAATGGCGCAATGGGGGGGGGGAGGGGGTTGTGGGGGGGGAAGGGGGGGTGGGGGTTGTGGAGTGTCCCCCAGGGGACAGTAACCGGCCTCGTAATACTGCCACCATTATTTATACATACCCACATACGCACAGGCACACGTGAACGTACACATACACACGTTCACGCATACATACAGTCAAGCCGGAAAGTCTGAATACCGCTTTCACCTTCTCCACATTTTATTACATTACAGACATATAGATTGAGTTCATTTTTTGTCTCAACATTCTACACAAAATAGCCCATAATGACAAAGTGAAAACATGTTTTTAGAAATTTTTGCAAATGTATTAAAAATCGAAAACTGAAAGGGTTGTTTCTCCTGACTTTTTCCCCCATGGAGTTTTATAGGAAAATGAGTCAGAAGAAATAACCCTTGCAGTGATCCATCCACATCTACTCCATATCTGGCAACAGAGTGATGGTTTGGGGCTCGTTCGATAGCTCAGACCCTTGTTGACTTACAGCCATTTAGCCAGCCATGTGTTCCATACTGTACCAGTGTAATTTACAGCTGAATCTAGTCTCACCCCCCAATTCCCATAGAGATCCATTCAAATGCAGAGAGGTTATAGTATCGCTTGTAACAGTTCCTGGAAATAAGATATCGAGAGTCTTTTGATGTTGATGGGTCAGGAAGTAACAGCATGCAAAGAATATGCGACCAAATATTAAATATGATACTTTAAAAATATATTAAAGCAAAGGGTATGAATACTTATGTAAATGAAAGATTTCAGTTTTCGATTTTTAATACATTTGCAAAAATTTCTAAAACCATGTTTTCACTTTGTCATTATGGGCTATTTTGTGTAGAATTTTGAGACAAAAAATGAACTCAATCTATTGTAGAATATGTCTGTAATGTAATAAAACGTGGAGAAGGTGAAAGGGGTGTTCAGTCTTTCAGGCTTGACTGGATACACACATGTGCATGTGCGCACACACACACACACACCTCCATTTTGTGTAAAGCTTTTTGTCTTCATTTTGTTTAGTGTCTTTGCCTTATTTCCCGTTTTGCTGGACTATATTTTTGAGTTCAGATTTACATTCTATGCAATCTCCATTTTGTGTATATTTTCACTGTTTATTTAATGTATACTCATGGTGAGAGCCTTTTAGAATACCTTTAGTATCACCTACATATACATTTTTATACACTGGGTTTATTATCTTATTATTTCACTGCCTGTTCTACCTGTTTATTTTGTGTGAATAAGTAAAGACAGTGTAGAAGGCAGTGTAGAAGGCAGTGAATCTAAAGGCTTTGTGAGCAGTGCAGTCCACCTGCTATCCTCAGCATGACCTTCAGCCATAAATAATATGCCATGCTGCGATGAACATTTTTATATTTCAAAATCACTCATTTGTTTTGAAAAAGGGAGTTAGGGTGGTACTTTTTAGGGCAGTCGTGTAGTATATAGGGATCTGAGCTCAAAACCCAAAGGTTGCAGGTTCAAATCCCAGGTAGACCACTGCCGTTGTACCCTTGAGCAAGGTACCTAACCTGCATTGCTTCAGTATATATCCAGCTGTATAGATGGAGATACTGTGTAAAAATGCTAAACGCTGTGTAAGTCGCTCTGGATAAGAACATCTGCTAAATGCTAATGTCTTACAAAAGATATGATATCTTACAGAAAGAATATGTTTGATATTTATCACTGATTCTTGGTAAATGGGACTTTGAAGTTTGTTTCAGTTGTACGGTAGTTGCCATTATCTCTGTGGCCTTTTCGCAGTGTGACTGTTATGGCAATGGCTGCCAACCGACCTGCATTGGGCAGCTTATAATGAAAACAGAAAGCAGAATTTTTATGTAGCACTGATCATATCACAAATTTTCCATCAAACATTTTTTGATCTATAAGGGAAACTGGCTCACATCCAGTCACTGTAACTTATCCACAAATATCAAATGTGCATTTGATCTCTGACCAATAGTCAATGAGTGTTAGCCTGAGGGTTTCAACAGAAAGTGTTAGACATATAAAGTAGTGCTGATACCTTTGGATTGTTATCTCTTAGTTTTACGTTTCAGAGAAAAGGTTTCCTGAGGACAGTCCAAACGTGGACGGAAACGGAGACGAAAAACTGCCCTGAGAAAAGAGACCAATCTGGAACAATCTAAGAACTAGTCTCACCCCAACATCCTCTAAACTGCCCAGAGAAAAGAGACCAATCTGGAACAATCTAAGAACTAGTCTCACCCCAACATCCTCTAAACTGCCCAGAGAAAAGAGACCAATCTGGAACAATCTAAGAACTAGTCTCACCCCAACATCCTCTAAACTGCCCAGAGAAAAGAGACCAATCTGGAACAATCTAAGAACAAGTCTCACCCCAACATCCTCTAAACTGCCCAGAGAAAAGAGACCAATCTGGAACAATCTAAGAACTAGTCTCACCCCAACATCCTCTAAACTGTCCAGAGAAAAGAGACCAATCTGGAACAATCTAAGAACTAGTCTCACCCCAACATCCTCTAAACTGCCCAGAGAAAAGAGACCAATCTGGAACAATCTAAGAACTAGTCTCACCCCAACATCCTCTAAACTGTCCAGAGAAAAGAGACCAATCTGGAACAATCTAAGAACAAGTCTCACCCCAACATCCTCTAAACTGTCCAGAGAAAAGAGACCAATCTGGAACAATCTAAGAACTAGTCTCACCCCAACATCCTATCACTAGAACATGTGGAAAGGGTCGTTAGAATATATATATTTTTTAAATCAAGCGAATATGCTTTTTATAATTGAGTGAAGGGTTGAGTTATAGTCCTGTCATTGTTTGAGTCTGCTCAGAGCACCGCCTGCACAAGGTCACCATTCATCAGAAGAACAGGCTTAACACTGCCTTATTCTCAAAACATATTCATCATGTGGATTTCCACTACCATAGGGTTAAACAACCTGGGGTGTGTCCCATTACTCGAAAAATGCATCCTCCTTTCCTCCACTACCTACTCCTCTCCTCCATGTCCTGGAAACGTATCTTTGTGTTTTAATCTAATGTTGCAGATTACACATTAATTAAATATCAATGGTTACATATTAATCAATGTCTGAACACAAACCCCAATGTCAGGTACATTGTATACTGCATACTGTATACTGTATACTGTACATGCAAACACTTATGCTTTAAATGTAAAGGCTGTTTTGCATACTTCTGGGTAGGAGACGAGTGGAGGAAAGGAGGAGAGGAGTGAAGAATATTGGGATGCACCCATCGTCAGGCTTCTAGTGCCATAGAATTATAAGACACTAGATCAGATTCATCGTACCATAGAGTTATGAGTGTGACAAATGAGGGAATCTCAGCACAAAACCAGGAAGGTGGGAAAATAAGCACTGTCCAATCATATGAGAGACTCAAAATACAAAACCTGATGACTAATTGAGTGGAGACACTCCCAGATTTAAACCACAAAAGCTTTCAGAAAGCCATTTTATCCAACGCAGCATTATTTTAAAAAGCATGTGAATCAATATTGTGTGGCAAAATTTTTTTATAAAATAACTTCAAATTATGATAATTTATTGGTACAATAATTTTTTAATGTGTAGCTGATTGACGCTTGTCAGAGAAAGCCAGGGAAAGTGTTTAATTGGACCTTGCACACACACACACACACACACACACACACACACACACACACACAGAATTTAATTAGAAGAGGCCCAAAACACAAATGTAAAACCTAATTGTAAAACTCCTACATTACCTGGATATTGGGGGTCTGGCCATCAGGGAGCCAGAGGAAGACCGGGAGGCCTGGCTGCCATGAGAACCTGTGCTTCTGAAGGCCTTTGTCACCTGTTGCCATCTGGTGGAGAAGCCAAGAACTCCATGTGCCCCTCCACCTTCACCAGCCACCAGTGGAGGACATGGGTACGCTCCTGATGGGTGCGTTTTGCCCTGCTGTCAGGCTCTGGACCTAACACACACACACACACACACACACACACACACACAATACACACACACACACACACAATACACGGGTCAAAACCTTCCCCCTCCTATCTTTGTGCAGAAGTACAGTACAAGGCCTTGATTCACAAAGCAGGATTACTGAGTTAGCTGGATAACTGCACAGAGTAAAACCCGGAACAACTCTTTTTACTTCAGTCCATGTTCCAGATTTTGGAGGGTTCTGGGTTTTACTCAGTGCAGTTATCCAGCCAAGTCAATAATCCTGCTTTGCGAAACAGGCCCCAAAGGCAGCCAATAAGACAGAAATGTTTTCATTTTTTTCATTATTCTGTAAGAAAATGGCAATGCTGCCCCCTGCTGGATTCATGGGTAAATTGATGTGCCAGGTTGTGCAAGGCTTTTCACATGCTGTTCCTGTCAAAGCCCTCATAACACTTGTGTTACACCCAAGTACAGCCAGCATACCGTGGTTCTTTGCAGTTGTTTCACTTACTCTAGCTTAATGCTGAGTAGTTTTGTTCTTGTTTGTGTAACTTAGTTTGATGATCTGTGGGGTAGTAGAGCCATGCTATAGAGCAGGGGCAGGCGACCCAGGTCCTGGAGTGTCGGTGATGTTTCTGGTTTTTGTTCCATCTGAACTTAAGAGTGTTATGGGTCATTAAAGGTCTGAGCCTCAATATTCTCAATGATGAAAAGCAGACTGCCTCCAGCACATGGTCACCTGCATTAATTACACATGATTCATTAAAGTGAATCCAGTTATGTAGTCATAGGTTTGGATGGAGCAAAAACCAGGACCGTCTCCGGCACTCCAGGACCAGGGTTGCCGACCTGAGTGATGTCCCTGTAAAATTTAAAAAAGCATGAATGTATGCGCAAGATATTATTTTTAATCAGTCTCATCCACACAAAAAATGTTTTATTAACCTGTAACGTTTATATTTTTTATTTTATTTAACCAGGGGAAAAAAGCCTCATTGAGATTAAAAATCTCTTTTCCAAGAGTGTCCTGACCAAGACAGGCAGCAGCACATTAAACATGGTTGCAGACACACAAAATATAACAAATCACAAACATTAGAAGTTCCAATTCACACAAGTGCAGAAATACATTACAAATCAGGAGAATCAATAAAAGCAGCCAAAACAAAAGTCAGCATAGAGTGCAGGATCAAAACTGCGAGTCGCAAACAGTTCCAGGATTTCTGGAAAGATCCGCAGCACTGTACAGATTCACCTACAGAACAGACATCAGAATTATTTTTCAGTTCAAACAAGCAGCCCAATAAACGTTACACACTCCATAGACGAATGCATCTGTTTATCTCATCAGCACAGCGCTATGTGTCTGTTAAGAGACTAGATTAGTTAGTCGTGCAATTAAAAAAACTTGGTGTCACCACCCATGGCACACAAACGTACAAAATAAAACGTGTTACACTGGTACAACATTAAAAAAACAAATTACTCCTGATTGGGAATGTCATGGAAAAGACTCACTTACCCATAAGACCCTACAGGCACACAACACACTTTTCATAGCTCATGCTATATGGTAGACCAGAAGATGCGCTCGGCCATATTGAGAAATTCCAGCAACTTCCGCATGTTTCCTACCTACAAACCAGTATAATTAAATCAGCTAAATAAATATGTTAATTTATGCAATTTCTCTGTTAACCTGAGGCCAATTCATACTAACAGATGAAAATCCACAACCCCACCAAAGCCAAAACTATGCAGTACAAACAACAAACAGGGCCCCATTCCTCAAAAACATTTTAGAGTTAATATGATCTTAGAGTGTTTTGTGTTTGTGCTTTATTAATTTTATGAGTAAAATGATTAAAATTTACTGACATTACATAAAAAATAAATAGAGGGAGAAATACAAAAAAACAAATAATGAAAATCAAACAAACAATGAAAGTAATATAATAACAAAATAGCCTAAGATTATCTTTATCCTTTTGAAAAACAGGGCCCTGGTTATGGAGCGAAGTAGGCCTACTGTACAACCACAATAACACGACTACCAATAGTTGTGCAACTGCAGTATTAGTAGAAATATAAAGTGTTGTAGTAATATTGAAAGGACCCTGGGGAAAAAAGACTTAGTGTGAGAAACAAGAAGAAAAAGATTTTGTTGTGTAGTCTTTCTAGTGCTTTGTAAATAAAAACATTTACAGATATTTCCCTGACAACACTGAGTCAACACTATTCATGAGAGGACTTTCTGATTCATAGCAGTGGAATGTTTTCCACACATGTGGTAAAGGAACTCTCCTCATCATTATCTGCACATATGTGGTAAGGGCGGGGTCTGGAAATGCCTTGGCTTAACAAATAACTACAAGAGAAGGCACGAAACCAACATGAACAACGGCGCCTTCCGACTGCTGAGCAAGGTATTAAAAACCACATGGTTTGCAGGTGACTATTTAAACTATAACAACATCAGCAATAAAGTTACTAACAAATTAAGTTGAGGGAACTCAGAAAAATTTCTAATGCTAAATCACCTCTACTAACAGAGTAAAAACAAACTGTAAAACAAAGGGTTAATATTAATTCAGTACATTACTGCCATTTAGCATGCGTTCTTATCCAGAGCGACTTGCACAACTTTCTAGTTAATTTCTAGTTAAAGTAATTCAGGTTAAGTACAATGTCCAAGGGTAGCCTACAATGGCATTGGCCTACCAGGGAATCGAACCTGCAACCTTTAGATTAAATTATATTACCCATTACCCATTATATTACACTGCAGTATTAACAAAATGTACACAATATTAAGTTAAAGGTACTTTATCAGTGTTGATTTCACACTGAACATTTTGTTGTAGGCTACCAAAGAATTCAAAATAAAGACCAGTTATTAGATTTTTTTCCCACATAAGGAGGCTAATCACTATAGCCTACAAATGTCCACTATCGGAGGACGCCGCAACCTGAAGCTACCCTACCCAACCTCCGATTGTACCTGACCGCTATTTCCCTACATTGAGCTTGAGACCAGTTAGGCTACTAACCTTTGGCAATTGTAGTTGCAGTAGTCTATACGGTCTTAGATGAGATATAGATCATGATCGTAAAAAAATGTCTGAAGTATTCTCATTTGGCCTGGGCCCCGTTTCCCAAAAGCATCTTAGAGTTTAGATCATCTTAGATCATCTTAGAGTTTAGATCATCTTAGAGTATAGATCATCTTAGAGTTTAGATCATCTTAGAGTTTAGATCATCTTAGAGTATCGATCATCTTAGAGTTTAGATCATCTTAGAGTTTAGATCATCTTAGAGTTTAGATCATCTTAGAGTTTAGATCATCTTAGAGCAGGGGTGGCCAATTCCAGGCCTCGCGGGCCGGTGTGTATGCAGGTTTTTGCTGCCGCCAGTTAACAATTATTTAATTAGCCCAATCATTTACACGATCTGATATTTTAATCTACATATCCGCGATATGAAAAGCAGCTGATGAATGTTCTTGTGCCGGTATGCGTCAATGCGTGTATTGTAGCATTTTATCGTTCTGTAATTTACAAGTGAATCGGTGATTGTGTGTATGACTAATTAGCTGATTGAACCGTGGTAACTGGTGGCAGTAAAAACCTGCATACACACCGGCCCGCGAGGCCTGGAATTGGCCACCCCTGTCTTAGAGTATAGATCATCTTAGAGTATAGATCATCTTAGAGTTTAGATCATCATAGAGTTTAGATCATCTTAGAGTTTAGATCATCTTAGAGTATAGATCATCTTAGAGTTTAGATCATCTTAGAGTTTAGATCATCTTAGAGTTTAGATCATCTTAGAGTTTATATCATCTTAGAGTTTCGATCATCTTAGAGTTTAGATCATCTTAGAGTTTAGATCATCTTAGAGTATAGATCATCTTAGAGTATAGATCATCTTAGAGTTTAGATCATCTTAGAGTTTAGATCATCTTAGAATATAGATCATCTTAGAGTTTAGATCATCTTAGAGTTTTGATCATCTTAGAGTTTAGATCATCTTAGAGTTTAGAGCATCTTAGAGTTTAGAGCATCTTAGAGTTTAGATCATCTTAGAGTTTAGATCATCTTAGAGTTTAGATCATCTTAGAGTTTAGAGCATCTTAGAGTTGAGATCATCTTAGAGTTTAGAGCATCTTAGAGTTTAGATCATCTCATCTTAGAGTTTAGATCATCTTAGAGTTTAGAGCATCTTAGAGTATAGATCATCTTAGAGTTTAGATCATCATCTTAGAGTTTAGATCATCTTAGAGTATATTGTGTTTGTGCTTTATTTATGTTATGATTCTAATTATTTAAATTTACTGACATTACATGAACAGATAATAAAAATAGAGGGAGAAAGACAAAAAACAAACAAACAATGAGAGTAATATAAAAACACAATAGCCTAAGATTATCTTTATCTAAGATCCTTTTGGGAAACGGGCCACAGGGCCGTGTCCGAATCAGCACTCTTCCACACTGTTGAGTAGCCTTGGTGAGTAGATAGGGTGAGAAAGTTGTAGAGTACGCGAAAAATTTTCAAATTGTAGTATACTTCCGGGGGTTCGCTGAGTACATTCGGGAGCACACTTTTCAAAAAAGTACATGAACGTTTTGGTCACATAAATGTGACGTGGGCATGTTTTAAATAAAATGAGGCGCAGCTTCACTGACGTCTTCAAATACAACAAAAACAACAGGTGACATGGCAGCGCAAGAGTGGGGTGAAAGGGTTGCCAGATCTTGCAAGATTGTTACACTTCTGCCAGTGCACTGTACGCAGGAGACAGGGCGCAGTAGATAGGGCTCTGATTCGGAGAATTTCGGACACAGCCGTGGACTCCTAAACAGTGCACATTAAACAGCACACTTCGGCCAGTGCACTGTACGCAGGAGACAGGGCGCAGTGAACAGAGCTCTGATTCGGACACAGCCCTGGTCTGTCTGTGCTGTTAAGGTAGTTGAAAGGTGAGCATACGGAAAGTCAATCTTAAACTAACGTTAATCCTCTTTGACATTAAGCGACGCAGACTTAATCCAAGGCCATTGTACAGTTTGTAACTATCTATGTTTTAAAAATAAACTGTAGCATTGTTTGTTACATAACCTTAATTATTGTTAATGTAAAAGGGCAAATGAAAATTGTTGTATTAAGACCCCTCTTTTGTATACGGTCTATGATTAAGACAAATTAACGCACCGATTTATAACGACTATTAGCAACACATCCTGAGAAGTGTAAGAAGGATTGTGTCCGTTTCAATTGACTGCACAGTAAACGTAAATACATGTAACAATCTCGAAAGTTACATCTATGTCATAACATTTATTTTGAATTATTAAAAACTAAATACATTCCAGTCATTTTAAGTGTAGCAGTTTGGGGTAAAGAGAAAATGAACGGAACCAATCTGTGAATATCCTGTTTCTTGTAGAGAGGTACACGGAGGGACTACTTCCGACGGAACCTGACGTGTTGTGTGTGCGGGGACCTGCGAACTTTTTATCGCAGCGCCGTGGTCTGAAGAAAAGGCTTCCGCCTGTACCAGACCGTTCATTTTCTGCACCGTAATTTATACCTGAAGAAAGATGGAGACGATTTTGGAACAACAGCGGCGCTACCATGAAGAAAAAGAAAGGTTAATGGACGCAAAAACAAAAGAAATGCTTCACAAGAAAACGACGGTAAATGTATAAGCTAACGTTAGCTAACTTAGCCGGCTAACTCGCTGTTAGCAAGCTAATGTTAGTCTTCCGTCGTATGCTGTTTTAGTCAACCTAACTAATGTGTGGTGTGCAAAGTGTACTTTTGTTTAAATTGGACATTAGAATTGGAAACAAATGCTTAAGGGAATGTTTTCCAGTTCGTCTGCTATCTGAATATGAAGCGGTGATCTTGACTAATTTGTCTGCTTTAATAAATTATAGCCCACTTCTCTGTCTGCGTGTACTTTACTAACCGGTGCCATTGCCAGCTAATTGACCAAATGAAAGCGCTGGGAAATGTGTAATTAAAGTTCATTTTAATCTAACCTTCGCTTGAGAAATTGTTCAATGTGTTGTCGGATATCTAAATTAGTGAGTAGCATAACAAGACTTGGAGCTACAGTATGTTGAATGTTATTTTTTAACATGTATATATTTGTGTGTATTTTATTTTTTTAAATTAGCTACGTGACCAAATAAACTCTGATCATCGGACACGAGCAATGCTGGATGTAAGTACGACTTGTAAGACCTCTTGGGTTTCACTATGTGGGTATAAATGGGAAGTATAAGCTTCTTGGCATATAAATTGCTTGAACGCAGCTGGGCCATTCTTCTTACGGGTTTTTTTGGGTTTTTTTTTTTTTTAACCAGAGGTACATGGAAGTGAGCGGAAATCTGAGAGATTCCTATGAGGATAAAGATTGGTGAGTACGTCACTTCAATCACTGAATTGTAGTGCATTTTGTCGCAATTGGCAAGTTCCTTGCTGCAATTTGATATCACAATGATTTATTGCGATTAAATCCTTGGATACTTTTGAGTCTAAATTGGTTCCCAAATTTGGGTTCTTGATGGTGTCCCAGGGTGGTCCAAAGCTAAATGTATGAAGTAATTAGTACAAAGATTTAATTTGTAAACATGTATATTATAATCAATATATTTTAGACTTTAACTTGGAACAAACTCTGATTTACACATCTCTGATAACATTGTGATTAATGTAATTAATGTCTTGTATAGATCCATAATGTCACTACATTCAGGATTTGGACATGCCGCCTTGTACTAGTGTGCTAAGTAGCCACTGAATTGCAGTCTGGATTGGGTGTTGAGTGAAGGTGGTAAAAATGAGCCATGTTACTGGTGCAGATGTGGCCAGTGACAGGGTGGTCTTTGAGATGTGAAAGTGTGGGAACCCCTGGATGTAAATGATGTATGTACAGGAATGTGTGTGCCATGTTTAACATTAGTAACGCGTTGTCTTCCCTAGCATGAGAAAGGAAGAGCTGAACGCCATCTCTGGACCAAACGAATTTGCAGAGTTCTACAACCGGCTCAAGCAGATTAAGGAATTTCACCGGAAGCACCCTAATGAGGCAAGTTAATTAACATCATAATCAGAGTGTATAAATGTACCACATACTTGACTCCATATTCTTAACTCTGATGGGTACTGAGTTTTGTCCTATAAGAGTAATTATGCATGTTTGTGTATTGATCAATGATTGGTGTAGCAGGTGAGGGCTGATCTTTGGACAGGCCTCTGCCCTCTCTGACCGGACATGTAGGTGCCATAACTTATCGGGCATTACTAATGGCGTGGGTTGTTGACGAACAAAGGCATGTTATTTGGGAACATTTTGGAGATATGCTCTCAAAGATAATGTGAACATTTTCGTGAAACTCAAGACCTCCGAGGGTATATAAGCTTGGCTAGATGACCAGTGCATGGAAGGTTGCTGGACTGCAGTTTGTGCTGTCTTGGTGATCTTCCCACTGGCCGGTGTGATTTGCAATAAACTATCACTCTCTCTAGTAAAGTTTGTTGTGTTGAGTGAGTTCCTGCATTTTCCTGACTTGGATTATTTGGAAAGAAGCCGCTTCCTAACAACTCTGAAAGTCAAGAATCTTCTGTTCCTGTCTTTTACTTCCTGTTAGGAAGTGGAGACGGAGAGAGCATTGCAGGAATTAACCATCTGGTTATCCTGTAGAATCTGTGATATTTTCTTCTCATGATCTCACCATTGTTCAGTGTGTGTGTGTGTTGATGTAAACTTGAAAACCTCGAGGCACTGCAGAGATCCCTGTACGTCATTGGCCCTGTCTGCATAACAGATGTTACTGAGGAATAATGAAGATTCCCGTGAATAATTCATGCTGTGTTTAGTCTAAGTCAATGTGCATTGTGTTTTATTGTGCTTCAGATATGTGTGCCCATGTCTGTGGAGTTTGACGAGCTGATCAAAGCCAGAGAGAACCCCAGTGAGGAGGCACAGAGTAAGTCACGCTGTTCTGCGCTCCATAAATTCAGCCCATTCATCCAGAGTGATTTCACCTGATTAGTGTGCGTATACTGATTTATCAGTCCCCAGTCTTAGACCGTTGAGAGGCAGAGCGCTTGGCTATGACACACATACACACGTGTACAAACACACAAACGCAGACATACAAACTCACCCACAGACAAACACGCATACATACAAACTCACCCACAAACAAACACGCATACATACAAACTCACCCACAAACAAACAAGCCTACGTACGAACTCGCCAAAAACAAGCACGCATATACACACATACAAGCACACACACATACTCATAAATGGCTGCTGGTGGGATAGCATTTCAGCAATCAGGCAACATGCTAGTGGGCACAGAGATATTTAGGGTCTGAAAATCTGTATTTCTTGACTCGGCAAAAAAAAGTAAGATCTCCATGACAATTTACAGTCAGCATGGCGCCCCCCAGTGGAAGGGAGGCATGTTCCTACAGCCAGGAGGCTGCTCAGATGGGTTCAGCAGTTTTACTGAGGCGAGATCCAAGGCGTGACTCTTATAACCTTCACCTTTTCAGACTTAGTTGAGTTCACCGATGAGGAGGGTTACGGTCGCTACCTGGATCTCCACGACTGCTACCTGAAGTACATCAACCTGAAAGGAGCTGATGTGAGTGTCTGGCTCTAAGAGTCCTGCTCCTATTTCTCCTGATGTTGTGACGTTTGGGCCAACATCTCATCTTCACTCAGACTAGATCAGACAACTCTGATGAAGAGCCACTTGGCTCGAAACGTTACTTACGGGTGTTAATAAATGTATGACACTGGGAAGCGTGTATAGTGTGTGGAATCTTTCTTGTTTTTACTCAATCCAATGTTCTGTCCAACACCTGTCTGAGTTTCTGGATGGGCAGGCGTTTTCTGTGATCTATTGTAAAGTCTGAGGCCTACTTTTCTCGTCTTGTCTTTCTCTCAGAAACTGGAATACATCACCTACCTGTCCACGTTCGACCAGCTGTTCGACATCTCCAAAGACCGCAAGAACGCAGAGTACAAAAGGCAAGCGCAGATCTGCAAATCATTTATTTATTTCTCCTCCTGGTGGTCTGGTGTTTTTCCAACTAGCGTTTAGAAAAGGCCTCGCTTTACCTGGAAGAGTTAAGTGAGAGAAAAAGGAATATGTTAGAACCAACCCTTGGAGAAAGTCTGGTTTCTAAAGTATCCGTTTTAGCGTTCATATGTACATGTTGTTTATTGGTTAGAAGTTTTGGATATTGGCACCTATTTCCTCTCCTGTGGGATATTATTTAGCTATGCTATGCTGCTCTGCACACATGCACACACACAAACCCACGTGTACACGCATGCGCGCACACACACACACACACACTCACAAAGACCACATAAACACACAAACCCATGTGTGCACGCACGCAACACACACAGACGGACACACTCACAAACACACAAGCACATACACACTGATGTAGGGACAGGATGTAATAGTTTTCTGTGCGCGCACGGACACACACACACAGACGTAGGGACTTGGTGTAATGGCGTAAGGGTGTAACGGCGTAAGGGTGTAACGGCGTAAGGGTGTAAGGGCGTAATGGCGTAAGGGTGTAATGGCGTAAGGGTGTAATGGCGTAAGGGTGTAATGGCGTAAGGGTGTAATGGCGTAAGGGTGTAATGGCGTAAGGGTGTAATGGCGTAAGGGTGTAATGGCGTAAGGGTGTAATGGCGTAATGGCGTAAGGGTGTAATGACGTAAGGGTGTAATGACGTAAGGGTGTAATGACGTAAGGGTGTAATGACGTAAGGGTGTAATGACGTAAGGGTGTAATGACGTAAGGGTGTAACGGCGTAAGGGCGTAACGGCGAAATGCTGTAATGGCGTAATGCTGTAATGGTGTAAGGGCGTAAGGGTGTAATGGTTTCTGTATGTTGGTGGCTGTAGGTATCTGGAGGTGCTTCTGGAGTACCTGCAGGATTACACTGACAGAGTGAAGCCTCTGCTGGACCAGAACCAGCTATACGGGAAGATCCTGGGAGAGTTTGAGAAGAAGTGGGAGAACGGGACCTTTCCTGGCTGGCCGGTGCGTAGCTAAGCCTGACCCTAACCCCCTCCTGTACCTAACCCTGAGCCTGACCCTAACCCCTAACCTCCTATCGTACCTAACCCCTAACCCTGAGCCCTAGCCTAACCCTAACCCCTAACCCCCTCCCTCACCTTTACACAGCGTGTGTGGCTCCTCTGTGTTCAGTGGCAGCTGAACACCTGTCATTTATTCTTTATTTTTCCTCAATTTGGAATTTGAGGGCAGGTAGAGAAATTACTACAGAAATTCTTGGGTTTAATCCAGTGGTCCCCAACCCTGTTTCTCGAGATCTACCAACATGTAGGTTTTAATTTCAACCCTACAAAGCACTCAGGATTATACTACTTAGCAGCTCAACGAGATCTCTAGCTGTTGAATGAGATGTGCTTTGTTGGGGTTGGAGTGAACACCTACAGGAAGCACTTTGTTTAATCTCCTCTTTGTGAACTTTCTGTTTTTCGACCAGCAATTGTGTTATACGTGCATGTGTGTCATTTAAACTGTACTGCTTTGTTTTATAATGAATACCATTATTATTATTATTATTATTATTAGGGCTACTGCTCAACACCTGCAGACCCTGTAATGTTACCTGTCATTAACGCTACCTGTGCCCTGTGCTCCTTTCAGAAAGAGACCAGCAGTGCGCTGACCCATGCAGGAGCTCACCTGGACCTCTCTGCCTTCTCCTCCTGGGAGGTGAGACCCTCCTGGTGCACCTCACAGTCTGTGATTGTCCCTTTATTAAAGGAGTCTGTGGGATTGTCCCTTTATTAAAGGAGTCTGTGTGATTGTCCCTTTATTAAAGGAGTCTTGGGGATATTGTTCCTTTATTAAAGGAGTCTATGGGATTGTCCCTTTATTAAAGGAGTCTGTGGGATTGTCCCTTTATTAAAGGAGTCTGTGGGATTGTCCCTTTATCAAGTGTGAGTATGTGGGATTGTCCCTTTATTAAAGGAGTCTGTGTGATTGTCCCTTTATTAAAGGAGTCTTGGGGATATTGTTCCTTTATTAAAGGAGTCTATGGGATTGTCCCTTTATTAAAGGCGTCTGTGGGATTGTCCCTTTATTAAAGGAGTCTGTGGGATTGTCCCTTTATCAAGTGTGAGTATGTGGGATTGTCCCTTTATCAAGTGTGAGTATGTGTGATTGTCCCTTTATCAAGTCTGAGTATGTGTGATTGTCCCTTTATCAAGTCTGAGTATGTGTGATTGTCCCTTTATCAAGTCTGAGTACCGTAATTTCCGGACTATAAGCCGCTACTTTTTTCACACACTTTGAACCCTGCGGCCAATACAACGGTGCGGCTAATCTATAGATTTTTACGAGCTAACGGCCTCCAGGGGGGCGCTCTAGCAGGAAGCGCAAGAGCGAGACAGACAGAGATAATGCGCCGAGGAAGACGCTAGTTTGATTGTGTTTTGAACAGCCGTTTTGCGCATCATGCACACACCCTCATCATGGAAAACACACGAAGAAATGCATATGATGCAGCTTTTAAGTTAAAGGCAATCGATCTGGCTGTCGAAGAAGGAAATAGAGCTGCTGCAAAACATTTTTAGGAAACGTGCCTGATTATTACAACGGTATTTGCATTGGGTGAACGCGATCGCGATCGCATAGCAAATACAGTAAAAAATAATAATCGGTCATCAGAAAAACTACCAATAATAGGCCCACAAAAAAATAACAATTACGTAGGCCTACTGATCGACATTAGATTCGTTTTATTGGGCTATTCAACAACGCGATAGGGCTACTTACTTTTTCCACCTCGCTGGTTTAACTTGCAGGGCGAACAGGCTAATCCGTTTTGTTTTTTTCCTTCGTTTTTTTTAATCCTGCGTTGTTAACATAGTAACGGATGCTCGTTTTTTTTATAAAGCAACATTTAACCAGGAAAACATGACATTTCAGTGCAAATTATGTCAATATGTCATTTAAATGTGTACATTAATAAAATAATAAGTTTAACCGACTAGTATTTCTGGTGCCGACTAGCGAGGGTAGCAACGTTGAATCGTCTAGTCGACTAAACGCGCACATCCCTACTGTGTATCATCTTTCTGTGTACGTAAATATCTCATGTTACAACGTGGACACCTGCGGCTTATAGACAAGTGCGGCCTATATATGTACAAATTCTTTTTTTCTTCAAAATTTCGTTGGTGCGGCTTTTATTCAGGTGCGCTCAATAGTCCGGAATTTACGGTATGTGTGATTGTCCCTTTATCAAGTCTGAGTATGTGTGATTTTCTTAAGTAACGGAGCGGTTCTCCTCACAGGAGCTGGCCTCTCTGGGGTTGGACAGGTTAAAGTCTGCCCTCATGGCTTTGGGCCTGAAGTGCGGTGGGTGAGTAACCCCTTGCCCCACTCCGTCTCCTCAGTCTCATCCAAAACACCCGTACACCTCCTCAAATGGAACAGCTCGAGTTTATTATTATTAATAAAAATGTGTTTTGTAGATTTGGTGTGTTGGAGGGTGTTGCTCATGAAGATGTTGGGGTGTCTGTCCTGCAGGACTCTGGAGGAGAGAGCTCAGAGGCTCTTCAGCACAAAGGGGAAGTCTCTGGAGTCCCTCGACCCCTCGCTCTTCGCCAAGAACCCCAAATCCAAAGGGCCAAAAAAGTAAGACTTCTCATCGTCTTTCTTACGTAACAACTCCTCTCTTCCATTGATGTTTACCGATGAAGGTAAATTAGAGGTGTGTTAGCAGTGTTCTGTGTGTGATGTTTACAGATGAAGGTAAATTAGAGGTGTGTTAGCAGTGTTCTGTGTGTATGATGTTTACAGATGAAGGTAAATTAGAGGTGTGTTAGCAGTGTTCTGTGTGTATGATGTTTACAGATGAAGGTAAATTAGAGGTGTGTTAGCAGTGTTCTGTGTGTATGATGTTTACA
The DNA here is from genome assembly GCA_022702515.1 of Ilyophis sp. 1 JC-2022. Classification (NCBI taxonomy): domain Eukaryota; kingdom Metazoa; phylum Chordata; class Actinopteri; order Anguilliformes; family Synaphobranchidae; genus Ilyophis; species Ilyophis sp. 1 JC-2022. The sequence continues at coordinate 53,853,180 of CM040406.1, forward strand.
GATGAAGGTAAATTAGAGGTGTGTTAGCAGTGTTCTGTGTGTATGATGTTTACAGATGAAGGTAAATTAGAGGTGTGTTAGCAGTGTTCTGTGTGTATGATGTTTACAGATGAAGGTAAATTAGAGGTGTGTTAGCAGTGTTCTGTGTGTATGATGTTTACAGATGAAGGTAAATTAGAGGTGTGTTAGCAGTGTTCTGTGTGTATGATGTTTACAGATGAAGGTAAATTAGAGGTGTGTTAGCAGTGTTCTGTGTGTATGATGTTTACAGATGAAGGTAAATTAGAGGTGTGTTAGCAGTGTTCTGTGTGTATGATGTTTACAGATGAAGGTAAATTAGAGGTGTGTTCGCAGTGTTCTGTGTGTATGATGTTTACAGATGAAGGTAAATTAGAGGTGTGTTAGCAGTGTTCTGTGTGTATGATGTTTACAGATGAAGGTAAATTAGAGGTGTGTTAGCAGTGTTCTGTGTGTATGATGTTTACAGATGAAGGTAAATTAGAGGTGTGTTAGCAGTGTTCTGTGTGTGTGATGTTTACAGATGAAGGTAAATTAGAGGTGTGTTAGCAGTGTTCTGTGTGTATGATGTTTACAGATGAAGGTAAATTAGAGGTGTGTTAGCAGTGTTCTGTGTGTGTGATGTTTACAGATGAAGGTAAATTAGAGGTGTGTTCGCAGTGTTCTGTGTGTATGATGTTTACAGATGAAGGTAAATTAGAGGTGTGTTAGCAGTGTTCTGTGTGTATGATGTTTACAGATGAAGGTAAATTAGAGGTGTGTTAGCAGTGTTCTGTGTGTATGATGTTTACAGATGAAGGTAAATTAGAGGTGTGTTAGCAGTGTTCTGTGTGTATGATGTTTACAGATGAAGGTAAATTAGAGGTGTGTTAGCAGTGTTCTGTGTTTATGATGTTTACAGATGAAGGTAAATTAGAGGTGTGTTAGCAGTGTTCTGTGTGTATGATGTTTACAGATGAAGGTAAATTAGAGGTGTGTTAGCAGTGTTCTGTGTGTATGATGTTTACAGATGAAGGTAAATTAGAGGTGTGTTAGCAGTGTTCTGTGTGTATGATGTTTACAGATGAAGGTAAATTAGAGGTGTGTTAGCAGTGTTCTGTGTGTATGATGTTTACAGATGAAGGTAAATTAGAGGTGTGTTAGCAGTGTTCTGTGTGTATGATGTTTACAGATGAAGGTAAATTAGAGGTGTGTTAGCAGTGTTCTGTGTGTATGATGTTTACAGATGAAGGTAAATTAGAGGTGTGTTAGCAGTGTTCTGTGTTTATGATGTTTACAGATGAAGGTAAATTAGAGGTGTGTTCGCAGTGTTCTGTGTGTATGATGTTTACAGATTAAGGTAAATTAGAGGTGTGTTAGCAGTGTTCTGTGTGTATGATGTTTACAGATGAAGGTAAATTAGAGGTGTGTTAGCAGTGTTCTGTGTTTATGTGCATGTAGAACAGGGCACTCCGTCCAGCTGTGAGTTACTGCACTGTCACATGACCTGTATTTTGATTGACAGGGACACTGAGCGCAATAAGGAAATGGGCTTTCTGGAGGCTCAGATATACGAGTATGTGGAGATCCTGGGGGTAAGTGTGTGCGTGTGTGTGTGTGTGTGTGTGTGTGTGTGTGTGTGACAGTAGCTGTGTGTGTGTGTGTGTGTGTGTGTGTGTGTGTGTGTGTGACAGTAGCTGATTTCTATGTTGGATTTTGCAGGAGCAGAGGCAGCTGACTCATGAGAACGTCCAGAGGAAGCAGGCTCGTACGGGTGAAGAGCGTGAGGAGGAAGAGGAGGAGCAGCTCAGCGAGAGCGAGAGTGATGATGACGATAACGAGATCATCTACAACCCCAAGAACCTGCCACTGGGCTGGGATGGCAAGGTAGGCCCTGCCCCTCCCTGTCAATCAACCCAACAGCCAACCTGTTGCACAGTCTGTCAACCAAACCACCAACCGCTTCCTGTCTGTGCCACCAGTGGGCGCTCTAGTCCAGCGCCTAAGGCAGTGGAGATCGACCGTCCTGTGGGTTTTCACTCCAACCCTAACAAAGCACACCTCATTCAACAGCGAGAGATCTTGTTGAGCTGCTAATGAGTAGAATGAGGTGTGCCAAATGAGAGTTGAAATGAAAACCTGCAGGTAGATCTCCAGGTAGATGCACAGGGTTGGGGCCTACTGACGTAAGCAGATGTACTCGGTTAGCATGTTTAATCTGGCATTTATCAAGCAGACGACCTCCTTCTGTCAATCGCTATCTTCTGTTGGAGTTGAAAGGCATGACTTTCTGCTGAGTGGATGAGCAGATGTACTTTTTAAATGTTTCATAACATACAAATATACATTTCCTGGGATTTGCCTGCATAGTACAGTGCTGTAGTGAAGGCACTGCGTGTGATTGTATCAGTTATATACAGTGTTCAGTCCACACTGATTACTGAGTCCAGAGTACATGTCAGCCCTACTGGACTTGTATTTAACTGTTATTCAGATGACTTGAAACTGAGAAGTGTACTGTGTATAGATCCTGCAGATAAGTTGTGTTTATTTGCCTGTTTCAGCCTATACCCTACTGGCTGTACAAACTGCACGGCTTAAACATCAACTATAACTGTGAGATCTGCGGAAACTACACGTACAGAGGGCCCAAAGCCTTCCAGCGCCACTTTGCAGTAAGTCCTAATCATCCCTTACCCTACCCTCCTCACAGTGCTCTTTTCTCCTCTCCCACAGTGCTGTTGCTCTTGACCATATTAGGGTTAATTCTCCTGTAGGGGCCCAAGTTAGGGTTGGGTTAGGGTTAATTCCCCTGTAGGGGCCCAAGTTAGGGTTGGGTTAGGGTTAATTCTCCTGTAGGGGCCCAAGTTAGGGTTGGGTTAGGGTTAATTCCCCTGTAGGGGCCCAAGTTAGGGTTGGGTTAGGGTTAATTCTCCTGTAGGGGCCCAAGTTAGGGTTGGGTTAGGGTTAATTCCCCTGTAGGGGCCCAAGTTAGGGTTGGGTTAGGGTTAATTTCTCTGTAGGGGCCCAAGTTAGGGTTGGGTTAGGGTTAATTAGCTAAAAGCCTAAAATGTAAAATGTCTTTCCCAGGAGTGGAGACATGCCCACGGCATGCGTTGCCTGGGGATACCCAACACTGCCCACTTTGCCAACGTCACCCAGATTGAGGACGCCGTATCCCGTGAGCATCTTGTCCTTTTCAAACATGGACACATGCACACCTACACATTCACGCACGCACTCACACGCGCTCACACGCGCACACACACATGCACGCAAACACTATTGGAAATATATTAGTTGAGCGCACGCAGTGTTAGCATTGCTAGTGTTGTTGAGCGCACACAGTGTTAGCATTGCTAGTGTTGTTGAGCGCACACAGTGTTAGCATTGCTAGTGTTGTTGAGCGCACACAGTGTTAGCATTGCTAGTGTTGTTGAGCACACAGTGTTAGCATTGCTAGTGTTGTTGAGCACACAGTGTTAGCATTGCTAGTGTTGTTGAGCACACAGTGTTAGCATTGCTAGTGTTGTTGAGCACACAGTGTTAGCATTGCTAGTGTTGTTGAGCGCACACAGTGTTAGCATTGCTAGTGTTGTTGAGCGCACAGTGTTAGCATTGCTAGTGTTGTTGAGCACACAGTGTTAGCATTGCTAGTGTTGTTGAGCGCACACATTGTTAGCATTGCTAGTGTTGTTGAGCACACAGTGTTAGCATTGCTAGTGTTGTTGAGCGCACACAGTGTTAGCATTGCTAGTGTTGTTGAGCGCACACAGTGTTAGCATTGCTAGTGTTGTTGAGCGCACACAGTGTTAGCATTGCTAGTGTTGTTGAGCGCACACAGTGTTAGCATTGCTAGTGTTGTTGAGCACACAGTGTTAGCATTGCTAGTGTTGTTGAGCACACAGTGTTAGCATTGCTAGTGTTGTTGAGCGCACACAGTGTTAGCATTGCTAGTGTTGTTGAGCGCAGGCAGTTGAGTTGAGGTGTTTATGGGTCCTGACTGTTAGGCTGGTAATGTAAAGATGACTCCTCCTCCCTGCAGTTTGGGCAAAGCTGAAGTCACAGAAAGCATCAGAGAGGTGGCAGCCGGACACAGAGGTGAGCAACATCCTGTCTACCAATCTGAACTTCCTGCCTTTTTATTTTAACAGCATCATGGGTTGTGTGTACAAGTGAATTAAATTCAACATAGCTAAGTGTAAAGTTGAAAATAAAAACATAAGGCAATACTACTTTATGGGAGAAATAAAATTGGAATGTGCTCAATTTGAAAAAGACTTAGGAGCCTTTCAGGTTCTGCACGTTTTTTGTTTTTGTGTTTTTCTTTTTGTGTGTTTGTGTTTTGCACTTCAGGGTCGAACGTTTTTGTTTGTATGTTGCATTTGCACCTCAGGACCACAGGGTTTTGTTTTTGTATGCTGTATTTGCACTTCAGGGCCGCAAGTTTTTGTTTTTGCGTTTTGCACTTCAGAGCCACCGTAGATACTTAATCTCTAAATTTAGTGAAAGGAGACTTGGGGATGATTTTGTAGAGGTTTTGTTTTACAGATTAATAAAGTGAACAACAAGAGATTCTTCAGGTTGAGTTCTGTTAGTAGAATCAGGGGCATAGATGGAAATGAGCAAAAAGTTGTACTTCACACTGAGTAGTCACTGTGTGGAATAGCTTGCCAGGTCATGTAGTAAAGACAGAAACTCTGGGTCTCTTAAAGACCAGGCTTGATATGGTGCTGAATACTATCTAGTTTGTAGGGGAGTGCTAGGTATCCTGTAGTGGTAGGAAGATGGCGAGGATTGTTGGGCTGAATGGCCTGTTCTCGTCTTTAAGTTACGTTATGTTAAGTATCTCTTAAAATCAAAGCAACCATTAAAAACCCAGTTTGTCTGCTTTTTGTTTCGCAACACTTCATAGAAGACCAAAATATTTTACAACTACATTGTGTTAATAATCGTAGATAATTTATTTATGTAGATGATTTGATTTGTTAATTTGCTGTTTGTTTACACCCTGCTTCATACTTACTTCCAGGAAAAATAATCTCCAGAATTGGCAACTCGGTTCAGTTGAAAATAAAAATAGTGGTTCAGTTGATGGGTTAAATCTAGTTTTATATAGTTCTTCAGATTGTGTCTAGTGCAGCTTTACTCAGAATGGGACGATGCCTGTCGAAGGCCTTGAATGTACTGCGCATGAATGTGGTCTCCATGGAGACCACTGTGCATTACAGCAAGTGGAGTAATGGGCTCGGCCACCAGGGGGAGCTAACCGCGCTTTTCCATTTTTGATCTTCAGGAAGAGTACGAGGACTCCAGCGGAAATGTGGTCAATAAGAAGACCTATGAAGATTTGAAACGCCAGGGCCTGCTGTAAAGATGAAAGAAGAGAGATTTGAAACGCCAGGGCCTGTTGTAAAGATGAGAGAAGAGAGATCCAAAACGTGGCCATTTGAAAACGTAAAGGCCAAGATGAAATCAAGGCTATTCCTTTTTTTTTGTTGTTTTTTTTGTTCATATTGATGTCCCATCTGGAAGCATTTTGATTTTATTCTAGTTGTTTAAAACCCCGGAATTGCCTCTTCCATTTTGTACGAAGTCTTTATTTTCCATTTTGTCTGAAATAATGTGGTTTGTTATAACCATATTCAATAAAATAGAAGCTTACTGTTTTTTGTCTTTTACTCCACTTTAGTCAATATTGATCTATTTGTCCCTGCAAGGTTGTGTTCAGGTGAAATTCTATCATTCTGGTAAAAATGTGCCCAACCTTCTGTTCAACCAATACTGCAGTCTTTTTTCTTTTTGGTTTTTGTATAATTTTGTAATGCAAGTTACTTTGTAATTGTATTATTTCTCGTTCCATAAAAAAACACGATTCTGCAGTGAGTGAGAAGTTTATCTTTTTGCACTGTGTTGCTGTTGGGGGTTGTAGTCCAGGCATTGTGGATTTAGCTGAAGCGGGTTCTGGAGTTCAACCGGCAGTTTTACCTGTTACCTGCCACAGGTGTGTTTCACTCTGGATAGCTTCTGTTAAAGAGGCTTATCTGCTCTTCTGAAGGCATTACTTAACTTAGACTAGTGGAGCCTTTACATTCTGTATTTTAATTCTAAAGCTTAATCTCTAATAGACTGCATTACTTCTTATGTGTTGCATTTCAGTGCTTAAGAGCTTTAAGTGAAAGTCAAAAGACTCTTGATATCTTAATTTCAGGTACTCTTCCAAGCAATATTATAACCTCATTGCATTTGAATGGATCTCTATGGGAATAGGGGAGTGGGCCTAGATTAAGCTGTAAATTACACGGGAATAGTATGGAACCCATGGTCCAAGGTATCAAACAAGCCTCGAACCATCACTCTGCCAGATATGCAGTAAATATGATAGATCACTTGAAGGGTCGTTTCTCCGGACTAATTTTCCTATTGAACTCTGAAAAAATAAGTTGGGAGAAACAACCCTTCAAGTGATCTGTCATATTTACTGCATATCTGGCAGAGTGATGGTTCGAGGCTTGTTTGATACATCAGATCCTTGATGATTTACAGCCATTTCGCCAACCATGTGTTCCATACTGTTCCAGTATAATGTACAGCTAAATCTAGTCCCACCCCCCAATTCCCATAGAGATCAATTCAAATGCAGACGTTATAGTATCGCTGTAATGTTTCTGTACCTGAAAATAAGATATCAAGAGTCTTTTGATCGCCTTTTATACCCAGTCATGATAGCATCACCTGCTAACCTCTGGAATGTTCCAAACTGGTGTTTTTTGAACTTTTTTGAACCCTTTTTTTTTTTTGCCCCCGTCAACTTTTTTGGAACGTATTGTAGGCCTCAAATTCGGAATTAGCGTATATTGACAAAAATCAATAACGTTTATAAGGTAAAACATTACATATCTTTTCTTTGCACTTTTTTTCAATTAAATATATGTAAAAGACAATTTATAAATCACTGCTTTCTGCTTTTACGTGCATTTTACGTACTGTTCCCTCTTTTTTGTAATTGGGGTTTGTATTTGAGAGGAATGGCCCCGTGCCGTGAGGAGCTTAGCAAATTCGGCTTTAAGTGTGCCCCGTGTACGCTGTGGCAGAGGGGAAAGTAAACTGGGATCACAGCCCGCCATCCTTCTGGTGTTTAGCGGCTCTACCGGGAACTGAAGTCACTGCAGTCTAGCGCTAGCATCACCGGGGATCGTCCCTGCAGGGTTCTGCCACCAAAGACCAGGGTGCAAGACTGTCTCATGGTTCCTTCTAAGCATCTTTTAAAATATAATTCCTCATTCCTGTGACGCCGGGGAAATTGACACGCAATCCCACTGTCCATTTAAAATCCGATAGTTGTCCTAAAATAATCCCTTTACTGTCAGTGACGTGTGTGAGCGCCTTTATTGTTTGTCTTGCTTTTTCCATCAAGTGTGACACTTATGGTGCGAACGGATTGACTGGTGCGTTATCTAAGCCCACTCGTGAAAACCGTGATCGATTTGTAGAAGCGTCACGAGACGGCATTCGATCAATAAGTGCCTGTCTGGGCCGACGCAAAATATTTAGCCAAAGTACTGTGTTTTGATAAAATGTGTTTTCCCACACTGTTCCATTCTAAAAGGCACAGTCAAGTACTTTTTGTCCATTGTCCTTTTAGATCTCCTGGTAAGATAAGTTTCCTGGTGAAACCTGAGATAAGCTATACTAAGCTTCGGACTCTCTACATCTGTAGGTCCGGAGCGCCTTTCGCGTTAGCATGGCCGCTGTGGAAGCAGTCTGTTCTAGCTCATGAGTGCGTAGAGGCTACAGCCACGGGTTTTGTCAAACGGCCGTTCCATTATTTGCGGTCCCCATGAGCGTAGCAGGCCGGTTATTTTAATACTGTGGATCCTACCAAATCATTGTTTGTTTTACAATTATACGTCCCGTTCAGGATGTCCTTGTGTGCCTCTCTTGTTCGGTAATGCCATTGTGTCTTGAGCGGATGGGTCACGTGAGCTTTGTCCTCTAAATATGCATTATTATAATCCGTCTTTCGAGATGAACCGTATTGGATTTCGGTAGGCCTGTGACTCACAGTGCATCTTGAAATCTGAGCCGCAGGGCGAGGTAGCGCACCGTGAAATAAAACAGCCGGTCACGGTGTGTTAATGGAGGCTCAATGTGTGCGATTCCGAGCTCAATGCCTGCTCGTGAATGCGCCACTTCTTCCAGTCAACCAAACTAACATCAAAGTATTCTCCCTGCGGTAGGCTATTGTGTGTGCACAGTAGCATGTTTGTCGGATATAAAGTGACATGCTCGGGATGACTTTAATTTGTTTTCGCTGGGTTTGGCTTTGGTGCTGTGGTTGATTGCTTTGTCATTATGGCCAAGCAATCTGAGTATCATCGGGGAATAGCGCGTCGATAGCCTCGGGGTGAAAGATCACCGACTCCCCGTACACCGATTAGTCATTAGTCTGCTGTGGACTTCACCTTAGAACAGCAACACAAAACGGAGCATCGGGGAATCGGAGCTACAAGCAAACTCAAGCTTTGAGATATGCCTGAAGTAACACCGAGCACCTGCTGAAACCGGCTTGCAACATTGTTTACAACATTTTATGAAGAGGAAGAGGATCAGCAGGTCCACAGAGACGAACCTTATGAGCAGGCTGTGGCCCCAAGCATCGGGGAGCCCTTGAGGCCTGGGGCCCCGAGCATTGGGGATCCCCTGAGGCCTGGGGCCCCGAGCCTTGGGGATCCCCTGAGGCCTGGGACCCCGAGCATTGGGGATCCCCTGAGTGCTTTAGGAGTTTTAGAGTAACAGTGGCATGACAGTGGAAGTCGGTCAGAAGAGCCCCATAGAATTTTCTGCCACCTGCTGGTTTTCGTTTCAGCCACAATTACAAGTCCATAATTTTAATATACTGTTCATTTTTCTTAATTAGGTGCTTTTCATGTTTAGATGGATTATTTACCTTAATTCTCTTATGCCACATTATGTCTGAAATAGCTATGCATAACATGAAGAACAAAAGCCCCATGTTCAAGTTGTGCATATTGCAATATATACTTAAATCTAGAATCACCTCTGTTGCTACTGGTTTGAAGGATTAGCCTTTCCATTGGATATGGGCTGGTTTTTGACTGAATGCCAGGTGCACAGGGTGGTGAGATGCTGTTCAAATGACGGTTGTACAGGTTCTATCATTTCTAAACGGTTCATCTGATATGGATGAAAATACTCTCAAATTAAAGCTGACAGTCTGCACTTCAAGCTGATTGTCATTGTATCCTTTCAAACTCAAAGTGCTAGAGTACATAACCAAAATAACAAAAAATGTGTCACTGTCCCATGAACGAAGGTGCTCACTGTATAATTGTGTCTACTCCTATGGGTTTCACCAAGACATTAAATGCCATGTCACGTGCAATCATTTGCACTAATTCAACCTACATAATGAGAAAATTAATACAAATACCATGATGTTAATCCTATTTTATTAAGGTGAAATTGTAAAGGCCGACATGCATAGTTTTTGTGTTTTAGAGCTTTTCATATCATCTTGGAACTTTGTTCCATACTGGTTGAAGTAAAAAAATGCAATTTTGGTCGAAGTATGCATATTTTAAGATTTAAATGCGATTTTTCCGAGTTCTTGGTAAACGTTACCCACGTGATATGACGTATGTTTTTGCATAATCTGTCGGGAGTCACAATCCGAATGTATACAGACAAGGGGCGGGGTTTGGAATTTGTCTGTATACATTCGGATTGCGACTCCGACAAATTATGCAAAAACATACGTCACTGCTCTTTGCTAACGTTTTGTGATCGGCTATGACCGAATCAGGTCCCTATCTACTGCGCCCTGTCTCCTGCGTACAGTGCACTTGCAGAAGTGTGCTGTTTAATGTGCACTGTTTAGCAGTCCGCGAAAAATATCCGCCATACTATTTTTCAACCGCACTGTGGAAGTGTCATAAGCAGGTCATTAAACGTCCCACCAGTGTTACCATGTCCGTGGTTTTTCAGCTAAATTGGGATACTTTCAAAGTTCAGTCACTGGTCAAAATGAAAAGTCGCAAAGCACGTACGCCTACTTATTTTAAAAAGTAAAAACATGATTTCTATTTAAAATACGTTGGTTTCGGTTAAAAAATAGCCTATAGTTTGGGATAGTTTTGAGTCGCCATTTGGCTGGAGGGTCTTACAAGATCTGGCAACCCTGCACCCCACTCTTGCGCTGCCATGTCACGTGTTGTTTTTATTGTATTTGAAGGAAAACCGTCAGCGAAGCTCCATCTCATTTTTTAAAAAAAATGAAGCTTCACGTCATATTTATGTGACCAAAATGTTCGTGTACTTTTTGAAAAGCGTGCCCCCGAATGTACTCATCCGGGTGTTTGAAGTATACTGCAATTTAAAAACTTTCCGCGTACTCTGTGGGCCTTTAAATTAGTTTTTCCAGAGAGCAACAACGTTCTTATGCCCTCCACGAGAGGAGGATTTGATATTAATTTTGGGGGGCCGTATTACTTATGCGAGCAACATGGCACAAATTTAACCAATCAGCGGTATGTCAGTTGGCTGCCAATCAGAAGTGAACGTGAAGTGAAAACTCTACAGAATGGAGGACTCGCACTAGACCTCGAGTTCTCCTGTTTATAAATAAGTTATTTACATCAAACGTTAGGATAGCTTTTACAAAGTTAAAATACATCTCCCTTGTGTGGCCTAATTAACACATTAAATGCAATTTAAAAAACGTAGCCAAAACTATTCTCATAAGGACGAATGCCGATGCCCAATTACCATCGCCCTCTCGGGCGCGCGCAGCGGTCTGCCGCGGCTCGGGTTCAGAAGCGACCGTGTTTTGCCGTCAGGTAGCTGTGCTCCTGGTGCCGTTCTCGTGAGAGGACGCGGTCTTCGCTCGCGTCAGCCTGAAGAGACCTCGCGCCTTTGCCCTAGACTCCTCTGTTGACTGCGCGGCAACCCAATCACTGCAAAAGCATCCCAGCAATTAATGGTCGTCACGGCAACCGTTCCCGGTCTGGGGAGGAAGGTTAATGATGTTTTTACTTCGGCATACAATTGGGCCTCGGCACACTTCAAAGATGTTGATTATCTAGAAAATATGTATTTATTAATTTATTTAGTTAGTTGTTTAGTTATTCATTTATTTTCTAGCCCTATCAGAAGAACCAAGAACTGTTGAACAGAAGCCCATTATAAATGTGTAAGTTGAATGTAAACATTGTTTGGACACCCTCTGTTAAAGCAGTGAAGCATGTTTTAATCCAGAGTAACAGACACACACTACTATTTAATTTATAAAATACTTGCTCGTGCTTAGATCAGGTAGGTGGTGGGAGCTCTGGGCTGAATGACCATAATAATATTAATAGGGTAAATTTTAACTTTTTGAAACGCAGTATCACTGTTTTGCCATCTCCTGTGTATAAATAGAGATTCCACTGTAATGCCTCTAGAGCTTCCATCTCTCTGTCCATGGTGCAGTCGCTGATACTCACATTCATTTCCATTGCACATTCACATTTCCGGCATGTAGCAGATGCTCTCGTCCATAGAGAATTACGCACAATCCATTTATACAAGCAGATATTTCCGGAAGCAATTCAGGTTGAGTACTTTACTCAAGGTACAGTCAAGCCAGAAAGTCTGCCCACCCCTTTCACCTTTTCCACGTTTTATTACGTTACAGACATATTCTACAATAGATTGAGTTCATGTTTTGTCTCAAAATTCTACACAAAATAGCCCATAATGAGAAAGAGAAAACTGGTTTTTAGACATTTGTGCTAATTTTATAAAAATCAAAATGTAAAATATCATATGTACACAAGTGTGCACACCCTTTGATATGATACCCAAAAGTGAGCTGAGGTGCATTTTGTTTCCACTGATACTGCTTGAGATGTTTCTACAACTTAATTGGAGTCCACCTGTGATAAATTCAATTGATTGGACATGATTGGGGATTGCCAACACCTGCCTATATAAGGTCCCACAGTTGACAGTGCATGTCAGAGCAAACTCCAAGCCATGGGGCCAAAGGAATTATCTGCAGACCTCAGAAACAGGATTGTGTCAAGGCATAGATCTGGAGAAGGGTACGGAAAAATCTCTGCAGCTTTACATGTCCCAAAGAGCACAGTGGCCACCATCATTCATAAATGGAAGAAGTTTGGAACCACCAAGAATCTTCCTAGACCTGGCCGCCCGGCCAAATGGAGCAATCAGGGAAGACGGGCCTTAGCCAGGGAGGTGAGCAGGAACCAGAGGGTTACTCTGACAGAGCTCCAGCGTATCCTTGTGGAGATGGGAGAACCTTTCAGAAGATCAACCATCCAGGCACCACTGGTAGAGTGGCCAGACGGAAGCCCCTCCTTAGTAAAAGGCACATCACAGCTCGCTTGGAGTTTGCCAAAAGGCACCTAGAGGACTCTCAAACCATGAGAATCAAGATTCTCTGGTCTGATGAAACCATAATTTAACTTTTTGGCCTGAATACCATGGTCAAATAAAATTGCATATTTTCTAAAAACCTGTTTTCACTTCGTCATTATTGGCTATTGTGTGTAGATGTTTGAGGCAAAACATTTACTAAATCTATTGTAGTATAAGTCTGTAACATAATAAAATGTGGAGAAGGTGAAAGGCGTGTGCAGACTTTCCGGCTTGACTGTATCATTGGCTGTGCTCTAGAAGTTCCATTCCCAGCACCCTAAACCTTATGCGACAGAAATGTCATCCTTTCTGTATTTATGCCCAGGGCAGGCACTGCAATCACAAGGAATATTGCGAGGGGTATACTGAGTTAGGTGAGAGAGTGGGAATTCTGGGGAATATTGCGAGGGGTATACTGAGTTAGGTGAGAGAGTGGGAATTCTGGGGAATATTGCGAGGGGTATACTGAGTTAGGTGAGAATCTCAAACTGCACTTCTACTCTCTCAGGTCTGAACTGGTGTTGACTACATTCAATCTGTGGGACTTTGAAGGGCTTCATAAAACCTTTTCTGAACTGAAAATCAACTTGAGTGTCATTCCCGATCATATCTTACTTCCTTCTTCCCCCTATCAATTTTAGTGAACGGTGCTTCAAGTACATTTCATAGTTGTTATAGTTTATATATGTTTAAGTACAAAAGGTGGTGATAGAGTGTTGGGCTTGTGCCTACTGTCTTAAAGGGGAAATACCTGTCAGTGCCGGTGTGGAGTGCATGTTTGTACTCTCCCTGAAAAACACTTCTGGGTGTTATCTGAATGTGGAGGACTTTGTGTGTGCCACGTGTACCCGAGTCCCTCACTTCTGCATGAGCCAAATGGGACATGAAGGTGAAGATGTGGCCAAGAGCTTTTATGTCATGTCCCATGAAAAAGGGGCTTTTGTTTTACATCAGGAACAGAATTCAGGAGAATTTTACAATTGGTTTCACAAAAGCCAACACTGCCTACAAGAAACAAAGGCAAGAATTTAAAGTAATTCCTTTTTTTAGCCCATAATTCTTTAATAAGTGGTTTAAGTTTAAAAAAAAGTGAACTCACAAAGAAACCAGGAAAAGCCAGAAAACCAGTTTGACTGGAGCAGTGAATAACATGGACTCATGCTTGAGTTCATCTTTAGTGAAGCTCACAGTCACGTTTCTGTGAAACTGAGGAGAAAGTGAGGAGGTCTAACATTGCCAATCAGCTCATTCAAAACAGAAATGTATGTTTCTACTGTGTTTATTGGAGCTCAGGCAGCCGTTAGATGTATAACTTAGTCATGTATAGCTTTCACAAGCATGCCACACTCATGTGAGAATTATACAGTAGCAACATAAAGAACAACCCGCTATGGTACGCATTATGATAGCATTGGGTAAAAAAATGTTTGTATTGTTTTTTTACTTAAAATAGAACACTTAATCATAATGAAACATTTTTTTAAAAATATTTTTCATTTCGGGGAATTTTGGAGTTTGTTGCCTCAAGGAAACATTGTACCATAATACAAATTACTGAAACAATAGATGTTGTCATTTAAAAAATGGAAAATATTTATTTAAAACAACAATTTGCATAACCAACAACTTAAACAAACATGCAATACTTAATGCAATACTTACAGTCATGTAAAAAAGTAAGTACACCCTCAAACGGAAGTCCGTTTCTTTGACATATCTGGACAAGTTTATTTTAAACTAATTTAACAAATGATGCTAAAAAAAGTAGACTTTGGAATCACTTAAGCAATTGAAATGAACATAAATGCAAATTCCTCATGAGAAAAAAGTAAGTACATCCCTACCTTTACTATCAAATATATTTATTAAAATGGATGTCTGGTGCACAAAACAGGTGTAAATGATTGTCCAATTATTAGAAAATATTTTGGAAGTTCTATGCTTACGTAGAAACAGACAATTTGTCTGGTTTGGACCTAACCATTTAGGTGTGTGCAACATGGCATGCCTAGGTCAACACATTTTCATAAATTTCTATCACACATGTATATATATATATGATATACAATTATCCAAAATACATTTTTACTTCCCAATTAATGTGGATCCATTTTTTATGTTGATGAAACATGGCAGGAACATTGTTAAAAAGGTACATTTTGATTAAAGGAAATATGGTGCTGCAGCACATGTGCACGCCTACAGAAAGAGGAATCAAAATGGGTGCCAGTGGATCACATGACTAATATTTGCATTTCTACTGGTTAGTAATGGGTCCTCCCCTCTTGGTGAAGCATTGACTCATGTATTGGGTGTTGTATTTTGTTGCAGCAAGCCAAATTTGGTTATGTTGCCTGGAGGAAACACCGCACCATACCGACCATACCATACCCTACTCTACCCATCCCTACCCTACCCTACC